>JAVJIF010007043.1:0-110005 GCA_038442645.1 Agave tequilana
CTCTCTCTCACAAGTATTTGTACTGAACTACAAATTGTAAAACAAATACAACTTTTACACTATCTAACAAGAGCCTAAATCCTTAAAGAATAAATAAAAATTCTAATCCTAGTCTTCACTCATTTTTCAGTACAAAACTCAAGCTTTTATAGGCAAAAACCTAGAGGGTAGGGAGTGAGGAGATAAGGGGAGTCAACGCTCCCCTTATCTCCACCAACAAGCCGCGGATCCGTGGCTTGGGCCGCGGATCCGCGGCTGGCCAATTGGCCACATCCAGGTGGAGGAATCGTTGGCGTGGCTTTGGGCTTCCTTTTGTCTTGTTGGATTTGCTGTTGCAGCTCTCAGATTTGACGAAACGATCTTTAATTTGTTGGCTTCAACCGCTTGATTTGGGAGGATTCATTTCAACCGATTTTCAACCTCTCTGATATGTCAAGATTTGCCCTGATTTCCTGATTTCAAATTTATTCTGAATTAAGTGGGCTTTTGGGCTCATTTCTCTGGCCTATCCTTTAGCAATAGGCCTACATTTTATAAAGAACAATAGGACTTATTAATATGATTTATTTAGATATCAAGCATGGAAATGTGACAATATGTATGCAATATATGTGACCGATCACGCCCCCACACTTATCTTTTGCTCGCCCTCGAGCAAAATATCAAAACTAATCTTAATCAATTATTAGACCACTTTCGCAGGTCACTCGATTGCACTGAGCATGTGCAACAAGCCGTTAAACCTCTAGGTTACCCCTAGAGGACGAGTTTTGTCTCGTGAGGGTTTTCAGTGGATTGCACCCTCAAAATCCATAAAGAAAGAGAAAAAAGTTAGTATTTTCGAAAAGCATTTTGAAAAGATAAAATATTTGAAGTATAATTGTTAGAGTTTAAGTAATCTATAAGTTATAGGAATATCAAATTTTTCATTCCTAAACTTAGTCTCCATTCCAAAAACATGTCATCAATCAAAGTAAGGAGTCAAATTGTCTTTCTCATCTAGTCTATTACTTTACCCTGAGTCATATGCACCATCTTGATTGTGAAGTTTGACTAAGGGTTCTTTAACATTAACTTCTATGCCTTATTTACATTTATTTTTGGTGAAATTTATTCCTCAATTTCATTAGGCTTTCTAATCTGCCCATGTAACGAGCCTTTAGTCGGTGACACCCAAACCGGACAGTTTTAGGGCACCAGGTGAGAAAACACCCCTAAGGACTTAAACACTCGAGCAGACAATGCCACGAAACCAAAGTTTTTATTTATAAAATGTACCCCTTTTAGGCGTGAATACTTATGCTTCATGAAGCACAAATACCCAGCTTAATCAGAGAATTTATATATATATATATATATATATATATATAATATATATATATATTTCAAACTTATCTAATTATCTTTTGCATAAATACCAAGGCTTTCTTAGGCCAAAGCACCTAGCTAATCAATAATTAGATTTGTTTATTATTTTTTTTTTTTTTTTTTATACATATATACTCTTTTTTTTTATAAGGCATAAGAGTCTTTGTTTTTAAACCCTAAGTGTGTAAGTGTATTTAGTGTGCATATTTCATCAAGGTAAATATCAAGACTAAATTACTTTCACAAATTTTCTTCCTAACCCTAAAAATCAAACAAGTCATCTTATTTTGACTAAGTGTAAGAAATCTTAATTATGATTTTCCTATTCCTAAGATTGACTTAATTTCTTACAAAAAATATATCAAAATATTGTTCTAACCTTTCAAAAAGTTTTTTTTAATATATATATATATACAAAAAACTTTTTTTTTTTATATTAGTCATGTTAGAGCCCTTCCCCACACTTATCTCATGTATTGCCCCCAATGTATGAAAGAAATGTATACATGAATGAAATGAAATGTAAAAGAGGTGCATCTATTATACAGAATATGTACAACATCAAGTTTCTTCCACACCTAAATCTTTTTCGGTCTTATCCCTCTAGCTTTCTTTCTGTCATTCCAATGGGTCCTCTTTATAGGGCATAGTGGGGAGGCCAATTTTTCTGTCATTTTAGCTCTCTTCCTCCCCAGTCTCAACTTCTTTAGATTTTCCTTCCTCATATTTCTACATTCATTCTTCAAAAATTGATCACCACCACACTTCTCAGTTGGAACTTCCTCACTATGAATGCCTAGGAATTCTAACTCAGTTCCATATATCTCCTCAAAGCTTAAGTCAACACTTTTCCCTAGAGATGTGTAATTAACCAAAAGATCCCTAGTCGGTTCATCCAAACACATGAGTTCTTCTTCAAAGAGGTTTTCAAATAGTATGTAAATCGGAGGTTCTTGAATTTTATTCTCATGTGATACATTATTGGTTGGCTCATCGAAAGTGAAGATATTCAAATCAAATTTTCCCTTTTTAAAGGGTACTTTAACATTAGGATCTCCGACATCTGCCTTCTCATCAAGATAATTGCATTCATTCTTAAATAATTCATTAAGAAACAGCAACTCATCTTCTATATCTGCACTCTCTTCATCACAATTATTTTCAACAAAGTTTACCTCAAATGTTTGATCTCTTATCTTACGAGGTTGTTTTTCTAGGTTGAAGACATTGACTTCTCTAGTCATGTCCCCAAAAGTTAACCTCATGGACCCATTCCTACAATTGATGATGGCATTGGCAGTAGCAAGGATTGGTCGCCCTAGGATAACAGGAGTTTGAGCCCTATGATTAGAGTTAGACACAGGTTGTGTCTCTAGAACTATGAAATCAACAGGATAAATAAACTCCCCAACCCGGATAAGGACATCATTAATCTCCCCTTTTGGAACTTTCACTGAACGGTCAGCCAGTTGGATAGTGACTCGAGTTAGACTAAGATCGCCCAACCCGAGTTGTTGATAAACTGAGAATGGAAGCAAGTTAATACTTGCTCCCAAGTCAAGAAGTGCATGACTAATCTCGGCTTGTCCTATTGTGCAGCCAATGGTTGGACTACCTGGATCCTTATACTTAACAGGGATCGGACCCGATAATAGCTCACTAATGTTAGTGGCTAAAAAGATCTTTTTAGGTACATTAGTCTTTCTCTTCTTGGTGCACATGTCCTTAAGAAACTTAGCATAAGATGGGACTTGTTGGATGGCATCAAGAAGTGGCACATTTATCTTCACTTGATTAAAGATCTCAATTATCTTATTCATGTGTGAATTTTGCTTGTTTTTCAGCCTATTAGGAATGGTGCTATAGGCTGGTACACATGACTGGTTGACTTATCTTTTTCAGATTCATCAAATTTAGGAGGAGTGAGATTAGATGAGGTGGATGATGAAGTGTGATTATATTGACTAGAATTAGGTGGGTTGATACTTGGTTATCAACTTTCTTTCCCGACCTCAATGTATGAACAACATTACATTAATTCAGTGATTGATCCTCAACCAAATGAGCTTGTTGTGAATTCCTAGGATTCATAATTGGTTGACTGGGCAAGGTACCCTTTTGCCTCTAATGTTGTGGGTTGGCTAACTGGCTCATTTGACCCTCTAACCTTTGTATTGTTTGCATGAGAGAATCTTGGTTCTTCATGTACCTTTCCATGTTTCTTTCAAAATCAGTCATTCTCCTTTCGAGTTGAGGATTCTGGAAGGAAGATGGTGGAGCTTGGTTGGGAAAATTTTGTTGATAATTTGAAAATTGTTGGGAGAATTGTGAGGGTGATTGGAAAAGTTGGGCTGATGATTGTAAGAATTATTGAAATCATGGAAGTGGCTTGCATGGTTTGACCGTAGGTGGTCATTATTTTGTTGGCTCCATGAGAAATTTTGGTGATTTCTCCAGTCAGGATTGTACGTTGGAGCGTAAGGATCATCGTTCGTCCTTGAAAAGGCTGCATTCATCGGTTCAGAAAAGTGTTGGTGAGCTTAAAATACAGGACACTCCTTAACACATGATTCATGGCCTGACAGTAAGTACAACCCGGAGTTAGAAATTGGTTCGGGCTGACTTGATTGACTGGACTTAGTTCCTTAGTCTCTAAACCTTCCAGTCTTCTCGCTAGGTTAGCTAACTTAGCCCGTTAGCTACGGATGATTCAATTGAATGGAGACCTCCTTTTAAAGAGATAGAGTTTGGATTCCTAGAGCTTTCACTAGTAGGTTCCCATTGGGTGGTCTTTTCAGCTAGATTCTCATATAAATCCCATCCTTCATGCTCATCCTTCTGCAAGAATCCCACTTGGCACATGCTTTCTAAGAGGGTCTTGGTCGAGTAATCTAAACCGTCATAAAGAATTTGACATTGTCGCTATTTCTCTATTCCTTGATGAGGACATTGGACAAGGAGGTCTTTGAAGCGTTCAAAGTACCTCCAAAACGGTTCACTAGGTTCTTGCTTGAACTGCATGATGTTTTTCCTAACGAGGGTGGTCTTGTGGATTGGATAGAATTTCTTCAAGAAGACATTGATGAAACCATCCCAAGATGTGATAGAGCCGGCCGTTAAGCTGTAGAGCCATTTCTTGGCTAAGTCCTTAAGAGCAAATGGGACAAATCTCAACCTAATAGCATCATCTGTAAGGTGTGAGATTCTCATCATTAAGCATACTTCTTCAAATTCTCTTATGAAGAAATAAGCATCTTCAGACTCTACGCCATGGAATTTAGGGAGTGTCTTAATGAACTGTGGTTTAAACTCAAAGTTGTGTTCACCAACCGATGGAAGTTGGATGCAGGATGGAAGTGATGTTCTAATGGGATAGAACCTATCCTGCAAAGATGTCGGTTGATCCATAACCGAATCTGATCTTGTTTCGAACTTGGGTGGTGATGTCTTTCTAGTTAACCTAGATGAATTAGGGTCTCTTGACCACACTTGCATACACAAAGACAATCACAAACAAGTTCACCAATAGTCAAGAAGCGAAAATAACCAAGCCTAGTCTAAGGTAATCTTGACCTAGACAACTCCTAACAGGTTGATTGTCCACTGGAGGTATAATGCAGACTTTGACCACAAGTTAATCAGCTAGGTCAGGGCAAGATTGGTGGGAGGTTATCCGTCAAAGACGTTCCTTAATTAAGTAGACGTTCCTTAATTAAGTAACCACCAACCTTCAGGATTTCGGCCCTTAATCCCCTTCATAGACACTGATTTGGCAGGAGTCAAATTCTAACACCTTCCCCTTAGGATAATCTCCTAGTGAGTTTGAGATGTCCCTAAGGCCAACGTCTATCAGATTTTACTTAGGCTTAGGTTGTGCGTGCTTGGAGATGGTTTGTGGGCTAAGGAAGGGTAATGACTTCCCCATCTTATCTTGACTTGGGTTTTGCCCTTAGAATTGATTTGTGCAAAGTGTGTAAGATATAGAAAAGTAGCATTCAAAAGCAAATATCACCCAAGAATATTTCCTAAACTATATGCTATGCATACATACCTTGTCTCCAGCTATCTTCAACAGTAATTGTAAAATAAACGTAATTAGATAAATGCCTAGAATGCAAGTCTAAACGTTTTTTAGGCAATTAACAATCACTCAAATTACAGTTGGATTAAAACAGGGATGGTGGATAGCAGATATAGCAAGAATATAACGTACAAAAACTTAATTTTTTTGCGAGCAATATGTCCTGCAAAAAAGAGTTTTAGTAGTCCAATGAAATTTTCAACTTTTGCAACGCAATTTCTTGAAATTCTGTTTCCTACTTTCGAGAGTAGGGGCACAGAATTTGCAAGTCTTCTCTTGCAAAGCTTGAATGCTAGATCTGAAACTTGAAGTCCCTGAAATAAGACAACAAACTTGTTAAAAAACAAATACACTGTTCCCTCCTCGGCAACGGCGCCAAAAATTTAATTGCTAAAATGAAAAAACAATCAAAGAGTTAAGAAATTACCGTGTAGCTTGTGGCTAACGGGTCGTGTCCACGAGGAAGAATGCGATGAAAGCTTTTCGGTATTTCGTTTAATAACAAAGAATTGTGCTCATTTTTAATTGAAAAGAGAATGGAATGAAGGAGATGATTAAAAGAGAAATTGAAACTTTAGAGAAGGCTTTGAAAAGGTGAATTTTGTATAAAGTTTAAAAAGTGATTTGTTATTTTTTTAATGAAGAAGAAAATCTGGGCGCACTATCTCACTACTCAACCGTTTATTCTTCTATTGAAATCCTTAGTGCCTCAACTTGATCATAGGCAAAACTTAAGATTGACTTTAGAAAGTTTGAAGTAAAGCATATAAGATGGTTGGAAAAGTTAACTCTTTTCTTTAAGAAACCGTTTTGAATCGAATGTTAAATCATCAAGCGCGAAGAAGCAAGTATGGAATAAAAACAGTTCAAGAAACGTTCTTAAAAGAAGTAGGAGTTTAAAGATCCAAACCCATCTTCATGTGCCTTCAAGAATACTTTCAAGAAGAAAGGCTTTAAGTTAGGCATGCAAATGATTCATTGGGTCTTTTTCATGAAAATCAGAAAAGAAGAAGAATTGGAGAGAGGTACAACAGTGAGCCCAGAAAACCGATTTAGCTACTCATGAGAAACAAGAAACAATGCAAGTAATTAAAGTAAAACATACCGTAAAGTAAGTAGAAGAAAATGTAGCTCGACTCTTGTATTGATGCCACTTCAATCTTCAAGTTACAAGCACTCAATTCCTCTCTCTGACAAGTATTTGTACTGAACTACAAATTGCAAAATAAAATATAACTTTTACACTATCTTACAAAGAGCCTAAATCCTTAAAGAATAAACAAAAATTCCAATCCTACTCTTCGCTCATTTTTTAGTACAAAACCCAAGCTTTTATAGGCAAAAACCCAGAGGTCAGGGAGTGAGGAGATAAGGGGAGCAAACGCTCCCCTTATCTCCACCAACAAGCCACGGATCCGCAGCCCAAGCCGCGGATCCGCGGCCTGGATATGGCTAATTGGCCACATCCAGGTGGAGGAATTGTTGGCGTGGCTTTGGGCTTCCTTTTGTCTTGTTGGATTTGCTATTGCAGCTCCCAGATTTGACGAAACCATCTTTAATTTGTTGGCTTCAACCGCTTGATTTGAGAGGATTCATTTCAACCGGTTTTCAACCTCTCTGATATGCCAAGATTTGCCCTGATTCCCTGATTTCAAATTTATTCTGAATTAAGTGGGCTTTTGGGTTCGTTTCTCTGGCCTATCCTTTAGCAATGGGCCTGCATTTATAAAGAACAATAGGACTTATTAATATGATTTATTTAGATATCAAGCATGGAAATATGACAATATGTATGCAATATATATGACCGATCAATAATACAGTCAAAGGTCCATGTATTTTCTGCGATTCATTGATAAATTTTTTATTTGCCTCTTTGCAGTTCACTATACGCCAAGTCCAGCTTATTTAGAATGGTCAGGGGAATGGACGGGAACATACGTTTTCAATTTGAGAGCCTTTTCAGTGAAAGAAGCTCGCCAGAGAGGGATGCATTAATTCTCCAAGCTGATGAGCATATCATACAGAGCATATTAACTACTGCTCTGCTCGAAGACCATACTTGGGTAGTGTACCGGAAGCCCAACTTGTTCAGGGATGCGATACCCGATACTGATCAGCAGTTGTTGGCCGAGGAAGGCCAATGGATTTTCAACATGGAAAGGAGAAGCACTATCTTTCATCAAGCAAGCAGCACTTACCGCTCTCATACTTCCAATTAGTCACCATGCCGCAGAAGATGAGATGGGTAATGACTCGATCCACCGACTCTGTCCATATTGAAGTCTTGACAGTGAGCAATTATAACCACTAAGGATCTCCTAGGGCCATACTTGGCATGCACCCCGGGAGGGTAGGACAAGACCTTCAAGGAGGAGAGAACTCAGTGATGGCCCAGATCTTCCTCAATCAATTCATCAGGGTCCAAGATAACTACCTGGCAAGGGATTTTAGGGCTCCTGGTTGGGTACACCCTGCCCAAAAATTGTGGTGAAGGGACTTGACATTGTATGTCTTGGACTACTTTGGAGAAGATCTGATGAGAGTCGGCGTCCATGAAGCAGCCAGGGCCACCTGTTATGGGATGAAGATCAATGTGCCCAACTTTTTCGCCATCTTCAAGCCGTATTGTCCAGCTACAGGGACCTTCTTCACCCCTGTTGGTGAAATTGTAGCTGGCACTTCATGAGATGCAAGAAATATCTAACCTCCTGATGGGCTCGATGCCATATGAGGAATATTTCCCCTGCGTGATGGAGTTAGAGCAGATGAAAGGACGACCCGGAGATGTTTGAGACATACCAGAAATTAATGTGCCTTTTTTATATCTGCATGGACATCTATAATACCCGTGGAACTGTAAACGGGATAAAGGTCTGGGGGGACTATATGTTTCCAATTTGGATGGTACTCCAAAGGACGTTCAATACCCCATCCATGCAGAGGATATCTGCTAGAAGATGGTGTCCAGTGCTCATGACAATATCGTCTCGTAGGAGGAAGACGGGATTTATGAGAAAGGTGAGTGGTTCAAGAGATTTCACCATCAGGCGAAGTTCCCTATGTCCCAAAAAGCTCTCCTCACTTGCTTCCTATCAGTTTGGCTGAAGAAGTGTGTGGTTCCATCTCCTCCGCATGACAGAATTTCATCGTGGGTGCTCCTTCCTGTGGTCCAACTCGTCCATGGGAAGTCTCTTGGCTTGCTTCCTACCATGGTCTGTGTCATTTAGCGTGGGCTTCAGGCGCTGACAGAAGTTTTTTGCCAACCACCTGCTACCAAGAGGAGGAATGGGCAAGTACTCCCTTGTGACCGGCCCAACCCTAGAGTGGAGATGCCTTACACCCATTTAATGGCATGGTTTTCACTTCATTGTCCTGCCATTATCCAACCTGAAAAGGAGCCGCCAGAAGGTGTACGATTCGTGCATCTTCGTCATTTTGAAGGGTCGCAATGGCAGCAGGTGTACATAGCAGGGGTGTGAAAGCTGATGCATCGTTACAACGCTTATAGCCTCTACAAGTGCTTTCCCTCCTTCCTTGGTGTTGTATATGGCAAGGAATTTTTTGATGCCAATGATGGGAGATCTTCCCTCGAGTAGGGAGTATTCAAGTGGCTGATGAGCATCCGACCATCTCATTTGGTGTACCGATGTGGCGACATCTGTTACCTGAAGCCATACATCCCCGGCAACTTTGCTCGCCAGTTTAGGTATGACCAACTCTATGTTGGGAATCCTAATCCTCTCCTGGCCTTTATGGGCAGTTTGATTGATGGAGCGACAGCCATGAGGCACTTCATTGTTGGTTCACCAAGGCTCAGTTCTGCATGCCACACTTAACCCCAAATTTATTGACAACATTGGGGTTTTGTCAATGGTACTGGACCTCTAACTCTAACCCTCAAGCATTAACATCAATTCAACTGGCACCAAGCTCATCTTCAAAAGGTTGAAACAGAAAGCCGTAGAGCAAGGTCAAGGGAAGTGAGTTAGAGTTTTTGGCTAAGGCTGGTAGTGAAGCCTTAGAGGCAGAGAGTCCTCGTTTGAGAATGTTAGAGTAGAGAAGCCGCTCTCTGAACCTCTAGTGGGGCGGGCAATGCTTCGTTTGAAGAAGAAAAGGAGGAGGAAGAACACGAAGTCCATTTCAAGCGAAAGCGGAAGATGATAGAGCCGGAAGAGCACGTGGGGGTCACTCGCAAGAAGCAAGTGGTGAAGAAGGCTCATCGAGATACTCGATAGGCTCCTATTGCTGCGACTGGCGAATCTATAGAGGAAGCCCTTCCTCCTTTGGTCATTAGGTTTCCTAGTCAGAAGGAGGCTCCAAGGGAGCCTGCTCATGTCCTTAGTAAGTTTAACTCTTTTTTAGGCCATTTCTTCTATCCTTTTTTCGCTTTCATGATTAATTGTTTTCAAACCTTAATCTCAGATACAGGCCAGAAAATTCATGACGAAGGGGAGGAAACATTTGGTCTCTTCACCTATAAAGAAGGTGTTAAGGCAACTTATTTTTTTGATGAAGGTCCTAGAGATCAGGGACTAGATCTTGGGCCTTCGACTATGGCTACCACTCAGGGGGACGAGTCTGAAGAGTAGAAGATCTTGAAAGTGTTCAGTGATGAATAACAGATTACCAAGCCACCTGCCGATGAACCAGTCGCTGAGGAGGCTTTTGCTGAGATTATCACAGTTGAGGTCGCTCCCCAAATAGATCCTATCCATGTTGTCCCAATTAGCACTGGGCAAACTGCTATAGACATCTCAATTTCTCCAAGTGATGGTCATTAAAATTTAGCAATCAAATTTTTTATGTACTGTTCCTTCTTCCTTTAACTCCAAATCCTTTTCGCAGGAACATCAATCCCCACACAGCAGGGCCATCTTAAGAGGAGACAGTCGCTCCTACCATTTTGGACGTCATGGGGCTCGATGTGCTTTATCATAGAATCATCCAACATTGGCCCTTGATGATGACTGGTGAGGTGACGTCTGTGTCTTTCGTTGCACTGACCTCTTAACAAACCCAGTTTCCATCTGAGATTACCAGCGAGCCAATTTATGCTCCCACCATGTCTTCAACTCTGATTACTACTGGCTTGATAGTAATTATGAGCCTGTGTCCTCCAACGCTAGTGGTTGAGCCAGAATCTATGATTACCAACCCCACTTCTCTGGTTGCCAGCACGCTTGTCTCCATGAGGATCCCTCGCCAGTTGTTGCCAATCTCCTCTGCTCAGCTGATGGTTACCCCCGTGACACTTTCAATAGTTGTGACCACCAAACTCGCTGAGACTTCCTCCATAAAGCTTACTCGTTCATCCTAGGTGGTAGAGGAAGAAAAGGAGTTTGTGGCAGAGATTGTCGTCACCTTCTACAAGAGTTTGAAATGATGCATCTCCTGGTGTTGAAAGGTTCGACCAGTCCTTTTGAGTTTTTAAAGGTCATCCTTACTCACAACATCGAGACCATCAGAGACTTTAGAAGAACTGATCAAGCTGCTTCTTTAGAGCTGATAGTAGAGGATCTCGAGAAAGATGTGGGCAAGTGGCATCATCTGAATAGCTCAGATCTAACTCCACTTGTTGAAGAGGAGGTCAAGTGTCTCTCCAATCATATTCAGAAGATTTATATAGAAGTGCAACAAGCATTGGAAGCAGAGTCTCAGGAGTTGAAATCCCTGAAGGCTGAGAAGATCAAAATTGCTGACGCGATTGATGCTTCTAACAATACCCTTGCTGTTGGTAATGAACAACTTGAGAAGGAAGAAACAACGATCAAGAGGGCCAACCTCCTCATATCTAGAGCTGGGCCAGTATGTGAGGAGAACACTGCTTGGCACGAATAGATGGGTGCCCAAAGTGCTTCTCAAGTTGGAGGCCGAGAAGAAGGCGGTGATGGTGAAAATGCAGGCTCGCTTGGATCAGTTGGCGACCATTGACCCAAAAGATCTGAGGTCGCAAGCTTTAGTCAAAGAGGAAGAGCATAGGAAACAAAAATTGTTCTCTCTTGAGAATAAACTCCTATCATATGAGAGAACAGTTTAATGTGCCTTCTGTGTATCTTCCTTTTCAAATCAAATAAAGTATTTAACTTTGAGTAATTTGCTCTTCTCCATGTCTTCTTCTGTATATGCATGTGTAATTATCATAGGTAATATAAATCTTCTATAGAGGAGAACTTTAATAAGCAAGTTCTTTCGCAAGAACTAAAAAGGGTGTAAATTCTCCAAGTTGAATTTTCGAAGAAGTTACAAATGTGACTGAAATTATTCAGAGGTTAAGAACATGATAAAGTCAGTCAAATATATGATCCACTGGGGATTAAAAGAGAGTAGATTTAGGAATCTGTTAGGTATCACTAAATTTGAAAATATTAAGTCTGCGACTCGTCAGTTCAGAGGTGATAAACTGGACATAACTGATTAGAGATCATCAGACAAGAGATCTTGTCATTCAGAGGTGATGAACTGGACGTAACGACAAAGAAAGGTAAATTTTGGATAATCATCAATTCAGAGGTGACAAACTGGACATAAACGATGAAGAATGTTTACTGTTCAAAGGTAACAAACTGGACAAAATAGTAAACAAAAGGTAAAACTTGGCTATCTGTCGGTTCAGAGGTAGTATGAACTTGTCCGATTGAGAAACTGGCAAGCTCAAAATTTTGTCATTCAGAGGTAATAAATTGAAAATTATGACAAAATGAAGGTGAACCCGATTTTAGGGACCTGTCCATTCAGAGGTGATAAACTGGACATGATATACTAAGACACATTAAACTCTGAATTCGCTACCAAAGATAGTTGCATTAACTTAGCAGCTAGTCCACTAGGGACTGCAAAGGTGAATTTGATTTAGGCACCCGTTAGTTCAGAGGTAATATGGACATGACCAACTAAGAGACACCAGGCTCACAATTTACTATTTAGAGGTAGATATATTAACTTGACAGAAAGAACTCCCGGCCCTGACGGGAGAAAGGAAACAAAGTTATGGATTCATTTGTTCAGAGGTAATATGGACAGATAGTTAGAGTACCATATAAAGGAGAGATCTAAGCACCCATCGGTTCAGAGGTAATATGGACATAACCGATTGAGAAGTCACTGACTCAGAACCCTGCCATTCAGAGGTGGCGAACTGGACATAACGGCAGAGGAGTAGTCCCTACTGGACTGGAGGATGAAACTTGGTAATCTGTTGGTTCAGAGGTAATATAGACATAATCGATTGAGAAACTACTAAGCTCGAAATTTCTACCATTCAGAGATGACAAGATGAACATGACAGTGGAAGAAATAACTCTGTTGGGGGAAATATGACTTGATCATGGACTTCGTGGGAAAATTGGCATTTCTTTTGAAGATCATTTGGAAGAAATTGTCAGAGGCATATTGTTAACATGACAACCTAGAAAGTCCATTGGGGACTGAAAAGGGTAATAATAGACTCTGAGGGGATCTATTAGAAACTCACTGGGGGAGTTAGAAAATGAATCTCATAAGAGGTTCTCTAGGATGTCAAAGGTAATCATTAACATGACATAAATAACTCCATGAAGATTCAAATAGGGAGATGAATGTTCCTTAAAAAGTTGTTAGAGGTAATCATTAACGTAACAACCAAATTTCTTACTGGGGAATTAGAAGGAGGTTTTGTCCGAAATGATCGTGACAACTTCTTCACTTGAGGATTTATAAAAACAACTTGTTAGAGGTGTGATGCTAACATGATAAGAATTCATTTACTGTTAGAGATGTTTGAACTAATATCCATTTGATAGACCTATCATCCTATTGAGGATGATGGAAAGTAGAGTTTGATTCAATTAAGGATATTAGCAAAATTCACTGGAGATATTAAAGAGGGTTTTACTGTCAGAGGTTAAATGTTAACTTAACAGTCTTGATCTGTAGTTCCTTTTATTGGAAAAATTATTTCAGTTTGATGTGGTCCTACTATTCCATTGACAGGAATTGAGAAGGAATTTTGGTGGAATTATCCGTAATATCGTTTAGGAATTCCGCCATGGAATAGGAGACAATATTCCCAAAGTTTTCTTGGGGATCAAATCGATCCTGATAAGGAATAAAAGAACAATATTCCAAGTGAAGGAAAAGTCAGAGGTGGGAACTTCAACTTGACCTTTTTACCCTGTGGATCTATGATTGTAGTTCATTTTTGCATCATCTTCCACCTCTATACCATGCATAATATTAATAAAAATCCGTTTTTTACTCTTTTTCTCTCTATTTTTGCAGGTCCATATTTTAATGGAGAAGAGGCCCACAAATCCATGTAATTATCAAATAATTAAAGGATTAATCAAGGCCCAAAATAGAAGCCCAAGAATTGAGCCCAGGTTCTGGAGCTATCCATGCGCCCAGTCAGACTTCTAGAAGCTCCAACGTGGCTAACAACCTGCGAAAAAATAGCAACAGAAATCGTTGGCGCAACGGCCAAGATTCTGCCGCTTCCGCGGCAGTTATCTGGCCGTTGAGCCCGAGATTTGATCCAGCTGTCTGGATTCTGGAGCCTTCTTCTCTGAGGCCTATAAATAGACCATCAGGGCCAGTGCGAGAGACTGAGGAGAGAATTGAGGAAAGAGCTTGTAATTTTTGGTTTTTCTCTAGGTTTTTAGTGCTCTTAGTCTTCTTCTTCCTCTTAGAAATTCTGCAAGAGAGAGATAGTGAGAGAGTGAAAGCTTGTAATTAAGGGTGACAACTTGAAGCAAAGCAAGGATTAATCCAATCTACTTTCTCTTCTATTGCAATTTCTAGTGCTTTTCATTTCTTGCTTTATTTCCTCCAAGCTTTACTTTCATAGCATAATGTTGTGTTGTTTTCTTTCTAGTGTAATGGATAGCTAACTTCTTCTAACATGACTAGCTAACAACTAATCTTGCTAACTTCTAACTCTTGGGTGAATGCTAATTCTTAATCTTGCAAATGTTGAGTCTTTTTCATCCCCGATGGGTTACTTTCATTCTTGGCAATCTCTTGTTGTAATTCTCCATATGATTCATGTGTGCCTCATTTAGAGCCTTGTCTTAGAACAAGTGCCTTGATGGAACATGGAGATGGAACACCAAACATATGCTATTTTTTTGTACAACTTCTTACTTCAATGCTAACATGTTATATGGCCTTGAATGACTAATGAATTTTGTATCTTCTTCCTTAGCATCCCTTGAGTGACACTCCTCGATTCCACCATTGAAAGTCTATCTTGAGAGCCGATGAAATCAATGAGGCTACAAGACAAGTCCAAGATGATCACCCATCCATCAAGTGGGAAAGTACATTGACCAACAAGCAAGACAAACACTTGCCGATGAACCAACATGAGGCATGCATCACCATAATAGAGATTAGTAAGTTAGCAAATTAGTAAGGTTAGCTAGTCATGGTTTTTCCCATCTAAAAGTCTTCTACAAGTTTCCTTCTTTTAGTATTCTTTCTAAAGCAATTCTTGTTTTCAAATTCTTTTCACTTTCTTTCGTCGTTTCTATTTTCATGTACAAATCCACCGCAAATCCTTTCACCTATTTTTTCCATGTCTTTTTCATTCTTTTGAAACAAAGAAGAACTTTCGTTTTCTTTCTTCAACATCGAACCATAAAGCTTCCATCGTGAGCTCTCCTCGAGGATCGACCCGTATAGCTTATGCTACTACGGTGATTTGGAAGGAATACATCAAGCATTGCGAATACATTTTGGAGTAATCAAGCACCTAAGGTTGACTCTAAACCTTCTCTCTTTTGTTGAATATCTGTGTGAATTCTACTCCACTATTCCTATCCTTATCAAATTTTTGGCGCCGTTGCCGGGGAGAGCAACGGTTTTGATTCAATTGAAGAACTAAACGAACATTCTTCTTTGTTGCAGGTTACAGGTGAAGAAACAGGAAAACTAGTATTGCAGTGACATATAAGTGGCCCTGGGCCTCTGCTCTAGAAAGCAGAGACCAGTTGCCCTCTGATTTGCCGCGATTCCACGGCCAAAGCCGCGGATCCGCAGCAAAGAGGAGTGAACTACTAACAGTTTTCTGCAGGGTTGCTTGCTCTGCAAAAATATAGCTGCTGCAGTGCTTAATTCTTGTATGCTTCACCATATTCTTGCTAATAATCAACAGTAAAATATTGGTTGCAAAGTTAAAAATTGATTAGACGTTTGCATTTCTAGGCACGTGCCTTTTCAATTCATTTACTTTACTGTTGAAGAGTGCAGGAGCAAGGTATGTGCGCATTGCATTTTGAGTAGGACTCACTTCTTGGTTGATTTATATCGCTTTGAGTGAACCTTGTTTGCTTATACTGTACACTTGCACCAAACTGATTTTAAGGGCATAACCCATAAATAAGATAAGGTGGGAGATTTCATCACCCTTTCCTTGACCCAAAAATTATTTTCCAACCACTCACAATCCCAAGCTTTTAATAAAATCTGATAGACGTTGGCCCTAGGGACATCCGGACTCAGTAGGAGATCGGCTGAAGTTGGAAGTTGTTTTTTTATTCATACTCTGGTGAAATCAGTGTCTAAGGCTGGGGATTAAGAGGTTAAGCCTCGAAGATACCGTGGTTTGGCGTAATTAAGGCCCGTTGCTTACGCACGGATACCTCCCACCGTATTTTGCCCCTACCTGGCTGATTAGCTGTGGTCTGATTCAATCAACAACCTTTTTCGGTTCATCGAACAGTTAGGAGTCGTCTAGGTCCAGGAATCCTAGATAGCTTGGATTGATTTTTTCTTTTCTTGTTTGTTATTTTTCTTTTCGCTGGTGTGATCGGTAAACGTTGTTTGTGACTGTATATGCAAAAGTGGTACCGGGATTCAGATTCTGCAAGACTTGTTAGGATTTCTACACTTGCACATACACCACCACTTGACACAATCCCAATAATGGAAAACAACGTTTCGCTTCAAGATAGATTCTACCTGATTCACACTTCGCTTCCGTCATGCATTCTTCTCCCTGAACCCAATGGAAATCATTTTGAGCTGAAACCACAATTCATCAATACACTTCCCCGATTTCATGGTCTAGAGTCTGAGGACGCGTACTTCTTCATTCGAGAGCTTGAAAAAGTATGTGTAATGATGAGAATTTCCCAATTGACTGAGGATGCTGTTAGGTTAAGGTTCATACCTTTTGCGCTGAAGGACTTAACTAAGAAATGGCTTTACAATCTTCCCGCCAGTTCGATATCTTCATGGGATGATTTTGTAAAAGTCTTTCTTAAGAAATTTTATCCCATTCACAAGACAACCCTCATGAGAAAGAACATCATGCAATTCAAGCAGGAATCAAACGAACCTTTCTGGAAATATTTTGAGCGTTTCAAAGACCTTCTAGCTTTATGTCCTCATCACGGCATAGAGAAATGGCGTCAGTGCCAAATTATCTATGACGGACTTGATTACCAAACGAAAACACTCCTTGAATCCATGTACCAAGGGAAATTTTTGAAGAAAGATGAGAATCAAGGGTGGGATCTCTTTGAAGCCCTAACTGAGAAAACAATTCAGTGGGAGTCATGCCCTGATAAACCCACTCCCACCACTTCCAGAACCGGTATGCATTCCATAGAATCCTCCATAGCTGCTGAGGCTAAGATCACACAATTAATAAAGAGGATAGAACTGCTTGAAACAAGGGAACATTCTGTTGTCAATCAGGTCAACCCATCACCTGTGGTCAAACCGGGTTGCACCTTTTGTCATGAACTCAACCATGTATTCGAGGACTGTTCTGTATATCAGTCTCAATCATATCAGGAGAATACGAATGCTGCTTTTACCAGACCCAATCACAATCCATACTCCAATACGTATAATCCGGGATGGCGAAACCATCCAAATTCTTCGTGGAGTCAGTCTGGTCCTGAGCAACATAGGCCACCATTTCCACATCCATATAATGCTCAGTCTCACCCACACAGTTTCAATCGGAATTCACCGAATTTTCATCCATATCAAAGTCCACCACAACCACAATCTTATCAGAGCCCACCACACTACCAAACACACTTCCAGTCTCCATACCACCAACATCCACCCCAGAATGATTCAGATGAGAGAATTGTTGGCCCAAAGGCCTTCCACTCTAGTTTTGATGATGATCAACTCATGTAGTTATGTTTACTAATATTCTTGTGTTTCTAAGTTTCAGATCATTAACAGGATATTAGTTTGATGATTAGCTTCAACGAAGTGTTTGGAAGCTTATCATGGTGATTCCGGTGCCAAAGCTTAAAGATCATACCTTTGCACTCGGTGGATCGCGTTTGGAGCAAGTCAACTTGAAGATGAAGATCATCAAGAAGACTTAGGTATCCATAGTTTATTTAGTGTGTTTTAGATCCATTTGTAAAGCTTAGTATAGTTGATATGCTCAAGTGCACAATACACACACGTTTCATGATTTGGATTTTGGTTTTCATGAATAGTAGATCAAAACAAGTTTACTTTATTTCTATGTATATTAGATATATTCTAGATATACATACTTGCTTTAAAGTAGCTAGACAAACTTATTTTGACTATCCTATTCATGTTTGGAAAATCAAGGTTGAGAAAAATACAAGTTTTTGTTTTTGATAAAATTTACAAGACACAAAAATGAATTGATATGATTGATATATGTCTTGAAATTTTTATCACATGTTTATGTTTCAATATAAAATGATAAAATAAGTTTTATGGGATTTTCAGAAAAGATAAAAGATTTTTATAAAATATTTTTCTCAAATTTTCTGAATTTATTTTTGTGCTGACAGGTTGGTCGGTCGACCGGGACGGTCGACCGGACCAAGGGCCGGTCGACCCACGGTCGACCGACGTGCACAGACTTGTGCACGTCTGGAAGCACAGTGGTCCGGTCGACCGGACGGTCGACCGCTGCAGAGAGTTCTGCTCTCTGTTTGTTTGGGTCGACCAGGCGGTCGACCGGTAGCTTCAACGGGTCAAAATATGACCGTTGGACGGTCGACCGGCCGGTCGACCGCTGCCTGTCAGAGCTGCCAGCTCAGCTCTAACGGCTAGTTTCTGTTTTGGCCTATATAAACCCCATTCCTTTGGGATTTTGGCCAAGATTTTTACAAGAGAAAAAATCCCAGTTTTCCAGAGTTTAAAACAAGTTTTTAAAAAGAGTTTTTGGGCTTTAAACTTCTCATCCTTATTGTTTTAGGTTTTTAGAAAAATCAAAGAAAAGAGTATTTTGGGAGATTTGTCATGGTTTTCATTCTATATCATTTGCAAGAATTTTCCCAAGTGTTTTTCTTTGTTGCTTGTTTTCCAAACACCTAGTTTTCCACACTTGTGCTATCATACTATCCTAATCTATTAGGATCTTGTTTTTGTGAAAAAGAAAAAGGAAAGAGGTTCGTGGTTGAAAGAGACCACCTACTGTAAACCCTTGATTTCTTGGTTGCTCCCTCTTTGGTAGAGGTTGAGGTTGTGTAATTGGGTTGTTGGTTTGCTCCCTCTTAGGTAGAGGTGGAGATTGGTTTACTCCCTCTAGTGAGAGGTGGAGATTTGGTTGTATACCTCTTTGGTAGAGGTGTTGGTTGTTGGTTGTTATATTGGCTACGGGCCTACCCCTCGGTTGTGAGGTGGTTGTTTGAGAGAGGTTTTGGTACTCCTAGTGTTGTAACAAATCCTCTTCGGTAGAGGTTCCCTCGGTGGGAGATAGTGGATTGGAAATCCTACACGGTGGTGTAGGCGGGGATGTAGAGCAAGGTGCTCGAACCTCGAAACATATCTTGGTGTTTGCGTTTTGATCCATTGTCTCTCTAACTCTCTCTCTTTACATTTGTGCAAAGCATCATACTTCATATCATATCATACTTGCTTGTGTTGTGCATATTTCATATTGCCTTGCATTACTTCATATTGCTATTCATTCTTATATGCTTGGTTGTTTGTGTGTGCCTCACTTGTACCTAATCAACAAGAGCTTCACATAGCACCTCAACCCATTCAAGGGGAATCAAGAGGAGTTAGTCCAGAGCCCTTCACGGGGAATTCGGCTACACTTGTTGATTGTACTAAGTGTGTAGCAAGATTTGCATTAGCTTCCGCATTTAGCGCACATAGTTTTGCATTTAGTTCTAGATTAGCTCTTACACCTATTCACCCCCCCTCTAGGTGTTTTTCAATTGGTATCAGAGCTAGTGCTCCTAATATTAGGCTTAACATTCTAGGAGTGAGATCCATTTGGTTGCTAGTCTATTGTTTGCATTTGCGTGTTTGCACACTCATATAGTTTACCATGGCCTTCATGACCCCACCTATGTTTGACCCTTCCAACATTCATGTTTGGAAGATTAGAATGACTTTTTATTTACAAACCCTAGGTCATAAAGTTTACCTTGCCATTACCAAGGAATCCTTCCTTAGTGATAGCAATCATATAGGGGCAAATGCACAAGCCCTTGAGGCCATTAGAAGCACATTACCTAAAGATTATCTTATGTGTGTTTCTAACTTTGATTCCACTTTGCAGTGTGGAACAAATTGACAACAACCACCACCTCCGAGCTTCTATTCCCAAATCAACCGGAGGAATCTAGCGGAGAATCCGATTCACAATGCTTCATGGTCCAAGGGAATGACTCCCTTGAGGTACAATCGGAACTTCAACTAGATAGTGATGATGCTAGTTCTTCATGTGATGATATTGTAGATCCCCATGCTTTAAATGAAGAACTTTCTATTGTTTGTGAAAAACTAATAGAAAAATATAATTTGTTGAAAAAAAAGTCTAGGAATTGAACAAGAAAATAAGAGTTTGCATGCTAGACTTAACAATGTCTTGCAAGAGAAGGTTGAGGTCTATAATGAAAGGGATTCATTGAGATCTCAATTAGAAATTGCACTAAAAGAAAATAATTTTTAAAATCTAAAAATGATTGTGAAACATTTTTGAAGAAAAATGAAAACTTGTCTTCAAAAGTTGATTTTGTTTTAAAGGAGAATGTTGTTTTGAAAAATAAAATTATTTCTATTTCAAATGAGTTGAATGCTTGTTTAGATAAGAATATGGTTTTGAAAAATAAAATTGATGCACATGTTTGTCTTGCTAGTGTAGCTACTTCATCTAGTCTACCTAATGCATGTACCTCTTCTTCTAAGATTAATAATGATATATCCATGCTTAAGAAGAAGGTAGATTGTTTGGGCTCCACTATGAGCCAATGTGCCATGAACCACTCACGGTTGGAAACCTTGGTTCGAAAGAAACAAGTTCCATCCTATATGCATGCACACCCTCCACGGCATACACATGCTTATTTGAATCATACTTAGTGTTCTCACTTTTGTTTAAGCTATAATGTACATCATGAATCTAATACATGTGAATTTACATAGTAATCATGTCTTAGTTTTATCATGATGATTTTTATATTGTGTTTTGATGCTTCATGTTAAGATTACTTGTTTAGATATTAGTTTTCATTAAGACTAGGACATATACTTGTGCATATAGTGGGCCACAAATAATTTATATATAGTTGAGCTTGATTGCCTATTTGAACCCATTAGATGTGCTAGTATAGTCTAGTTTTGATGATTCATACATTTCAAACTTGTATTCCATTTTTGAATTTGTTTTATGAGTTTTCACTTCATGTATACGTTTGTATTGCCAAACTTTAAGATATACATGTATACCCCTTGAGTCATTTGCCTTTCATGCAAATCTATATATATGGACTCAATTGTGTTTAGGGATATGTATGTATACTTATTGTGTTGACAATTCATACATATACCTTGAAATGAAATATGTTTTGATGAAGATTTATTTTTTTCTTGATTTTGTGTTTAATTGTTTAACATCATGTATATGTCTATCTTGTCCAAACTATTAGATATACATGTTTATCCTTTTGAGCCACGTGCCTTAATGCATATATTTTGTGGACTCGTTGTGTTTTTGATATGTATGTATGCTTTAGTTTGTATAAGACATACATATGCCTTGAAGACTAAATAGTTTGATGATTTTTATGTTTTCATGTTTTCATGCTTAAGGAATAATTGAGCTCAATGAAAAATTTTCATGATTATGATATTCACACTTTATTTGTACACTCACATTTATTGCTTGCTCATGTTTTGTTTTCATGAGTCATAATTATGCTTAATTGGATTAGAGTGTTGATTATCATGTGGACTTCATATTTTATGAAAACTACTTTGTTTTATTCCTTACTTGAAGGATTTCGTACTAGTTAACAAAAATTTCTATTTTAACTAGTTCGTATTCTTCATATGATAGATGTTTTCAAACAAACTTTAATTTTCAAATCTATTTTTGAAAACCTCATCCCCTTACGGGAGGTTGGATGGGAGTCCATGCCTTGTATGTTTATATTGAAAATCCTTTTAAACTTGTGCATGAGATGGGTGGATTTGTAATATGATGTATACACTTGAACTTATTGCTATGTCAATTGGTATCATTGAACTCTTTCAATTGGTATCATTTTGATCTTCTTGTATACTCATATATGTTTTGTATGTATGTATGCTTTCAATTCCAAGAATATCAATTTCAATTGGTATCTATTTTCCATACATATACATATGTTTGTGTTTATGCTAGTGCTTGAGTTTCAATTTTGTTTAAATTGATTACTTTTAAATTGGTATCAAGACTATGCATCATTTTTGTTTGTATTTCATAAAGGGGGAGAAAATTTGATTTTGTATTTCAATAGGTATTTGTACCCCCACACTTTATGATTAAAAGTTGTTATTTTAAACATATGATATCAACATCAAATTTGTTTAAAATGAACAATTCTTACAATTGGTATCAATGTTTCTATGTAAAATCTTTTCAATTGGTAAAACATTTACAATTGGTATCAAAATTTATGTTTAGACATTCAAAATTTACTATGTTTAATTTAAATTGGTATCTAAAATTTTTTTTTTAAATTGGTATCTAAAAATTTAGTTTAAAGTAAAATACAAAAGTTTTGATTTGTATTGACTATATGCAAGAAGAGCTTAACATCTCTTCATATAGATTCATGTTGAGTGTATTGTGTATTGAAGAGCTTAACATCTCTTCTTTATGTGGTACACGTGTGTAGGGGGAGCTTCACATCTCCTCTTATTCATTACATAATGTGTGTTATGTGAATTAAGGCTTAACATCCCTCTTTCATGTAATGCATATGTGCAGGGACGCTAACTTCGCGTCTTCCTCTTCATGAATGTATATAGCATATAACATTTATTGATCTTTATTTATTTTTATTTGGTATCAAGATGCTTCATTGACATATTTTTAATTGATATCATGTTTGTAGTCACCCCTTATTGACTTTATTTTGTTTTAGACAAAAAGGGGAGACCATTGTTTGTATTGTTTTGATTGACACAAAAAGGGGGAGAAAGATCTTTACCCCTCATTATATTGTTTTGATTGTTTACCCCTTTGTTGATGATTGACAAAAAGGGGGAGAATTATTTGTGAGTTTTATTATATGCATAGTTATGTTTTTGCATATATTAAGTTTTATTGGTAGTTTTATTTGGTATCTAGAGCTTCTAGTATTGTTATTAATGTGTTATTAATTTAATTGGTATCTAGAGCTTCTAGAATATGTTTTATGCATGTTGATGCATCCATGTTTATGTACATTCATTGCATATCTTTTATCTATTTGCTTATGCATGAGTTAAGGGGGAGCTTCTTTGAAGCTTAACTTTAATCCATGCATATATAACTCCATGAGTTTTGGCCCAAAGGCCTTCCACTCTAGTTTTGATGATGATCAACTCATGTAGTTATGTTTACTAATATTCTTATGTTTCTAAGTTTCAGATCATTAACAGGATATTAGTTTGATGATTAGCTTCAACGAAGTGTTTGGAAGCTTATCATGGTGATTCCGGTGCCAAAGCTTAAAGATCATACATTTGCACTCGGTGGATCGCGTTTGGAGCAAGTCAACTTGAAGATGAAGATCATCAAGAAGACTTAGGTATCCATAGTTTAGTTAGTGTGTTTTAGATCCATTTGTAAAGCTTAGTATAGTTGATATGCTCAAGTGCACAATACACACACGTTTCATGATTTGGATTTTGGTTTTCATGAATAGTAGATCAAAACAAGTTTACTTTATTTCTATGTATATTAGATATATTCTAGATATACATACTTGCTTTAAAGTAGCTAGACAAACTTATTTTGACTATCCTATTCATGTTTGGAAACATCAAGGTTGAGAAAAATACAAGTTTTGATTTTTGATAAAATTTACAAGACACAAAAATGAATTGATATGATTGATATATGTCTTGAAATTTTATCACATGTTTATGTTTCAATATAAAATGATAAAATAAGTTTTATGGGATTTTCAGAAAAGATAAAATATTTTTATAAAATATTTTTCCCAAATTTTCTGAATTTATTTTTGTGCTGACAGGTTGGTCGGTCGACCGGGACGGTCGACCGGACCAAGGGCCGGTCGACCCACGGTCGACCGACGTGCACAGACTTGTGCACGTCTGGCAGCACAGTAGTCCGGTCGACCGGACGGTCGACCGCTGCAGAGAGTTCTGCTCTCTGTTTGTTTGGGTCGACCGGGCGGTCGACCGGTAGCTTCAACGGGTCAAAATATGACCGTTGGACGTCGACCGGCCGGTCGACCGCTGCCTGTCAGAGCTGCCAGCTCAGCTCTAACGGCTAGTTTCTGTTTTGGCCTATATAAACCCCATTCCTTTGGGATTTTGGCCAAGGTTTTTACAAGAGAAAAAATCCCAGTTTTTCAGAGTTTAAAACAAGTTTTTAAAAGAGTTTTTGGGCTTTAAACTTCTCATCCTTATTGTTTTAGGTTTTTGGAAAAATCAAAGAAAAGAGTATTTTGGGAGATTTGTCTTGGTTTTCATTCTATATCATTT
Organism: Agave tequilana; assembly: GCA_038442645.1. Taxonomy (NCBI): domain Eukaryota; kingdom Viridiplantae; phylum Streptophyta; class Magnoliopsida; order Asparagales; family Asparagaceae; genus Agave; species Agave tequilana. Next base: position 24,377 of record JAVJIF010007043.1, read on the forward strand.
GCAAGAATTTTCCCAAGTGTTTTTCTTTGTTGCTTGTTTTCCAAACACCTAGTTTTCCACACTTGTGCTATCATACTATCCTAATCTATTAGGATCTTGTTTTTGTGGAAAAAGAAAAAGGAAAGAGGTTCGTGGTTGAAAGAGACCACCTATTGTAAACCCTTGATTTCTTAGTTGCTCCCTCTTTGGTAGAGGTTGAGGTTTTGTAATTGGGTTGTTGGTTTGCTCCCTCTTAGGTAGAGGTGGAGATTGGTTTACTCCCTCTAGTGAGAGGTTGGAGATTTGGTTGTATACCTCTTCGGTAGAGGTGTTGGTTGTTGGTTGTTGTATTGGCTACGGGCCTACCCCTCGGTTGTGAGGTGGTTGTTTGAGAGAGGGTTTTGGTACTCCTAGTGTTGTAACAAATCTTCTTCGGTAGAGGTTCCCTCGGTGGGAGATAGTGGATTGGAAATCCTACACGATGGTGTAGGCGGGGATGTAGAGCAAGGTGCTCGAACCTCGAAACATATCTTGGTGTTTGCGTTTTGATCCATTGTCTCTCTAACTCTCTCTCTTTACATTTGTGCAAAGCATCATACTTCATATCATATCATACTTGCTTGTGTTGTGCATATTTCATGTTGCCTTGCATTACTTCATATTGCTATTCATTCTTATATGCTTGGTTGTTTGTGTGTGCCTCACTTGTACCTAATCAACAAGAGCTTCACATAGCACCTCAACCCATTCAAGGGGAATCAAGAGGAGTTAGTCCAGAGCCCTTCACGGGGAATTCGGCTACACTTGTTGATTGTACTAAGTGTGTAGCAAGATTTGCATTAGCTTTCGCATTTAGCGCACATAGTTTTGCATTTAGTTCTAGATTAGCTCTTACACCTATTCACCCCCCTCTAGGTGTTTTTCAAGAATGTCGGAGTTGAAGAAAATGATAGAAACCCTATCAAAGAGCTATCAACAGGATATGAACAAAGTACAGGTCCAGATTGGGCAACTGACTAATTCTTTAAGTGGGATACAACAAGGAATGTTTCCAAGCCAGCCAGTGCCCAATCCCAAAAATCACTTCCCTTTACATGAAGTGGAAGACACGGGCCCCAGTTATTGCAACGCTATTCATATTCTGAGATCTGGAAAGAAAGTAGATAATAAGGTTTCTAATCATTCATCCCATCCAGTACCAAAGTCAACACCTCCAGTTCCAGTACAACCAACTCCTGACAATCCACCTTCTAGTTCAGAGCCATCAACTTCAAAAGCCAAGGGAAAAGAAAAAGTAGATGAGCAACCTTATAAGCCTAGTGTACCATTTCCAAATAGGCTTACAAATCACAAGATGAATGCTCATATGGAGAAGATAAGAGAAATGTTCAACAAGGTCCAAATCAATGTACCTCTTCTTGATGCAATACAACAAGTGCCATCATATGCAAAATTCTTAAAGGAAATGTGCACCAAGAAGAGGAAAACACAAGTCCCTAAGAAAGTCTTTCTAGTATCCAACATCAGCGAGTTGCTCACTGGGCCAATTCCGGAGAAATACAAAGACCCAGGGAGCCCAACAATCTCTTGTGTCATAGGACAGACTACCATTAATAGGGCACTACTTGATTTGGGGGCCAGTATCAATCTCCTGCCTTTTTCTGTGTATCAACAATTAGGGTTAGGTGATCTCCGCCCGACCCAAATGACGATACAACTGGCTGATCGCTCTGTCAAGAGACCCAAGGGGGAAATTCACGATATTCTTGTCAGAGTTGGGGAGTTCATTTACCCTGTGGATTTTGTAGTTCTTGAGACATAACCTGTGTCAAATACTAATCATAGGGCTCAAACTCCTGTCATCTTGGGACGACCATTCCTGGCTACAGCAAATGCCATCATCAATTGTAGGAATGGGTCGATGAGGATAACTTTTGGTGACATGACGAGAGAAGTGAATGTCTTCAGCATGCAACCTCGTAGGATAAAAGATCAAACATTCGAGGTTAACTTTGTCAGGAACAATTGTGAGGAGAAAAGAAGATGAGTCACAAGTTTGTGATTCTCTTGAAGTGGAAAATCCTGTTATCCGAGTACCCTTTCAAAAGGGGAAAGTTAATTTGGATATTTTCACTTTCAGTGAGCCAACCGTGAATATATCCCATGAGGATACAATTCAAGAACCTCAGATTGATATAACTTTTGAAGACCTCTTCGCTGACGAAATCATGTGTCTGGATGAGCCAACTCGGGTTGGCTAACTAGTTGTACATCTCTGAAGGATAATGTTGACCTCAGTTTTGAGGAGTTGTATGGAGATGAGCTGGAATTTCTTAACACTGGGAGTAAAGAAATTCAGAGTGAAAAAAGTGGTGATGAAGAAATTTTAGTGAATTTTGTGGTGAATGAGGATGTATAACAATGAGCAATTGAAACTGAAAATGCCTAAGGATCAGAAAATAATTGAATTCGTTTCCCAACTGTGCCCGCGCAAACAGACACATTGGAACGATGGGAAACGGGCCCGAGAGAAACGACCAAAAAAAACCTTAGGCGATGGACACACGTGTATATATTCCTTGTAAATAATTTTTTGCACTCTTTCGTAAATAAAAAAAGGAAAAAGAAGAAAATGAGGGACTTTTGTGCTAATTCATTTAAAAGAGTTCCACAACTTTCAAAACCCTAGGTTTCTACATCTCTTCCCTAGGGTCAAACTTCTTTCAAAACTTCAAATCCCTATGTTGTAAATTTACTTTTTACCTAGGGATAAAAATGGAACTCTCAATCTTTTTCCCTCCTATAAAAATCCATTTTACCCTACCCCTCCTCCCTCAAACGCAAAAAGCATCTCAGATCTGAAAACTCCCTTCAAGCGCCACACTCTGTAACTTTTTCCAGCACCACCGCTGGTCCAAAGAGACGGAGGGAGTGATTTCATACCTTTTACCTATTTCATGCATTTTTTTATCTTGCATACATTGAGGACAATGCATGAGATAGGTATGGGGGGGTAGATTCTAACCTAGGATTTTTATTTTCTTTTTAGGCTTTTTTTATTTCTAAGATTTTTATTTTCTTTTTAGGTTTTTATTTTTTTTAGATTTTACCTTTCTTTGTAGATTTTTTATTTTCTTTTAGATTTTACTTTTTTCTTTTAGAAAAATAAAAAATAAAAATATATATAAAAATAAATAAAAAAAGGAAATTCTTGATCCATGTTTAAAGAATCAAGCTTGACTTTAGGGATTAAGGAAGCTCTTAACTATGATTTCTAATTATAAGTCGAAAAGAGGAGTTTTGTTGGATTTTTAGGTTAAGTAAAAAAGGATAAGAAAGATTACTAGATTTTAATTCTTTCTTTAGAATATATACATTAAACATATTGAAGGATTAATCAAAGACTTTGTGACTTTATTTACATATATATATATTAAAAAAAAAGAAAAAAATATGTATATAAATAACTAAATAATTACTTAGCCACTAATTAAGTTAGTTAGTCGTGCCTCAAGAAGCATTGCCAATCACGCCTAAAGATGGTTAAGTCCTTAACCCCTTCGTGGCCTAGTTTACTCGAGTCCTCGAACCTGAGGGATGTTTTCTCATCTGGTGCCCTAAGACCGACTGGTTTGGGAGTCATCGGTAAGAGGCTCGTTACAAGGGTAAATTAGAAAGCCTAAGGATGCTAAGGAAATGTAAATAAATAATATTGTATATAAAATAAAAAAATAAATGTTATATATATTAGTAAATAAATAAACTTAGTCTAAGAACGATCCTTCATATTTATAGATGTATATATACTAGAATTGATGCAAAATCTAGTTTTTGATCTTTTTCTTAAAAACTTAACCTAAATTGAAAACAAAACTCTAAATAGACGCTTATAAGAGGAATGACAAGTTTAGGGTAACCTGAAACCTATAACTCAAGTAAGAATCTTTATAACATGGATCAAAATTTTCACTAACACTTTTATTTTTCTTTATGGATTTTGTGGGTGCAATCCGCTGAAAACCCTCAGGAGACAACACTCCTCCTCTAGGGTAACCTAGAGGTTTAACGGCTTGTTGCACGTGTGTCACGCCCCGCTTTCCAAAATACGCTGGAGCGGAGACGCGACACGAGTCGGCGACGTATATACGCGAGGAAAATACCCCACGTATACACGCTAAGCCTAAATTAACTTGAACAAGCTATAAATCTCTACTATAATAATCAATGATCACTGCAATAATACATATAAAGTCTAACACAATGATAGCATATGAGTAAGAATAAGGAATGTGACAGGATGCGATAAATGAATAGAAGAGTAGAAATACCGATAATCAAAAGGGAGAAAGTCCAGCTCCTCAGGATGAATATGATCCTCTCCAAATACCTAATCAACAATAAATAGCCCTGGATCTGGATATGCAGATCCAGGGAGTCAGAACTTCTAGTGAATGTATAAGAGAAAAAGGGAAAGACATGCGACTATAATTGTGAGCAAAATAGGAGACACATATGCTGGAATAAAACAGAAATAACACATGAAACATGCATAGAAAATAATGAAGCCAATTAATACAACATCAGATGTCCAATCGTGTGTCAGGTGTACAGTCAGTTCGTTGGCATTATTAGATGTTTACAATCAGTCAGTATATCAAGTTCAATCTACAATGTCAATGTGAGATTTCAGTTTGTTATTCATTATGTCAGCGAACACCAATTGTCACCTATAATAGGCGCATCCCATACTACGCCTACTACACGTGTTAATCAGGATCCTAAGTTATTGAAACTGATTGGTTGGAGACGTTGTCCATGCTTTAGGTGGGTCTCGTACATACCCGGGACCACGGCCCAGATGCCTGGCGCTGAACCAGGCCCTACCGCCAGGTAGTCAGTAACAGTAACAGTACTCACAGTATCACTGTGGAACAGTAAACTCACAGTAACAATGTGGAACAGTAAACAGATGGGATGTCAGTCATCCCCCGGAACCCTGCAGTGGAACCGTAAGTCGGCTGCGCAACCTGTATCCTAGGTCCACCCAAAATACAGACGTTGTCTCCTCCATCAATTTCCCCAATCCAGGTGTAAGTTGTTCAATTACTTTATTATTTAATTCAGTTAATTCAGTCAATATCAATGTTACCTAGAATACTGAGACATGCGGTGACTGTAACAGTAACAGTACAGTAACAGTAATTGTATACACGATGAACAGTAATAGGAACAGTGAACAGTAACAGTAATCGTGTATACAATGAATAGAGCTGTACCAAGTGTTACAGTTTAATGATACTTTCCCAGTAATTTTTAGTAACATGAATAATAAGTTTATCAGTTAGGTATCATGTATAATCAATGAGGTTACTTAAGTGGTATCGCGATGTTTATTCAGAATCGACTATATAATCTTATGAGGTTTATTCATTTTGCATTTATTCTGTGAACATGAATAATAACTTACGTGCATGAACAGTAATTAAACATGAATACTATTTAAACATAAAATAACATTAATTTAGAACATGTTAAAAGTAACTCACATGAAATGATACCGAAATATTCAATAAATAAACAAAGAACACTCACATGAAATGACGCGGTTTCGGAACCGATTAACCGTCTGGTCTTCACTGCACGAACCGATACTGATCTACGAATCATCTCATGGGTCGGTCTTCGAATCACCCTTGTATCGGGCCCATAACGAGTACAACTCCGAATCTCCCGTAACGGGTCCGGATTTCACCAAATAGGTTCGAAAGAGTTATATGTATCTCATAAGTAACTGATGGAAATTGCTGAAGATGATAGACAAAACACTGGATGAACAATGAAAAGGGACTGCAAGCACAAAGTGATACAGATTAACAGAAAATTATGTGTACTATGTAAATGGTTATAGGTCATATAGTTTGCAAAATTAGCTTATTAGGTATTCTGCAGCCTTCAGTCATCTTGATTGAGGATTTGCACCAAAATATTGCAGCATTTGTGGGATGTGCAAGGGAACAATTACGAGAAAATTCAGATGTTCTTTTGTGTTCTATTATTTAAGGAAAGGCCTAGTATCAAATACAGGCTCTCTCCAGACAAGATTCTTCTAGATTTTTCCTAAAATTGACCATTAGACAAAACTTTCATGACTATAAAAAAGTTGCAAGGAACATTATGTGATAATATAAATAGAGGCACTCTATACTGATATTTATAAGTTAGCATGGCTTATAAGGCAAAGAAAAAGAAAAGGAAAATGATAGCAGATGTTTCTCTGCTTCCATTCTCACTATGTGTGCATGCACTTCCTCAGAATATTTTTATGATATATTCTTATATAATATAGTTTAAACCTGGACAACAAAAGATGTCATGATTCCATTTGGTGAAGTTGGGGGACAACCACCAAATTGGTTCCTCTCAGTCCATTTCCTTTCTCTTTTGAACAGCATAAAGCTAAGTTAGCTGGAGATTTTAGAAGCTTGGGCATTCCACTTGAACATAGAACTGTAATCAATTTAGCTTTGGATGTTCTAGAATAAAGAGCAAGAGCACTGAGTATGTAATCCCATGCTTAGTTTCAGCAAATCTTTTGTTCCCCATTTTACTTTCACTCCATGAAATGACCCTTAGCCCTAAAGGTATATCTCAATTGAGTAAAGTAGATTTCAACCGAATTAGTTATTCGGGAGATTTAGTTCAGTCTCAGTTTTCATACCAAGATGATTCTATTAATTAACCAACTAAATACACAGAATATAAGTAAATGTAATAATGTATTTACAACATATAATGTATGTATATATGCAAGAAGTACATACACAATATAACAAATCAATAGTATGACGTATGCCAAAATAGAATATATAAAACGAAAACCAAAACGAAAACCAAACTCTACCATTCTTCAGTTAAGTTTCAGATCGATTCTAGTATATTTCGGTTCCATTTCCTTTCTTCCAAAGGTAGGGAAAACCATACCAAACCAAACTATTTCTCAGCCAAAGGAGAAAAGGAACTCATACAGCAGGATCCTAAGTTCTGGAATGAAGGATTTTATCAGGGATAACCAATTACCATGTACATCTTTCACACAACTCAAATTTAGATCAAATCAGGAAAAAATCAAATCAAGCTTTATGATTTACCCTAATGCTATAAAAAATTAAAAGGAAAAATCTAGTAGCATCAACAGAGAAGTAGCAAGTATTATGATATGCATCCATCCTTGTGATTATAAAGGATCCCCAAATTAAGAAAACTAAAGGACTTCAAGAAATAGGGAATTTACAGGTAGAGTTAGGCTTTCTCCATGTCTCTGTTCCTCTGCCCTCTCATTCAGCCTCGTCGGATCTCTCTCATTTCCACCACCAAAACCCTAATTGAGGCTGATGAGGTGGAGTGATTTGGGAAAATTGAGCCTATGCAAGTGACCGTTGTTGGAAATTGGTGGCTGTGGGGTTTGTTGGAGAAGAAATATGTTATGATTGTGGGTGCTGGGTTGAGTTAGATAGAGGAGAAAGGAAATAGGGCTAAGCTTATAATTAGGAGAAGGAGATAATTAAGGTGATTGGGGTTTAGTTAGGATTAGATGTGATTTGTCGGTTAAGATTTAGGATATGAATGGGCTAACGGGCTAATAGGTATAAGGTTGGGCTCAGTTGGGCTAAAGGAAAACTAATTGAGAAAAGAAATGAATAGGAAGAATGTGAAATAGGCTGGGCTTGAGAAAAGGAAATAACCATAATAATAATAATAACCATAATTAACACTCACAATAATAATAATAATATTAATTATAATAACATTAATAAAAATAGTAGCGCTAATTAATAATAATAGTAGAAACTCATAACGATTAGCTATTATATGTCACATGAAATAATAATAATGGTAACAACAACAATAATGATGATAATAGTTATTAAAAATACATGACGGCAATTAACAATAACAATGATAATTAACAAAAATATTATTAATATTGTATATATATACATATACACATATATAAAACATATTAGTCAATGTCAATAATGGTACATAATTCGGATTAAAATTAAATAAAACAAAAAATACAGTATTATCATGTAGGGGATATTACATTCTACCCACCTTATAAAAATTTCGTCCCCGAAATTTCAAATAAAGCAGGGATTGATAAAAAGAATTCAAAATCAACGGAGAAGACAAACAAGCTTCCACGTCGCCTCGTTGGGACACCACGATTCCGCTGCCCGCTCTGATCTCTGCTACCGACTTCAGAATGAAGTGAACAATTCCAAAAGACAAGATAAGAAAAATAGAATAGACAAGGAGAATAGGAATCAAGATTACTCTGAAAGAATAGACGCAATCAGAGAGATTGGAAGATCAAAGGGATGGATTTTCAAAGGGGGGCAATCAATTCAAAGTGGATACAATATCATTGGATAGTATATGTATATTGCAGTGTAATTATAGCTCGTTCAAATTACTGGTAAGAATCAAGTCCGTTTTATTGCGAACCTGGCTCTGATACCAAAAAAATCCTGTCATGCCCCGCTTCCCAAAATACGCTAGAGCGGAGACGCGACACGAGTCGGTGACGTATATACGCGAGGAAAATACCCCACGTATACACGCTAAGCCTAAATTAACTTGAACAAGCTATAAATCTCTACTATAATAATCAATGATCACTGCAATAATACATATAAAGTCTAACACAATGATAGCATATGAGTAAGAATAAGGAATGTGACAGGATGCGATAAATGAATAGAAGAGTAGGAATACCGATAATCAAAGGGGAGAAAGTCCAGCTCCTCAGGATGAATATGATTCTCTCCAAATACCTGATCAACAATAAATAGCCCTGGATCTGGATATGCAGATCCAGGGAGTCAGAACTCCTAGTGAATATATAAGAGAAAAAGGGAAAGACATGCGACTATAATTGTGAGCAAAATAGGAGACACATATGCTGGAATAAAACAGAAATAACATATGAAACATGCATAGAAAATAATGAAGCCAATTAATACAACATCAGATGTCCAATCGTGTGTCAGGTGTATAGTCAGTTCGTTGGCATTATTAGATGTTTACAATCAGTCAGTATATCAAGTTCAATCTACAATGTCAATGTGAGATTTCAGTTTGTTATTCATTATATCAGCGAACACCAATTGTCACCTATAATAGGCGCATCCCATACTACGCCTCCTACACGTGTTAATCAGGGTCCTAAGTTATTGAAACTGATTGGTTGGAGACGTTGTCCATGCTTTAGGTGGGTCCCGTACATACCCGGGACCACGGCCCAGATGCCTGGCGCTGAACCAGGCCCTACCGCCAGGTAGTCAGTAACAGTTACAGTACTCACAGTATCACTGTGGAACAGTAAACTCACAGTAACACTGTGGAACAGTAAACAGATGGGATGTCAGTCATCCCCCGGAACCCTGCAGTGGAACCGTAAGTCGGCTGCGCAACCTGTATCCTAGGTCCACCCAAAATACAGACGCTGTCTCCTCCATCAATTTCCCCAATCCCGGTGTAAGTTGTTCAATTACTTTATTATTTAATTCAGTTAATTCAGTCAATATCAATGTTACCTAGAATACTGAGACATGCGGTGACTGTAACAGTAACAGTACAGTAACAGTAATTGTATACACGATGAACAGTAATAGAAACAGTGAACAGTAACAGTAATCGTGTATACAATGAATAGAGCTGTACCGAGTGTTACAGTTTAATGATACTTTCCCAATAATTTTTAGTAACATGAATAATAAGTTTATCAATTAGGTATCATGTATAATCAATGAGGTTACTTAAGTGGTATCGCGATGTTTATTCAGAATCGACTATATAATCTTATGAGGTTTATTCATTTTGCATTTATTCTGTGAACATGAATAATAACTTACGTGCATGAACAGTGATTAAACATGAATACTATTTAAACATAAAATAACATTAATTTAGAACATGTTAAAAGTAACTCACATGAAATGATACCAAAATATTCAATAAATAAACAAAGAACACTCACATGAAATGACGCGGTTTCGGAACCGATTCACCGTCTGGTCTTCACTGCACGAACCGATACTGATCTACGAATCATCTCATGGGTCGGTCTTCGAATCACCCTTGTATCGGGTCCATAACGAGTACAACTCCGAATCTCCCGTAACGTGTCCGGATTTCACCAAATAGGTTCGAAAGAGTTATATATATCTCATAAGAAACTGATGGAAATTGCTGAAGATGATAGACAAAACACTGGATGAACAATGAAAAGGGACTGCAAGCACAAAGTGATACAGATTAACAGAAAATTATGTGTACTATGTAAATGGTTATAGGTCATATAGTTTGCAAAATTAGCTTATTAGGTATTCTGCAGCCTTCAGTCATCTTGATTGAGGATTTGCACCAAAATATTGCAGCATTTGTGGGATGTGCAAGGGAACAATTACGAGAAAATTCAGATGTTCTTTTGTGTTCTATTATTTAAGAAAGGCCTAGTATCAAATACAAGCTCTCTCCAGACAAGATTCTTCTAGATTTTTCCTAAAATTGACCATTAGACAAAACTTTCATGACTATAAAAAAGTTGCAAGGAACATTATGTGATAATATAAATAGAGGCACTCTATACTGATATTTATAAGTTAGCATGGCTTATAAGGCAAAGAAAAAGAAAAGGAAAATGATAGCAGATGTTTCTCTGCTTCCATTCTCACTATGTGTGCATGCACTTCCTCAGAATATTTTTATGATATATTCTTATATAATATAGTTTAAACCTGGACAACAAAAGATGTCATGATTCCATTTGGTGAAGTTGGGGGACAACCACCAAATTGGTTCCTCTCAGTCCATTTCCTTTCTCTTTTGAACAGCATAAAGCTAAGTTAGCTGGAGATTTTAGAAGCTTGGGCATTCCACTTGAACATAGAACTTTAATCAATTTAGCTTTGGATGTTCTAGAATAAAGAGCAAGAGCACTGAGTATGTAATCCCATGCTTAGTTTCAGCAAATCTTTTGTTCCCCATTTTACTTTCACTCCATGAAATGACCCTTAGCCCTAAAGGTATATCTCAATTGAGTAAAATAGATTTCAACCGAATTAGTTATTCGGGAGATTTAGTTCAGTCTCAGTTTTCATACCAAGATGATTCTATTAATTAACCAACTAAATACACAGAATATAAGTAAATGTAATAATGTATTTACAACATATAATGTATGTATATATGCAAGAAGTACATACACAATATAACAAATCAATAGTATGACGTATACCAAAATAGAATATATAAAACGAAAACCGAAACGAAACCAAACTCTACCATTCTTCAGTTAAGTTTCAGATCGATTCTAGTATATTTCGGTTCCATTTCCTTTCTTCCAAAGGTAGGGAAAACCATACCAAACCAAACTATTTCTCAGCCAAAGGAGAAAAGGAACTCATACAGCAGGATCCTAAGTTCTGGAATGAAGGATTTTATCAGGGATAACCAATTACCATGTACATCTTTCACACAACTCAAATTTAGATCAAATCAGGGAAAAATCTAATCAAGCTTTATGATTTACCCTAATGCTATAAAAAATTAAAAGGAAAAATCTAGTAGCATCAACAGAGAAGTAGCAAGTATTATGATATGCATCCATCCTTGTGATTATAAAGGATCCCCAAATTAAGAAAACAAAAGGACTTCAAGAAATAGGGAATTTACAGGTAGAGTTAGGCTTTCTCCATGTCTCTGTTCCTCTGCCCTCTCATTCAGCCTCGTCGGATCTCTCTCATTTCCACCACCAAAACCCTAATTGAGGCTGATGAGGTGGAGTGATTTGGGAAAATTGAGCCTATGCAAGTGACCGTTGTTGGAAATTGGTGGCTGTGGGGTTTGTTGGAGAAGAAATATGTTATGATTGTGGGTGCTGGGTTGAGTTAGATAGAGGAGAAAGGAAATAGGGCTAAGCTTATAATTAGGAGAAGGAGATAATTAAGGTGATTGGGGTTTAGTTAGGATTAGATGTGATTTGTCGGTTAAGATTTAGGATATGAATGGGCTAACGGGCTAATAGGTATAAGGTTGGGCTCAGTTGGGCTAGAGGAAAACTAATTGAGAAAAGAAATGAATAGGAAGAATGTGAAATAGGCTGGGCTTGAGAAATGGAAATAACCATAATAATAATAATAACCATAATTAACACTCACAATAATAATAATAATATTAATAATAATAACATTAATAAAAATAGTAGCGCTAATTAATAATAATAGTAGAAACTCATAACGATTAGCTATTATATGTCACATGAAATAATAATAATGGTAACAACAACAATAATGATGATAATAGTTATTAAAAATACATGACGGCAATTAACAATAACAATGATAATTAACAAAAATATTATTAATATTGTATATATATACATATACACATATATAAAACATATTAGTCAATGTCAATAATGGTACATAATTCGGATTAAAATTAAATAAACAAAAAATACAGTATTATCATGTAGGGGATATTACATTCTACCCACCTTATAAAAATTTCGTCCCCGAAATTTCAAATAAAGCAGGGATTGATAAAAAGAATTCAAAATCAACGGAGAAGACAAACAAGCTTCCACGTCGCCTCGTTGGGACACCACGATTCCGCTGCGCGCTCTGATCTCTGCTACCGACTTCAGAATGAAGTGAATAATTCCCAAAAGACAAGATCAGAAAAATAGAATAGACAAGGAGAATAGGAATCAAGATTACTCTGAAAGAATAGACGCAATCAGAGAGATTGGAAGATCAAAGGGATGGATTTTCAAGGGGGGGCAATCAATTCAAAGTGGATACAATATCATTGGATAGTATATGTATATTGCAGTATAATTATAGCTCGTTCAAATTACTGGTAAGAATCAAGTCCGTTTTATTGCGAACCTGGCTCTGATACCAAAAAAACCCTGTCATGCCCCGCTTCCCAAAATACGCTGGAGCGGAGACGCGACACGAGTCGGTGACGTATATACGCGAGGAAAATACCCCACGTATACACGCTAAGCCTAAATTAACTTGAACAAGCTATAAATCTCTACTATAATAATCAATGATCACTGCAATAATACATATAAAGTCTAACACAATGATAGCATATGAGTAAGAATAAGGAATGTGACAGGATGCGATAAATGAATAGAAGAGTAGGAATACCGATAATCAAAGGGGAGAAAGTCCAGCTCCTCAGGATGAATATGATTCTCTCCAAATACCTGATCAACAATAAATAGCCCTGGATCTGGATATGCAGATCCAGGGAGTCAGAACTCCTAGTGAATATATAAGAGAAAAAGGGAAAGACATGCGACTATAATTGTGAGCAAAATAGGAGACACATATGCTGGAATAAAACAGAAATAACATATGAAACATGCATAGAAAATAATGAAGCCAATTAATACAACATCAGATGTCCAATCGTGTGTCAGGTGTACAGTCAGTTCGTTGGCATTATTAGATGTTTACAATCAGTCAGTATATCAAGTTCAATCTACAATGTCAATGTGAGATTTCAGTTTGTTATTCATTATATCAGCGAACACCAATTGTCACCTATAATAGGCGCATCCCATACTACGCCTACTACACGTGTTAATCAGGGTCCTAAGTTATTGAAACTGATTGGTTGGAGACGTTGTCCATGCTTTAGGTGGGTCCCGTACATACCCGGGACCACGGCCCAGATGCCTGGCGCTGAACCAGGCCCTACAGCCAGGTAGTCAGTAACAGTAACAGTACTCACAGTATCACTGTGGAACAGTAAACTCACAGTAACACTGTGGAACAGTAAACAGATGGGATGTCAGTCATCCCCCGGAACCCTGCAGTGGAACCGTAAGTCGGCTGCGCAACCTGTATCCTAGGTCCACCCAAAATACAGACGCTGTCTCCTCCATCAATTTCCCCAATCCCGGTGTAAGTTGTTCAATTACTTTATTATTTAATTCAGTTAATTCAGTCAATATCAATGTTACCTAGAATACTGAGACATGCGGTGACTGTAACAGTAACAGTACAGTAACAGTAATTGTATACACGATGAACAGTAATAGAAACAGTGAACAGTAACAGTAATCGTGTATACAATGAATAGAGCTGTACCGAGTGTTACAGTTTAATGATACTTTCCCAATAATTTTTAGTAACATGAATAATAAGTTTATCAATTAGGTATCATGTATAATCAATGAGGTTACTTAAGTGGTATCGCGATGTTTATTCAGAACCGACTATATAATCTTATGAGGTTTATTCATTTTGCATTTATTCTGTGAACATGAATAATAACTTACGTGCATGAACAGTGATTAAACATGAATACTATTTAAACATAAAATAACATTAATTTAGAACATGTTAAAAGTAACTCACATGAAATGATACCGAAATATTCAATAAATAAACAAAGAACACTCACATGAAATGACGCGGTTTCGGAACCGATTCACCGTCTGGTCTTCACTGCACGAACCGATACTGATCTACGAATCATCTCATGGGTCGGTCTTCGAATCACCCTTGTATCGGGTACATAACGAGTACAACTCCAAATCTCCCGTAACGGGTCCGGATTTCACCAAATAGGTTCGAAAGAGTTATATGTATCTCATAAGAAACTGATAGAAATTGCTGAAGATGATAGACAAAACACTGGATGAACAATGAAAAGGGACTGCAAGCACAAAGTGATACAGATTAACAGAAAATTATGTGTACTATGTAAATGGTTATAGGTCATATAGTTTGCAAAATTAGCTTATTAGGTATTCTGCAGCCTTCAGTCATCTTGATTGACAGGATTTGCACCAAAATATTGCAGCATTTGTGGGATGTGCAAGGGAACAATTACGAGAAAATTCAGATGTTCTTTTGTGTTCTATTATTTAAGGAAAGGCCTAGTATCAAATACAAGCTCTCTCCAGACAAGATTCTTCTAGATTTTTCCTAAAATTGACCATTAGACAACACTTTCATGACTATAAAAAAGTTGCAAGGAACATTATGTGATAATATAAATAGAGGCACTCTATACTGATATTTATAAGTTAGCATGGCTTATAAGGCAAAGAAAAAGAAAAGGAAAATGATAGCAGATGTTTCTCTGCTTCCATTCTCACTATGTGTGCATGCACTTCCTCAGAATATTTTTATGATATATTCTTATATAATATAGTTTAAACCTGGACAACAAAAGATGTCATGATTCCATTTGGTGAAGTTGGGGGACAACCACCAAATTGGTTCCTCTCAGTCCATTTCCTTTCTCTTTTGAACAGCATAAAGCTAAGTTAGCTGGAGATTTTAGAAGCTTGGGCATTCCACTTGAACATAGAACTTTAATCAATTTAGCTTTGGATGTTCTAGAATAAAGAGCAAGAGCACTGAGTATGTAATCCCATGCTTAGTTTCAGCAAATCTTTTGTTCCCCATTTTACTTTCACTCCATGAAATGACCCTTAGCCCTAAAGGTATATCTCAATTGAGTAAAATAGATTTCAACCGAATTAGTTATTCGGGAGATTTAGTTCAGTCTCAGTTTTCATACCAAGATGATTCTATTAATTAACCAACTAAATACACAGAATATAAGTAAATGTAATAATGTATTTACAACATATAATGTATGTATATATGCAAGAAGTACATACACAATATAACAAATCAATAGTATGACGTATACCAAAATAGAATATATAAAACGAAAACCGAAACGAAAACCAAACTCTACCATTCTTCAGTTAAGTTTCAGATCGATTCTAGTATATTTCGGTTCCATTTCCTTTCTTCCAAAGGTAGGGAAAACCATACCAAACCAAACTATTTCTCAGCCAAAGGAGAAAAGGAACTCATACAGCAGGATCCTAAGTTCTGGAATGAAGGATTTTATCAGGGATAACCAATTACCATGTACATCTTTCACACAACTCAAATTTAGATCAAATCAGGGAAAATCTAATCAAGCTTTATGATTTACCCTAATGCTATAAAAAATTAAAAGGAAAAATCTAGTAGCATCAACAGAGAAGTAGCAAGTATTATGATATGCATCCATCCTTGTGATTATAAAGGATCCCCAAATTAAGAAAACAAAAGGACTTCAAGAAATAGGGAATTTACAGGTAGAGTTAGGCTTTCTCCATGTCTCTGTTCCTCTGCCCTCTCATTCAGCCTCGTCGGATCTCTCTCATTTCCACCACCAAAACCCTAATTGAGGCTGATGAGGTGGAGTGATTTGGGAAAATTGAGCCTATGCAAGTGACCGTTGTTGGAAATTGGTGGCTGTGGGGTTTGTTGGAGAAGAAATATGTTATGATTGTGGGTGCTGGGTTGAGTTAGATAGAGGAGAAAGGAAATAGGGCTAAGCTTATAATTAGGAGAAGGAGATAATTAAGGTGATTGGGGTTTAGTTAGGATTAGATGTGATTTGTCGGTTAAGATTTAGGATATGAATGGGCTAACGGGCTAATAGGTATAAGGTTGGGCTCAGTTGGGCTAGAGGAAAACTAATTGAGAAAAGAAATGAATAGGAAGAATGTGAAATAGGCTGGGCTTGAGAAATGGAAATAACCATAATAATAATAATAACCATAATTAACACTCACAATAATAATAATAATATTAATAATAATAACATTAATAAAAATAGTAGCGCTAATTAATAATAATAGTAGAAACTCATAACGATTAGCTATTATATGTCACATGAAATAATAATAATGGTAACAACAACAATAATGATGATAATAGTTATTAAAAATACATGACGGCAATTAACAATAACAATGATAATTAACAAAAATATTATTAATATTGTATATATATACATATACACATATATAAAACATATTAGTCAATGTCAATAATGGTACATAATTCGGATTAAAATTAAATAAACAAAAAAATACAGTATTATCATGTAGGGGATATTACATTCTACCCACCTTATAAAAATTTCGTCCCCGAAATTTCAAATAAAGCAGGGATTGATAAAAAGAATTCAAAATCAACGGAGAAGACAAACAAGCTTCCACGTCGCCTCGTTGGGACACCACGATTCCGCTGCGCGCTCTGATCTCTGCTACCGACTTCAGAATGAAGTGAATAATTCCCAAAAGACAAGATCAGAAAAATAGAATAGACAAGGAGAATAGGAATCAAGATTACTCTGAAAGAATAGACGCAATCAGAGAGATTGGAAGATCAAAGGGATGGATTTTCAAGGGGGGGCAATCAATTCAAAGTGGATACAATATCATTGGATAGTATATGTATATTGCAGTATAATTATAGCTCGTTCAAATTACTGGTAAGAATCAAGTCCGTTTTATTGCGAACCTGGCTCTGATACCAAAAAAACCCTGTCATGCCCCGCTTCCCAAAATACGCTGGAGCGGAGACGCGACACGAGTCGGTGACGTATATACGCGAGGAAAATACCCCACGTATACACGCTAAGCCTAAATTAACTTGAACAAGCTATAAATCTCTACTATAATAATCAATGATCACTGCAATAATACATATAAAGTCTAACACAATGATAGCATATGAGTAAGAATAAGGAATGTGACAGGATGCGATAAATGAATAGAAGAGTAGGAATACCGATAATCAAAGGGGAGAAAGTCCAGCTCCTCAGGATGAATATGATTCTCTCCAAATACCTGATCAACAATAAATAGCCCTGGATCTGGATATGCAGATCCAGGGAGTCAGAACTCCTAGTGAATATATAAGAGAAAAGGGAAAGACATGCGACTATAATTGTGAGCAAAATAGGAGACACATATGCTGGAATAAAACAGAAATAACATATGAAACATGCATAGAAAATAATGAAGCCAATTAATACAACATCAGATGTCCAATCGTGTGTCAGGTGTACAGTCAGTTCGTTGGCATTATTAGATGTTTACAATCAGTCAGTATATCAAGTTCAATCTACAATGTCAATGTGAGATTTCAGTTTGTTATTCATTATATCAGCGAACACCAATTGTCACCTATAATAGGCGCATCCCATACTACGCCTACTACACGTGTTAATCAGGGTCCTAAGTTATTGAAACTGATTGGTTGGAGACGTTGTCCATGCTTTAGGTGGGTCCCGTACATACCCGGGACCACGGCCCAGATGCCTGGCGCTGAACCAGGCCCTACAGCCAGGTAGTCAGTAACAGTAACAGTACTCACAGTATCACTGTGGAACAGTAAACTCACAGTAACACTGTGGAACAGTAAACAGATGGGATGTCAGTCATCCCCCGGAACCCTGCAGTGGAACCGTAAGTCGGCTGCGCAACCTGTATCCTAGGTCCACCCAAAATACAGACGCTGTCTCCTCCATCAATTTCCCCAATCCCGGTGTAAGTTGTTCAATTACTTTATTATTTAATTCAGTTAATTCAGTCAATATCAATGTTACCTAGAATACTGAGACATGCGGTGACTGTAACAGTAACAGTACAGTAACAGTAATTGTATACACGATGAACAGTAATAGAAACAATGAACAGTAACAGTAATCGTGTATACAATGAATAGAGCTGTACCGAGTGTTACAGTTTAATGATACTTTCCCAATAATTTTTAGTAACATGAATAATAAGTTTATCAATTAGGTATCATGTATAATCAATGAGGTTACTTAAGTGGTATCGCGATGTTTATTCAGAATCGACTATATAATCTTATGAGGTTTATTCATTTTGCATTTATTCTGTGAACATGAATAATAACTTACGTGCATGAACAGTGATTAAACATGAATACTATTTAAACATAAAATAACATTAATTTAGAACATGTTAAAAGTAACTCACATGAAATGATACCGAAATATTCAATAAATAAACAAAGAACACTCACATGAAATGACGCGGTTTCGGAACCGATTCACCGTCTGGTCTTCACTGCACGAACCGATACTGATCTACGAATCATCTCATGGGTCGGTCTTCGAATCACCCTTGTATCGGGTACATAACGAGTACAACTCCAAATCTCCCGTAACGGGTCCGGATTTCACCAAATAGGTTCGAAAGAGTTATATGTATCTCATAAGAAACTGATAGAAATTGCTGAAGATGATAGACAAAACACTGGATGAACAATGAAAAGGGACTGCAAGCACAAAGTGATACAGATTAACAGAAAATTATGTGTACTATGTAAATGGTTATAGGTCATATAGTTTGCAAAATTAGCTTATTAGGTATTCTGCAGCCTTCAGTCATCTTGATTGACAGGATTTGCACCAAAATATTGCAGCATTTGTGGGATGTGCAAGGGAACAATTACGAGAAAATTCAGATGTTCTTTTGTGTTCTATTATTTAAGGAAAGGCCTAGTATCAAATACAAGCTCTCTCCAGACAAGATTCTTCTAGATTTTTCCTAAAATTGACCATTAGACAACACTTTCATGACTATAAAAAAGTTGCAAGGAACATTATGTGATAATATAAATAGAGGCACTCTATACTGATATTTATAAGTTAGCATGGCTTATAAGGCAAAGAAAAGGAAAAGGAAAATGATAGCAGATGTTTCTCTGCTTCCATTCTCACTATGTGTGCATGCACTTCCTCAGAATATTTTTATGATATATTCTTATATAATATAGTTTAAACCTGGACAACAAAAGATGTCATGATTCCATTTGGTGAAGTTGGGGGACAACCACCAAATTGGTTCCTCTCAGTCCATTTCCTTTCTCTTTTGAACAGCATAAAGCTAAGTTAGCTGGAGATTTTAGAAGCTTGGGCATTCCACTTGAACATAGAACTTTAATCAATTTAGCTTTGGATGTTCTAGAATAAAGAGCAAGAGCACTGAGTATTTAATCCCATGCTTAGTTTCAGCAAATCTTTTGTTCCCCATTTTACTTTCACTCCATGAAATGACCCTTAGCCCTAAAGGTATATCTCAATTGAGTAAAGTAGATTTCAACCGAATTAGTTATTCGGGAGATTTAGTTCAGTCTCAGTTTTCATACCAAGATGATTCTATTAATTAACCAACTAAATACACAGAATATAAGTAAATGTAATAATGTATTTACAACATATAATGTATGTATATATGCAAGAAGTACATAAACAATATAACAAATCAATAGTATGACGTATACCAAAATAGAATATATAAAACGAAAACAAAAACGAAAACCAACTCTACCATTCTTCAGTTAAGTTTCAGATCGATTCTAGTATATTTCGGTTCCATTTCCTTTCTTCCAAAGGTAGGGAAAACCATACCAAACCAAACTATTTCTCAGCCAAAGGAGAAAAGGAACTCATACAGCAGGATCCTAAGTTCTGGAATGAAGGATTTTATCAGGGATAACCAATTACCATGTACATCATTCACACAACTCAAATTTAGCTCAAATCAGGGAAAAATCAAATCAAGCTTTATGATTTACCCTAATGCTATAAAAAATTAAAAGGAAAAATCTAGTAGCATCATCAGAGAAGTAGCAAGTATTATGATATGCATCCATCCTTGTGATTATAAAGGATCCCCAAATTAAGAAAACAAAAGGACTTCAAGAAATAGGGAATTTACAGGTAGAGTTAGGCTTTCTCCATGTCTCTGTTCCTCTGCCCTCTCATTCAGCCTCGTCGGATCTCTCTCATTTCCACCACCAAAACCCTAATTGAGGCTGATGAGGTGGAGTGATTTGGGAAAATTGAGCCTATGCAAGTGACCGTTGTTGGAAATTGGTGGCTGTGGGGTTTGTTGGAGAAGAAATATGTTATGATTGTGGGTGCTGGGTTGAGTTAGATAGAGGAGAAAGGAAATAGGGCTAAGCTTATAATTAGGAGAAGGAGATAATTAAGGTGATTGGGGTTTAGTTAGGATTAGATGTGATTTGTCGGTTAAGATTTAGGATATGAATGGGCTAACGGGCTAATAGGTATAAGGTTGGGCTCAGTTGGGCTAGAGGAAAACTAATTGAGAAAAGAAATGAATAGGAAGAATGTGAAATAGGCTGGGCTTGAGAAATGGAAATAACCATAATAATAATAATAACCATAATTAACACTCACAATAATAATAATAATATTAATTATAATAACATTAATAAAAATAGTAGCGCTAATTAATAATAATAGTAGAAACTCATAACGATTAGCTATTATATGTCACATGAAATAATAATAATGGTAACAACAACAATAATGATGATAATAGTTATTAAAAATACATGACGGCAATTAACAATAACAATGATAATTAACAAAAATATTATTAATATTGTATATATATACATATACACATATATAAAACATATTAGTCAATGTCAATAATGGTACATAATTCGGATTAAAATTAAATAAAACAAAAAATACAGTATTATCATGTAGGGATATTACAACGTGCTCAGTGCAATCGTGTCACCTACGAAAGTGGTGTAATAATCTAGTTAGGATTATATTTTTCTTTCTTTTTGCTCGGGGACGAGCAAAATCTAGGTATGGGGGTGTGATTGTAGTTCATTTTTGCATCATCTTCCACCTCTATACCATGCATAATATTATTAAAAATCTGTTTTTTACTCTTTTTCTCTCTATTTTTTCAGGTCCATATTTTAATGGAGAGAGGCCCACAAATCTATGTAATTATCAAAGAATTAAAGGATTAATCAAGGCCCAAAATAGAAGCCCAAGAATTGAGCCCGGGTTCTGGAGCTATCCATGCGCCCAGTCAGACTTCTAGAAGCTCCAACGTGGCTAACAACCTGCGGAAAAACAGCAACAGAAATCGTTGGCGCAGCGGCCAAGATTCTGCCGCAGAAACGCGGCTCTGGCCGCGGTTTCGCGGTAGTTATCTGGCCGTTGAGCCCGAGATTTGATCCAGCTATCTGGATTCTGGAGCCTTCTTCTCTGAGACCTATAAATAGACCATCAGGGCCAGTGCGAGAAACTGAGGAGAGAATTGAGGAAAGAGCTTGTAATTTTTGGTTCTTCTTTAGGTTTTTAGTGCTCTTAGTCTTCTTCTTCCTCCTAGAAATTCTGCAAGAGAGAGATAGTGAGAGAGTGAAAGCTTGTAATCAAGGGGTTGTAAGTTCACCTAGAGGGGGGGTGAATAGGTGATGGCTAATCTAATGGTCACTTAATGATGAATGATGCAATAATGCGGAAGCTAAAACAATTATGACCTATTTAAATCTTTTTACACTAAACACTATGTATAATACAAGAGTGTAGCCGAATTCCCTTTGCAAGGCTCTGGACTAAACCCCTCTTGATTCCCCTTGAATGGGTTGAGGTGCCGCGTTGGCTCTCTTGGTTGAATACAAGTGTTAGCAACAATCCCACGCAAGTATATAACAATTAAGCACAAGGTATATCAAGCATGTAAAGGTAAAGACAATATAAGCTATGCTAGATATAAAGGAGATAGAGAGAGAGAGAGAGAGATGGCAATCGCAAACACAAGGGTATGTTTCGAGGTTCGAGCACACTTGCTCTACATCCCCGCTTTCGACACACGAAGGATTTCCACTATGCAAGATCCCAATGGATCTCTCCTCGGTGCCACAATACCTACAAGCCCTCGGACTCCCTAGTCCCGTACACACGCAAGCCCCACAAGCTTGCCGAGGCCGCACCTCGAACCAACGAGTTCACACACGAACTCAAAACACCCACGAGCACACTTGCCCGTCTCCTCAAAGAACAAAGAAAGGATCTTTGGTGATCACAACACTTTGATCACCTAAAGTACTTCTCACTACAACACACCTATAGAATGAATAATCAATGGATAGCTCAAGTGTGGTGTGAGAAAAATAAGGATGAAAGCTATGGTGAAAAACTCAAGAATTCTCTTTTAACACACTCTAAATAAAATCTTCCCTTTAGATAGGAAATATTTGCTCACTATTTTGTGGAGAAAACTCTTCTGAAAGTATGGGAAAAACTGGCTCTAAGAGTCTCTAAAATCTTGGCTTCAAATAATGACAAGAACCCCATTTATAGGCTGCCAGAAAACTAGCCGTTGGGATCTGTCAGAACTGCCGTCGACCGGCCGGTCGACCGCCAATGGTCAAAAATCCGACCGTTGGAGCCTACAGTCGACCGCCCGGTCGACCCAGAAATCCAGAGAGCAGAACTCTCTGCTGCGGTCGACCGTCCGGTCGACCGGACCACTGTGCTGCCAGACACGCACAAGTCTGTGCACGTCGGTCGACCGTGGGTCGACCGGACCATGGTGCGGTCAACCGAACCAGCCTGTCAGCCAGTTCCAGGTCTGGAAAACTGGTTTAAAAATTTATTTTAAAAACTTTTAACACTTATAAAAATTCCATAAACTTGTTTTAACATTCTATATTGAAAACCAAACTTGTGATAAAAATTTTCAAGACATATATCAACATATTCATATCATTTCAGCGTTTTGCAAATTTTATCAAAAATCAAAACATGTATTTTTCAAACTTGGTTTTCATAACTTCACAAAATATAAAAACAAGATATTTGATTTTATTTTAAAGCATAGTGTGTATGGATATGATCCACTACACAATCATAATGTAATATCTATGTTTTTGACATTAAGCTCTAAACTTGGTTATGGTTGAAAAGATATACATGATAGAAATACCAAAAACCAAGGTATATATTTTGTCACAAAGAAAATCTTTTACTAAATAAAAATTCTTTCTAAACATAAAAATCTTTTATGAAAGCAATTCTATCAAGAGTGTGTGTGCATGATATACTTGAGCAATCCACCACTATTCTATCCTTTACATTTTATCTAAAATAAAAACAAAATCTTATACCTAGACACAAGTCTTGATCTTGAAGTCTTCCCTTGAAGTCTTCTCATCTTCTTGACTTGGTCCAAGCTTGATCCAAAAGCTCCTTGGATCACACCGTGCTAGCTCCAAATTTTGACATTTTATCCTTTGTTGAGCTATGCACCTACTAAGATCTTGATAATGAATCTGTCACTAATTAAACACAAGATCATTAGTAATCATAACTTCATGAGTTGATCATCATCAAAACTAGGGTGATAGGCCTTTGGGCCAACAATCTCCCCCTTTTTGATGATGACAAAACTCATGAAGTTATATATGCATGGATTAAAGTAAAGCTTCAACGAAGCTCCCCCTTAACTCATGCATAGGAAATAAGCAATAAGATATGGCAATGAAGCACATAAATATGTATGCAAGTATAGAGATAAAACATGCAACAAGCATAAATCAAAATCTTTTTCTCCTATTGCAATACAAAACATATATGCATAACTAGCAAGGAAGACAAATACTTCTCCCCCTTAAGCAATGAAAACATGCATATAACTCAAATACTTCTCCCCCTTTTTATCAATCATCAACAAAGGGGTCAAAACACAATCAACAAATTTTTCTCCCCCTTTTTGTCAAAAACAAAGAGATCAAGAAGGGTAAGAATCAATAAAGATTTATATGCGATATACATTCATAAAGAGGAAGACGCTAAGTTAACTTCCCTACACATATGCATTACATGAAGAAGGGATGACAAGCCCTATCTCACTTAACACATATTATGTAATGCATAAGAGGAGATGTGAAGCTCCCCCTACACACGTATATCATATAAAGAAGAGTTGTCAAGCTCCTCAATTTATAATATACTCAACATGAATCTATATGTAGAAGAGATGTTAAGCTCTTCTTGCATATAGGAAATACAAATCAAAAATTTTGAATTTTTCTTTTAAAATTTTCAACTTTTCTTAATAAGACACATTTTGAGATGTTAAGTAAACATTTTTTTTTTTTTGAATTTTGATATCAATCTTGAAAACATATTGCATAAGCTTTAAAATTGAAAGTTGAATTAAGCTTAGCAAATAGATCACATATATGTATGAAAAGATAATACCAATAGAAATTGATATAATTTAAATTTGAAAGCATTCATACATACAATCAAAATATGAGTATATAAAAATCATATTGATACCAATTGAAAATATCTAATGATACCAATTGAAGAGTAAGCTTATCATATACTCTACCAAATGAAGAATTTGCACTAGTTAATATGAAAATGTTTTAAAAACTAGTACGAAATCCT
Source organism: Agave tequilana (assembly GCA_038442645.1). NCBI lineage: Eukaryota > Viridiplantae > Streptophyta > Magnoliopsida > Asparagales > Asparagaceae > Agave > Agave tequilana. The sequence goes on from JAVJIF010007043.1 coordinate 49,514, forward strand.
TCAAGCAAGGAATAAAGCAAAAATGTCAATTAATCTCAATATTCCTTTAAATCATGAAAATCATCACACACATTTTTTTTTAATTAAAAAAAACAAAGTTTATATTTCAAGATATATGTATGTTTTGACAACACAATAACTATACATACATATCTCTTAAACACAATTGAGTCCATATAAATAGATTTGCATTAAAGGCAAATGACTCAAGAGGTATACATGTATATCTTAAAGTTTGGCAAAATATGCATATACATGAAATGAAAACACATGATCATAAATCAAATCCAAAAAGTGGGAATACAAGTTTATAAATGTATGTATTATCAAAACTAAGCAATACAAGCACATTTCATGGGTTCAAATAAGCATTCAAGCACAAATATAAATAGATTTATTTGTGGCCCACGATATGTACAAGTATAAGTCCTAGTATTGACAAAAACTAACATATAAACTAATATTCAATTCATGAAGCATCAAGTTTTGAGAAAAATAGAATCATGTGTCAATCTCAAAACTGTTTGAGGAATAAATAACTAGTATAAATTGTTTTTGAAAAACTAGTTAAAGATCCTTCAAATATGTCAAATCTTATGTTTTTCATAAAACATAACTAGATACATAAAAATTTAAGCACTCATGGTCTATAAAGCTCAAAATATTTTTAACAAAAGTGTGAGTGTTAAACTATCATGTATATAGCATTTTTATGAAATAGTCAATGAAGCTCAAAAAGATCATAAGTCACATTTTTTTTAATAAAAACACGAAAAATCATTTTTCATCAAAACACTAATCTTTATGGTATATGTATGATTAATCCAATCCTAACAATACACATACATATCCCAAATCTAAAAGAGTCTATTAATGATGTTTGCATGAAGGCAAGAGACTCACGGGTATACATGTATATTTATTAGATTTGAATTAAGAATATATATACATGAAGTAAAGCATACAAATAAGGCAAAACATGGATAAAAGAGAATCATCAAAACTAGTCTATACATATGCATATAGTGGATACAAATGAGCATGAAGTTCAATTATATATGAATCAATTGTAATTCACTATTTGTAAATGTATACATGCAAGTTTGACACATTCTACATCTAAGCATGTAAATACCACATGAAGCACACAAAAATATGAACATGCTATAAGATATATGAAATTAAAAGCATGTACATAAAAAGTAGGAGTTTAGAAATTGTTACCAAATCCAAAGCTCCTAATGTGGTGGCCTTTCCACCAAAATTCCTTGATAGCGATGCATCTAAGTGTATGTCCATCAAGTCCATTGCATCCACTACCAAGGCACCAATCCTCTCACGTTTTGTGAGAGCCCTCACCTACATCAAAAGCAAAAGGTGGGGGTTTTGGTACCCATATTTTCTTGTTGGGTCCACGGGGGTTAGCTTTGTGTTGAGGAACCCAAAATCTTTTATTTTTAGCAAAATATAATGATCTAATCTATCATAACAATATTTTGCTAAATGGCCTTTGCGGCCACAATGTGTACATACGTACACCTTAGTATGCTTATGTGTAGAAGTGTGATCATGTTGTGCAACATAAGCATGATGATGAGAGTGATGTGCATGAACATGAGGAGTTTGTTTCTTTGAAAACATAGACTCCAATCTAGTGTGGTTGAATGCACAAGAGTTCAAGGTTGAACTCAAATCATTAATTTTATCTTTCAAAACATTAATCTCACTAGTGGTGGCATGAAAAGCATGGTGAGATATGAAATCATTTTTCTTCTTCTTTTGAGAAACAAAATCTTTTCCTTTTTCACAAATTTTTCTTTTCAAAGACTTATTTTCTTGAAAAACAACTTCCTTTTGTTTTTCCACCAAATCAACTTTATTTTTCAAAATAGTGTTTCCTTCACAAAGATTATTTAATTTAGAAAGCAAGGAAACATTCTCATTTTTCAAATCTTTATTTTTCTTTTCTAAGCATGCCATTTTATTTTCTAATGAATCTTTTTCATTAAGCATGGCATCAAAATCCTTTTTCAAATTGTTATTTTCTTTTTCTAAACATGCAATGTTAGATTTAAATGAATCTTGTTCTATATGCATGCAAGCAATATTCTTTTTCAAATTTTTATTTCTTTCTTAAGCATGTCATATTTTTCAAGAATTGTTTGACAAATGAAGTGAGCTCATCATATGACATGTCCTCATCATCGGATTCGGAGTTTACCTCAAGGGGGTTATCCCCTTGGACCATATAGCATACGTTGGAGATGTCGCTTCCAACGTCCGAATCGCTCCCCGCATAGTATAGATCCTTTTCGCCAAGGGAGGTGAGGGTGTTCCATACTACAAAAGCCGAATCAATATTAGTAACTCTAGATAAATAAACATCATCTAGGGTAGACTTTAAAGCATTAAGGGCTTTTGAGTTAGCCTCAAAATTCTTACCATCTAAAGAATATGCATTATTAGTAGTGGCAAGATATACATGAATGCCTAAGGCTTTGATGTACAATGACATCTTAACCTTCCAAATTTGGATGTTAAGAATGTCAAAGGTGGGTGGTGACATGAAGTCCATGGTGTGTGTACAAATCTTGTGATTAACCTATAAATGAGAATCTTTAACTCTAGGTTGTTAGACCCAAATCAGAGTACCAAGCTCTGATACCAATTGTAAGTTCACCTAGAGGGGGGGTGAATAGGTGATGGTTAATCTAATGGTCACTTAATGATGAATGATGCAAATAATGCGGAAGCTAAAACAATTATGACCTATTTAAATCTTTTTACACTAAACACTATGTATAACACAAGAGTGTAGCCGAATTCCCTTTGCAAGGCTCTGGACTAAACCCCTCTTGATTCCCCTTGAATGGGTTGAGGTGCCGCGTTGGCTCTCTTGGTTGAATACAAGTGTTAGCAACAATCCCACGCAAGTATATAACAATTAAGCACAAGGTATATCAAGCATGTAAAGGTAAAGACAATATAAGCTATGCTAGATATAAAGGAGATAGAGAGAGAGAGAGAGAGAGAGAGAGATGGCAATCGCAAACACAAGGGTATGTTTCGAGGTTCGAGCACACTTGCTCTACATCCCCGCCTTCGACACACGAAGGATTTCCACTATGCAAGATCCCAATGGATCTCTCCTCGGTGCCGCAATACCTACAAGCCCTCGGACTCCCTAGTCCCGTACACACGCAAGCCCCACAAGCTTGTCGAGGCCACACCTCGAACCAACGAGTTCACGCACGAACTCAAAATACCCACGAGCACACTTGCCCGTCTCCTCAAAGAACAAAGAAAGGATCTTTGGTGATCACAACACTTTGATCACCTAAAGTACTTCTCACTACAACACACCTATAGAATGAATAATCAATGGATAGCTCAAGTGTGGTGTGAGAAAAACAAGGATGAAAGCTATGGTGAAAAACTCAAGAATTCTCTTTTAACACACTCTAAATAAAATCTTCCCTTTAGATAGGAAATATTTGCTCACTATTTTATGGAGAAAACTCTTCTGAAAGTATGGGAAAAACTGGCTCTAAGAGTCTCTAAAATCTTGGCTTCAAATAATGACAAGAACCCCAATTTATAGGCTGCCAGAAAACTAGCCGTTGGGATCTGTCAGAACTGCCGGTCGACCGGCCGGTCGACCGCCAACGGTCAAAAATCCGACCGTTGGAGCCTACGGTCGACCGCCCGGTCGACCCAGAAATCCAGAGAGCAGAACTCTCTGCTGCGGTCGACCGTCCGGTCGACCGGACCACTGTACTGCCAGACACGCACAAGTCTGTGCACGTTGGTCGACCGTGGGTCGACCAGACCATGGTGCGGTCGACCGCTCGGTCGACCGGACCAGCCTGTCAGCCAGTTCCAGGTCTGGAAAACTGGTTTAAAAATTTATTTTAAAAACTTTTAACACTTATAAAAATTCCATAAACTTGTTTTAACATTCTATATTGAAAACCAAACTTGTGATAAAAATTTTCAAGACATATATCAACATATTCATATCATTTCAGCGTTTTGCAAATTTTATCAAAAATCAAAACATGTATTTTTCAAACTTGGTTTTCATAACTTCACAAAATATAAAAACAAGATATTTGATTTTATTTTAAAGCATAGTGTGTATGGATATGATCCACTACACAATCATAATGTAATATCTATGTTTTTGACATTAAGCTCTAAACTTGGTTATGGTTGAAAAGATATACATGATAGAAATACCAAAAACCAAGGTATATATTTTGTCACAAAGAAAATCTTTTACTAAATAAAAATTCTTTTCTAAACATAAAAATCTTTTATGAAAGCAATTCTATCAAGAGTGTGTGTGCATGATATACTTGAGCAATCCACCACTATTCTATCATTTACATTTTATCTAAAACAAAAACAAAATCTTATACCTAGACACAAGTCTTGATCTTGAAGTCTTCCCTTGAAGTCTTCTCATCTTCTTGACTTGGTCCAAGCTTGATCCAAAAGCTCCTTGGATCACACCGTGCTAGCTCCAAATTTTGACATTTTATCCTTTGTTGAGCTATGCACCTACTAAGATCTTGATAATGAATCTGTCACTAATTAAACACAAGATCATTAGTAATCATAACTTCATGAGTTGATCATCATCAAACTAGGGTGATAGGCCTTTGGGCCAACAGGGGTGACAACTTGAAGCAAAGCAAGGATTAATCCAATCTACTTTCTCTTCTATTGCAATTTCTAGTGCTTTTCATTTCTTACTTTATTTCCTTCAAGCTTTACTTTCATAGCATAATGTTGTGTTGTTTTCTTTCTAGTGTAATGGATAGCTAACTTCTTCTAACATGACTAGCTAACAACTAATCTTGCTAACTTCTAACTCTTGGGTGAATGCTAATTCTTAATCTTGCAAATGTTGAGTCTTTTTCATCCCCGATGGGTTACTTTCATTCTTGGCAATCTCTTGTTGTAATTCTCCATATGATTCATGTGTGCCTCATTTAGAGCCTTGTCTTAGAACAAGTGCCTTAATGGAACATGGAGATGGAACACCAAACATATGCTATTTTTTGTACAACTTTCTTACTTCAATGCTAACATGTTATATGGCCTTGAATGACTAATGAATTTTGTATCTTTTTCCTTAGCATCCCTTGAGTGACACTCCTCGATTCCACCATTGAAAGTCTATCTTGAGAGCCGATGAAATCAATGAGGCTACAAGACAAGTCCAAGATGATCACACATCCATCAAGTGAGAAAGTACATTGACCAACAAGCAAGACAAACACTTGCCGATGAACCAACATGAGGCATGCATCACCATAATAGAGATTAGTAAGTTAGCAAATTAGTAAGGTTAGCTAGTTATGGTTTTTCCCATCTAAAAGTCTTTTACATGTTTACTTCTTTTAGTATTCTTTCTAAAGCAATTCTTGTTTTCAAATTCTTTTCACTTTCTTTCGTCGTTTCTATTTTCATGTACAAATCCACCGCAAATCCTTTCACCTATTTTTCCATGTCTTTTTCATTCTTTTGAAACAAAGAAGAACTTTCGTTTTCTTTCTTCAACATCGAACTGTAAAGCTTCCATCGTGAGCTCTCCTCGAGGATCGACCCGTATAGCTTATGCTACTATGGTGATTTGGAAGGAATACATCAAGCATTGTGAATACATTTTGGAGTAATCAAGCACCTAAGGTTGACTCTAAACCTTCTCTCTTTTGTTGAATATCTGTGCGAATTCTACTCCACTATTCCTATCCTTATCAATCTACCATTCCATGGAAGAAAATTGGTAGAGGATTATAGAGGAATCAAATGGGATCAGGTCCCTTAGAATTTTCAGCAAATTCTCAGCTATCAACAGATTTGGTAAGCCTTTACCAATTACAGTTTGAGTTAAGCTGGCCATGTTATTCCCCTCAACATGATGAGTTAACGAGGACTTTACATTGGGCTTAAAAGTTAACTTTTTCCTCTATCCTTATCCACTAAGAGCTTAGGATCGTTTTGTAATTCTGTGGGAATGTCAGTTAGCAACTAACATTCCTTATGGAATCTTTTCTGGCGTCTTTAATGTTGACGCTGTGCAGCGTTGTCTTCTGATGTCTGATCAGCCTGACTTCACAAAGATTCCCAATAACCAGAGATGTAATGTTAACTTGATTAGGAATAATATTTCTTTAAAAATTTGTCATTGATCGGCATCATCAGCATGTCACCGTTTGGGTTGGACAGGCGATACGCTCAGTTTAAGTGGACTATCTCTACTATGTATGGCCCTTCCTATTTGGGTCAGAGTTTGCCTTTGGACTTGTGTATTATGATCATAGGTCATCTGACAGCTAAGATCAAATCTTCTTTTTGAAAAATTCTCTCTTTGACCTTCTTGTTGAAAGTTTTTGATATTCGAGCTTGATAAAGTTCAATGTGTTGTTAAGCCTGTAATCGTTTTTCATCTAAAGCTTCAAGCTCTTGAATACGTAACTGATGGTCATCTGGGTCACCAAAGCAACACGAAGTGATGGTATTTGAATCTTTATAGATATAACTGCTTCACATCCGTATACCAGAAAGAAAAGTGTATTGCCTATTGGGGTTCGGACAGTAGTTCGATAGGCTCAGAGATATTCACTAAGCTTCTCGTTCCAATCTTGTTTTCTGGTGGAGATGAACTTTTTGAGCAGCTTGATGATTGTTTTGTTGAATGCTTCTACTAACCTATTGGTGGCAGGATTGTAAGCAGTTGACGCCATATTCTGAATCTGGTACGTGTCACAGAACCGATAAAATAATCGACTTGCGAATTGAGGACCATTGTCGTGGATGATCCGTCTGGGGACACCAAATCAGTGGATGATATGATATTTAATGAGTTGACCACATTGGCAGTTTTAACTATAGTGAGTGGGACAGACTCTGCCCACTTTGAGAAGTAATCAGTTAGATGACCCCTAACTGATGGAGGACTGATTGGTCCTATTACATGAATTTCTCAGGCTTTGAATGGACATGCTGCAACTGTGGGATGGAGCAGTTTCGGGAGTTGGTGTATAAAATTGGTATAGATTTGACAAGCCTTACACCTTTTGTGCATTCGACTGCATCGGAGATCATAGTCAGCCAATAATAGCCAAGTTGGTGCAATGGATCCTTGAGCTTTGGACCTGCTTGATGAGCTGCTTGGAATCGCCATAAGCTTCAAGGTATTGTACCCCCATTTGTTGGACGAACTGAAGGCCAATGAGCAAAACATTGTACTCAGTTACATTATTGGCATAAGGTTCCGTCAACGAGAATGAACGAGGAATGACATGATTCTTTAGTGAGATAAACAATACCCCCACTCCGGTGGTATCTTGCCTTTTGGTCCAGTTCTTGATGTACCATCAAAGAACATCTGCCATTCATCATCACTTGAAGTTATGTTGGCTTCGATAACTTTATCCCGAATATCTTAATGTAGCTTTGAAGATTCTGGTACTGGATGAGCTGCTAAGAAGTCTGCGAGGGCTTGGCCCTTAATAGTCTTCTGTGGTACAAAGGTCATATCATATTGGGACAGCAATATGGCCCAATTAGCCAACCTGGAATTCAGAGAACTGGGCCTTGTCACCAGAATCTGAAAGGGATTGACTCTTGAAATAACATGAATAGTTTGCCCAACCAAGTAATGTCGCATCTTCGGGATGGCGAAGACAAGAGAAAGACATTCCTTTTCAACTGTGTTGCAACAAATTTTAGCCCAAATTAAGGTCCTGCTGAGGTAGTAGATGGCTTGCTCGGTACCTTCAACATTCTTCTGTGTGAGCAGATCACCTAAAGAGTGATCCATAGCTCTTACATAAAATGAGAATGGTTGTCCCGAAACAGGAGATGCCAGGACAACAGGCTTGGTGAGGTATGTTTTGATATCCTCAAAAGCTTTTTGACAAGCATTATCTCAGACAAAAGATATACTTTTCTTCATTAAGCGCATAAATGGTGGACAGCGACTCGACAGGCTTACGATAAACCTACGGATGTAAGCTAACCTGCGTTGAAGACCTTGAAGTTCTTTGAGATTCTGTGGAAGTTGCATATCCTGAATAGCCTTGATCTGGTCAGGATCAAGGTGAATCCCTTTGGATGTGACAATAAATCCCAAGAACTTGCCACTTCAAACTCTCAAGAAAGACTTTGTCAGATTCATATTTAGCTGGTAAGTCCACATGAGATTGAATATCATCTTCAAATCATGGATATAGTTGTTCTTGTCACGACTTTTGGTTGCAATGTCGTTAACATGATATTCCACTGTCTTTTGCAAGTGATCGCGAAAGATCATACTCATTGCATGTTGGTAGGTGGCGCCGCTGTTCTGTAAGAAGAATGGCATCACCGTATAGCAAAACACACCTAAAGTGTCCAGAATGATGTATGCCTTTCGTCTTATGGGTACATCTTAATTTGGTTGTACCCTGAAAATTCATCCATAAAAGACATCCTTTTGAAACCACACATATTGTTAATCATGACATCAGTGATGGGTAACAGAAATTCGTCTTTAAGATAAGCCATATTAAGATCATGAAAGCTAATGCTGACCCGGATCTTTCCATTCTTTTTAAGGATGGGTACGATATTAGCGACCTAGTCTGGATGCTGCTCCTCCCGAATGAAGGCACATTTGATGAGTTTCTGAATCTCAGCTTCAATTGCCTCTATAATATTAGGTCAAAACTGCTACTGATTGGTAGTGAAAAGTGCATTTTTATCATCATGTTTACCATCACATTTTCATATTTATTCATATAATTCTGCACATTTACTAATATTTTATGATTTATTGTGTGCAGGCCTTGAGTTCTTATTTTAATAATAAATAAAGCCTAAAAGAAGCCCAAAAGCCCATATTCAAGCCCAAGTGCAAAAGTGCAAATATCAATTGTCAAAAGTGCAAATACACAAGGGCCAAAGTTGCAATATTAAAGAAGAGGGAAGGATAGACTTCTATTCAACCCTAAACACTTGCGGGATGAGGATAAAAGCTAAAAGAAGAGAAGGAAATTCGTGGAAAAGATTTGGGATCTAGGTAACTTGCTTCCCAAGTTATATCCAAATCCAAAGATGAAGAGCCGAGATTCAACTTCCAGAAGGAAACGCCCAGATGGACGGACCAGGGGAGGCCACGCGCCAAAGCGCGTGGCCAGCCGCCACCATAAGGCCGCGGAAACGCGGCCCAAGCCGCGTTTCTGCGGCATTTCAGTCTTATCCCGGGACTTGTTTTCGTGGAGGAGTTGTTATGGGACTCTACTTCCTTCTGCACCTATAAATACCCCTGCAGTGCAACCGAGAAGGGCGTCCAGAGGCAGAGCCAGAGGGCCAAATCTATGGTTTTAGGCTTTCTTCTAATTTGTAGTTTAGGTTTTCTTTTCTCTTTTGTAATTTTTGTTTTTCCCTTTTGTAAACCGAGAGAGAGGATGTTCTCATGAAGGAAGGAGATCTACTTGTACTGAGGGTGACAATCGGTGTAAGTTTTGCTTTTCTTCCATTGTCAAATAAATCGACTCGAGGTTCATTTTGTTCTTTTATTATTTTTGTTCTTTTGTTCTTGTTTTCTTCCATTGATTCTCTCTGATGTCTTGCAAACCGTGAGAACCGATCGCTTCGAGAGTGCCTCGCCGAAGAAGAGCCCTTGATGGCCTATGGAGATGAACAAGCCGTCGCTTGCCAGTCTTTTATTTTTGTAGTGTAGATCGCGAAGGTGGACGATCCTATACGCCATACTTGTTCGCCTTCCAAGAATAGGTAAGTCGTCGCAACGGTTCAATGGTAAGCAGACTGAAGAGGTAGGTATGTATAGCTTTTAGTTTCTTTCTTTTATTTCTTTAGTTTAGATCACCATCTCCATCTTTCCAAATTCTTTTCCTCACTTTCATTGTAAATATCACTTCTAATTCTTATTCTTCTTTCTTTCTAACTTAAATAAAAAACTTTAGAGATAACTTATTGACAAAGCTTCCATCGCTAGTCCCTCCCAGAGGATCACGACCCGCATAGCCACTACTACCGCGGATTAGAATTGAGCACCTCGCACATCCTTTTCCTAAATCTAAAATTCTTTATTTTTGTGTGCAGGAAAACTCAATCAACAATTTGGCGCCGTTGCCAGGGAGGGACGGTAAGTTTTTCTCTAAAAATAAAAAAAATTTTAACTAATTCGTTTATTCTTTCTGTTTGCTGGTTTGGAGAACAGGGAAACTGACAGCAGAAGTGGACATATAGCAACTCTGTGCCTCTGCCCTCGAAGGCAGATCACAAGAGCCTACTTCAGAGCCGCGAAAACGCGGCAATTACCGCGAAACTGCGGCCTGAGTAGTTCCCTACTGATCCATCTTTTCGCAGGTTTCTGCAAATTGCAATATCTGTCTACTGCTCTGTTAAACTTTGTTCTGTGATAACCCTGCTTACTGCTAATTAATCAACAATAAAATACTTGTTGTTAAAGATAAAAATTCATTAGATGTTTGCATATTAGGCACGTGTCTTTTCAATTCCTTTATTTTACTGTTGAAGAGTGCTGGAGCAAGGTACGTTCGCATTGCATGTAGAATAGGACTCATCTCTTGGTTGATGCTTTAAGTGAATCTTATTTACATATTTTGTACACTTGCACAAATTTATTTTAAGGGCATAACCCATTAACAAGATAAGGTGGGGATTTCATCACCCTTCCTTAGCCCAAAAATCATATCCCAAGCACTCACTAACCCAAGCCTAACTTAAAATTAGTAGACGTTGGCCCTAGGGACATCTCGGACTCATTTAGGAGATTATCCTAAGGGGAACAGTGCTAGAAGTTGACTCCTGCCAAATCAGTGTCTAGGAAGGGGATTGAAGGCCGAAAGCCCGAAGATTGGTGGTTATTTAATTAAGGAACGTCTTTGACGGAAAACCTCCCACCAATCTTGCCCTGACCTGGCTGATTAACTTGTGGTCAAAGTCTGCACCCTACCTCCCGTGGACAGTCTAACCAGTTAGGAGTCGTCTAGGTCATAGGTCTACCATAACTTAGGTTAGAATTTTTTCTTTTTTGTTTGTTTATTTGATTGTTTTCTTTTTTTTCTTTTTCTTTTGTGTGTGATATGGCATATAATAATAATTTTTCCAATTTTAATCCATATTACACACCTAACTATTTTTCGGATATTACCACCCGGCATATCACAACTTTGACCAACCTAGTGTGCCGAATGGTCTTATCCGAATGAATATAACCCATACCCCCATCTTATAACCATAATTTCCATAATAGTTTCAACTCTTCACAGAGTTCATGGGGTTTCGTTTCCCCCAAGTCTAATTTTCAACCGACTTGTCCTCCGTCTCCACCTTGTCCACAATATTCTCAAGATTCATACTCAGATCCAACCAGTCAGAATAGACTACCATCTATCCAGAAAATGATGAGTATGCATGTGTCCAAGCAACAATTACCATCAATCGCAGACATGATTATGCGTGAGTCCACCGACTCACAACTTCATCATGATTACACTTCCTCTTTTCAAGTCCAATCACAAAATGATGCACCTATCGACTATGAAAGGATGCTTGCAGCCATGACTCAGGTTAGATTAGCCCGTGATCATAATATAGATATGATGGTTCAATCTTTACGTTCTCACCGTTCGGCCATTTCTGATATCGCTGACCACTCTCTTAGAGCCGACGAACCAAGTTGCTTTGGACAACAAGATTCTAATTCAGTGCCATCATGTGAACTTGCCGAAACTTCAAATTTTGATAACTTGGCAAGTTTTCCTTTCCTGAAATGGAACTTGAGCATGAATATGATCATGATCTTCCACTTGGTGATTCAATTCTACTTCCTGATTCAATAATGACTCCGGTGTCTCTACCTAATTTCACTTTTCCCGAGTCAACATTGGATCCTGTTCCAATTCATCATGAAATTGAATCACCCATTTTTAATGATCATATTGAACTTGACCAATTGTGCAATTTTGAAAGTCCCATGGATAAATTGGCAAGTTCTCATTTTTATGAAATTGAACCCAATGAGATATGTGAACTAGATTCTCAATTCTGTGATCAAGTTCAAATTCCCGAATCATTATTGACTCTTGTTTTGTTACCCGACTTAGGTAATCTTTTAGAGTCAGTTTTGATTCCCACACCTATCATTCCTGAACTTGAATCACCAACATTGAGTCACATTCCATTGTGGGAAGATTATTGTGGACTTGAGCTTCAACTTATTGATTTGGACCCACTTCCTGAACCTAGCCCGACTCCTGAACCATTACTTGATTTAAGTTTCTTTCCTGAGTCGGTATTCGTTCCCTTACTTCCCATGTCCAAGTCAATAATTCCATCTTTTCATACTCCATTTTGGGACAAGGAGGTTGACACAATTGACTCTGAAATTTATTATGAAATTTGAAAATTTGATGGGGTGGAAATTTTAAAAATAATTATACATACATTTTAGTGGGTTATATAAGAAAAATTTCTGGTGGGTTTCACCAAATATTATGTTATCTTGATTGGGTAGCAACGCTTGGCCCAATTAGACCACCACCGGAACCACCACCTTGAGGTAACTTTTGCCTTCCCTTGTTCTTTTTCATGCATATATGCATTCATTCATAGATTGAGGACAATGCATGAGATAAGTGTGGGGGTAGGCTTTACTAACATACTAACATAGTTAGAAACTAACAAAAATCTGCTAAAAAAAACTTATAAAAAGGACAATATTTTGACTTATCTTTTGAAAGAAATCTAAGTTAGTTTTAAGAATTAGGAAAATCATGATTAGGATTTCTAAAAACTTGGTCAAAATAAATAAATTGTTGAATTTTTAGGTATAGGAGGAGAAATTGAATAAGTAGTTAGTCTTAATTTTTACCTTAATGAAATGTGCATACCTAATGCATATCTAGGGATTCTAAGACAAAGACTCTTGTGCCTCATAAAAAAAAAATTATCAATCACTAATTAAGCTGGATACATGTGCCTCAAGAAGCATAAGTATTCATGCCTAAAGGTGAGTAAATAAAATAAGTCCTTAGTTTTGGGGCCTAGTTCACTCGAATTTGAGTCCGCGGGGTGTTTTCTCACCTGGTGGCCTAAAGCCAACCGGTTTGGGAGTCATCGACTTTAAGTTCGCTACATGGGTGGATTAGAAAGCCTAATAAAACTAAGAAATATGATATATGTATTAACACATCTAATAGTCAATTAGTTAGGTATGAGGGCCTCAAGAAGCCTTGATACTTACACAAAAGAAAATTAGATGAGTTATACATGCTAAAAAAAAATTATTAACACATCTAATAATCAATTAGTGAGGTATTAGGGCCTCAAGAAGCCTTGATGCTTACACGAAAGAAAATTAGATGAAGTTATAAAAATAATAAAGAGGCATGAGAATCCAAGTTAAGAAATTCCTAGCAAAGTTACAAGGATGCATATGATTTTTGGTAACAAAAAGACTATACAAACATTCAATTATGATCCTTACCTAAAATTGAATAACAATTGACTTTATTAAGACTAAGTTTAAGAATGAATAAAAATGATGATCCTAAAAACTTATAGATTACTTAGTCTTTTCAAAAGTATTTCAAATATTTCCTTTTTATGGATTTTGTGGGTGTAATCTGCTGAAAACCCTCACGAGACAACACTCGTCCTCTAGGGTAACCTAGAGGTTTAACGGCTTGTTGCACATGCTAAGTGCAACCGTGATTCCTACGAAAGTGAGTTAGGTTAGATTAATTTTTTCTTTTCTCTTTGATTTTTACTCGAGGACGAGCAAAAAGATAAGTGTGGGGGTGTGATTGGTAGTGAAAAGTGCATTTTTATCATCATATTTACCATCACATTTTCATATTTATTCATATAATTCTGCACATTTACTAATATTTTATGATTTATTGTGTGCAGGCCTTGAGTTCTTATTTTAATAATAAATAAAGCCTAAAAGAAGCCCAAAAGCCCATATTCAAGCCCAAGTGCAAAAGTGCAAATATCAATTGTCAAAAGTGCAAATACACAAGGGCCAAAGTTGCAAATATTAAAGAAGAGGGAAGGATAGACTTCTATTCAACCCTAAACACTTGCGGGATGAGGATAAAAGCTAAAAGAAGAGAAGGAAATTCGTGGAAAAGATTTGGGATCTAGGTAACTTGCTTCCCAAGTTATATCCAAATCCAAAGATGAAGAGCCGAGATTCAACTTCCAGAAGGAAACGCCCAGATGGACGGACCAGGGGAGGCTACGCGCCAAAGCGCGTGGCCAGCCACCACCATAAGGTCGCAGAAATGCGGCCCAAGCCGCGTTTTCGCGGCATTTCAGTCTTATCCCGGACTTGTTTTCGTGGAGGAGTTGTTATGGGACTCTACTTCCTTCTGCACCTATAAATACCCCTGCAGTGCAACCGAGAAGGGCATCCAGAGGCAGAGCCAGAGGGCCAAATCTAGGGTTTTAGGCTTTCTTCTAATTTGTAGTTTAGGTTTTCTTTTCTCTTTTGTAATTTTTGTTTTTCCCTTTTTGTAAACCGAGAGGAGAGGATGTTCTCATGGAGGAAGGAGATCTACTTGTACTGAGGGTGACAATCGGTGTAAGTTTTGCTTTTCTTCCATTGTCAAATAAATCGACTCGAGGTTCATTTTGTTCTTTTATTATTTTTGTTCTTTTGTTCTTATTTTTTTCCATTGATTCTCTCTGATGTCTTGCAAACCGTGAGAACCGATCGCTTCGAGACTGCCTCGCCGAAGAAGAGCCCTTGATGGCCTATGGAGATGAACAAGCCGTCGCTTGCCAGTCTTTTATTTTTGTAGTGTAGATCGCGAAGGTGGACGATCCTATACGCCATACTTGTTCGCCTTCCAAGAATAGGTAAGTCGTCGCAACGGTTCAATGGTAAGCAAACTGAAGAGGTAGGTATGTATAGCTTTTAGTTTCTTTCTTTTATTTCTTTAGTTTATATCACCATCTCCATCTTTCCAAATTCTTTTCCTCACTTTCATTGTAAATATCACTTCTAATTCTAATTCTTCTTTCTTTCTAACTTAAATAAAAAACTTTAGAGATAACTTATTGACAAAGCTTCCATCGCTAGTCCCTCCCAGAGGATCACGACCCGTATAGCCATTGCTACCGCGGATTAGAATTGAGCACCTCGCACATCCTTTTCTTAAATCTAAATTCTTTATTTTTGTGTGCAGGAAAACTCAATCAACAGTTACTATTGTTGTTTGACCAGCTTAGCATCTAGCTTGATGTTGAGGTGATGCATAGCCACCTAAGGGTCGAGGCTCGACATGTCCTCATAACTCTAAGCAAAGACATCTATATACTCCTTTACAAAGGATATAAGGTCTTGCCTCTCTATCTGTGACAAGCTTACACTTATAGATATGAGCTTCTGGCATGTTGAATCACCAACATCAACTTGGATTATTGTTTTCTTCTGTAGGAGGGCCGCGTTGTTCAAAACGCTTCTCCCATTGAAGATCCAGTTATTGAGCCCAAGGATCAATGTCAAATGGCTCAACATCCTCTTCTGGTTTCACCTCGCTGGTCGATGTCATGTTAACAAATAGTTTTCTGAAGACAACCCACACACTTACGTCAGATGCCCAATCCGATGAATCTGAAGAATGTGAGGGTATAGGCTTTTCAAATTCTGAATCAAACTAAATTGATGGAGTAATGTACCCCAACCCCCTGCGAGTTTGATCGTAGTTGGTAAGTTTTTCTTCTGTTATGAAGGATTGTAGAGGAATGTGTCATCCCTTTCCAAAGTTCAAGCCTTCACCATGATGTAAGTTGTATTCCATTTTTTTCATCATACGATGCGCTAATCGTGCATAGTGAAAGAATTGTGGTAGCTTCAGGTCTTCATCCGAATCATTAGATGTAGTAATCCAATGTCAAACTCTGCCAAATATAATTGGCGACTGGCTATTTATGAAGAATGGTAATACAAATACAGACCCATCATCCTCTTCTATCTGCATGCTTGTCATTGACATGATCAGGGCATGTGTAGAAGGTTCATGTCAATAGAACTATTTACATCATCATCACACACAGAATAATCGAAATTGACATTTTCATTAAGGACCATTCATCGCCATCCTTGGCGAAATTATTACAATCACGATCATGCGATATGCTACAATTGGTTCCTCTTCAAAGAAACCTATGGATTCTCTCCTGATTTCGAGTCTACTTCATTACTACTTTATCATTATCTTTATAAAGTAGAGAATCGATGAAGTAGTTCCCTACCCCTTTGAACGGCTGCATCTCGGCTAACACCGTTCTGACTATTGTCTTGTCGTCCACATATTTGAAGAATTTGTGGAGTGTGAAAGGCACGATCCAGTCGGCATGGATTCAAGGTCGCTTGAGTAAGAGATTGCAAGACGTGTCAGCGTCAACACATAGCACGTCACTTCTAATTTCTGGTCTCCAATTTGACATCAGAGACGAATCTTGCCTAAAGGATAACTACTCCAAGCGTTGAAGCTGTATATGGTCATAATCGTGGTTGACAACCTATTCAGCAGGATACCGAGAAAATAAGTAGTCTCTTGGGGATAATGCTCAAAGCAGACCCAGGATCAACTTGTATTCTCTCGATGAGTGTGGACCTGATATACCCTGTATAATACAAAGGCCTGTCGTACCAGTTGTCCTTAAGAGCATGTCTTCAAGGGTGAAGGTGATGCATAGTATCTGCTGTTGTACCAGATGACATTGAGAGCGTGAAGCTCCATCTTCTTTCCTAGGGATGGGTATTTGTGTCAGAAATGATTCGGAACCAGCAAGAGCATCCCTATATGCCTCTCTCGTCTCCTTTGAGAGGCGAAGTAGCTAGTACAGATTAATACGAGCTGAGATATTGGCCAATTATGCCAATATGTCAAAGTGGAAGGGAGTGTTCAGTTCTCTAGAAGGGTTCTTCTTTAAGGACTCATCGAAACAAAGCTCCTTCTGCTTCTGCTTGTCTTTTAGCACTGGGGCCTGGAAAGGTGCTAACATTGCTGGTTGGGATGCTCCATCAGGTGGCTGCTCGTACTACCGCAAGTACTATTTACCAGAACATGTGCCCACCGGCTACAATATGGAGGATTGTTCTGCCAAAGTGAGCTTCTCCCCCTCTGAATCACTGATAAAGGATATAGTCTTAGCATTGTCGTTTGTAGCAGAGAGACGGTGTTGCATAATTTACCTTTGGGCTTGGACTTGCAAGCCTCCCAATGCTCATCTTGGATGATTTCTAGATGGACCTGCATGATCACTCCAGATTCCATTGTGATTGGGATAAGGCCCTTAGCCTTCTGTTGTTCAGTCATAAAGTTGATGACATCCAATGTTGCCCTAAGAATTGGGATGAACCCTTCTTGGACAATCATCTTCGGGAATGTCCTGAAATTAAGAGTCACAATGTTGGCAGTGACCTTCTTTTGTTCTCACTTGAGAGTCAAAACTCCAGCATCTATCAAGACTTGCATCTTGTCCTTGAGGACATAGCATTTGCTGGTAGGGTAATGCACAATCCGATGAAAGAGACAGTAATTTGGATCATTTGTACACCCCACTTCATTTAGTCATCGAGCTTCAGGTAACTTGAACTTGTTACCTTTGTGTAGCAAATGGAAATCGACGCCACCTGCTCATCTTTGAAGGAGTACACCTTTGGCGGTAATTTGAATCCTGGTTGCCATTGGTGTTACCTTCCTATCTTGGCTAACCTGTCCCTGATAGTTCAACGGCCATGGTTCCTTTCCTTTTTGACTGAGAAGATTGGGCTGCATCACCCCCCATGGTGTTGACCCTCACTTGTTCTTAGGGATGGAGGGCTCAAATTTCTTAGTCAGTTTCTCATCTATCTCAGCTTCTCAACAAGCTCCTTACATGTATGGGCTTTGACAGCTCTCATACGAACTTCTATCCTTTATCCTGTTAGGAAGTTATACTGACATATTTGGAGTAACATGGGTAACGGCATACCTGCAGGGCACATGAGGGAAGCATTGAGGAACCTCTCAATATATTCCCGCATAGATTCTCCTCCTTTCTTGACTTTTGAGAGGAGCTTGTCCATAGTCACCTGGTGTCGTCTTTGTAAAACCAAGAGAGGAATCGGGTTTCTAACTCGATCAAAGAATTAATGAAGCTTTTGGGCAGACTCCTGAACCAGTCAAATGCTACCCCCTTAAGGGTGCCGATGAATAGTCTTGCCATGATAGCATCATTATCTACTACGTTACCGGTTTGAGATCGGAAGTAATGGATATGCTGGTTGGGTAAGCCCTTGCCATCTTACGTGTGCAACATAGGTGGCTTAAACTTTAGTGGGTATGGAATTGAATCCCACTCCAGCAGCTAAGAAGGAGTCATCCCTACCTTCTTCAGCTCATCTCTCTGGGTCAGGGATGCAACCTGAGATTGGATGCCCTTAATGATATCGGCATCGATCGAGGAGCTTTTCTTTGACTTATCAGCCTTAGGACGCTCATTGTCATTATGCTCATCTTCGTTGTGGTTACTACCGCTGTCATTGGTGTTTGGGTTGAAAAAGAGTTGAGCAAACATCTGTTGAATGTTGTCTAGAGCTTCTTACTGGGCCCTGAAAGTCTGCTCTTGTGCTTCCATCCACCGACGAGATCATCATCATTATTGTCGGTCATGTTAGTCGATACAAGCCCCATCCATGCCAAGTTGATAGTAGCTGAAGAGGCATATCCGCTATCTTCCTCCTCATCAGACCATTGGAAAGGTTTCTCAATGGCATAGGTGATACGGTGCCAGTCGATGAATAAGGTTGTATATAATCATAGGGTATTGCTACCTTAGAGCGAGTACCCTAGAAGGCGCCCTCTTGGTTCACCAGAACCTGACTCAGGAATGGGCTGTAGTCAGAGTCTGGAGTGCTGGCTGGAGGAGTGAAGGTTCCTCGTCTCCATCCTCGGGACTGGAAAAGATCCCTCCTTTTGCTTATTATGTTAAAGAGGCGGCTGCAAGATGGTTCATTTTTGGTATCTTCTTCCTCTGGGGCTTGATCTCCTTAGCAGTTTGGACCGAAATTTGGTTGAATACCGATTGATGACTTAAAGTGGAAGCCGTGTGGACTTTTCCCAAGCAGCAATGGATGAAGTGGACTGTCATAAGTTGACACCCCCGCTTGTCCGCATTGAGATTGCGAGATATGAGAAGGCTCTTTTGAACAAACCTTTCTCTTGGTACTCAGATAATCTCTCAAGTTTGTGTTAATTAAACCCAACCGACTCATCACAGAGACCCAAGGAGATTGAAAGTTAGCTATGTTAGGTTGAAAAGCCTTAAGCCTAGTCTTAAAAGCCTTCTTCTTGGCTATAGGAGAGGCTAAGATAGCTTCACCGGAAGGAATAGCTTCACAAGGAGAGGCTACTGCTTTTGTTCTGCCCTTAGAGGTGAACTTAACTTTGTTGTGCGGAGTTTCTTCCACAAGCGAGGTTGAAATGGCCTCGCTATTAGACTCAGCAGTGCTTTACCTTTAGTCCCGTGGCAGGATTTCTTAGCACTTGGTACTGTGAGCGGCACTGGATCAACGATGTTGTTAGCATGCACAGGTGATCTGACCTTAGCTTTGCATGTGACAGGCTTAACACTGGCCAACAACATTGTTGAGGTAAGCAGGGCTGCAGTAGTCTTACTGTAAGCACATGGTGGTTTGACTTTAGCCTCACGGGACAGGCAAAGCTGAGGAGCAGATGGAGTCTTACGATCCAAGACTATCTTAACTTCATATGAAGCTGAATCGAGAGAGGCAACTATGGATTTTGCAAGACACATATCCTTGACAGAGGTTGTTTTAGGTTCGCATAGAACCTTTGGAGTCTAGCGCGCAACGTTGGTAAGTTGGCGCGGGGCTAACTTAGTCCCCGTTGGGACTATGATAGTCTCGCGTAGAGCCTATTTATGCTCGCGCAGAGCCTGTTTAGCCTTTCATTAGCTAGCATTAGGTCATGAAGAACCAAATAGTCTCAATAGAGACTTGCTTCCCAAAGTAGCCAAGGGTAATCTGGCTACGCCAAGCTTCCTGTGCTTGTGCACATATAGGGGACTTTTGCTGACCCCAGAGAGAAGTTGTTTGAACTTCTCTTGGTCAAAATAAACGACCAAAGTTTCAGCAATAAATTCAAGGGTCTGATCGTCATATTATGACAATTGATTATCAACAATGGAGAATGCGACCCCAGCGGAGTCGCCATCTTTTCTTCATTGAAAATGTTGAAAAACTTATAAAAAGAGTTGAGGAGAAAAATTACAAGTAATTTTAAAAAAGAGAAAATTACAAGTAGAACTCTCCTCTGAGATTTCTTGAAAGTGTGTCGGTGGGAGTCTGATCAGCTGCGACTACTTTGTCCCATTGATGATGTGATTGATCAGTCTTCGAATGCTATTGCCTGATAATTATTTTCTCACCTGGTTCTAAGATTCCTTGAAAGAGAGGAAGGCTTTAGTGTATTAACACTCTGGACTTAGAGAAATAATTCTTTAGAGCTTATGGGAAACAAGAAAGTTTAGCCTTGTTAACTCTCTCAAACGCTTGATGCCTCTATCTCTCTGATTGCTTGCCTTTGTCTGCATGCCAGTGCCCTCCGATGCATGCCTATGCCTTTCAATGCGTGCCAATGCCTTGCCAATGCGTGCTATTGCCATTTTTTGCATCCCTTGAGCTCATTCTCAGATGATCTATTTATAAAATCTTGAGGGGTGTAACCGCCCTAAATTTAGTCATGACTGATAGCAATGAGTTAGCCTCGCGTCAGAGGCTATTCTAAATTCATGCGAGGCTGTAACACTCGTGTGAGGCTAAATGTGAGCCACATGCAAGGCAAGACAGGCTCATGCGAGCCCAAAAATGGCCTATTGACCTGGCCCTCTCCACTGAACATGGGATGAAGTGGGCAGGTGTAACGGCCCACTAAAAGTGGCATTAACCCCACTAACATAGTGGGGTTAGCCAACTAAACACTAGGTCAAATATTTGACCTGGCCAACCCTCTTATAGAGGTGCAGAAAGCCTCATGTGAGGCTAGATTTAGCTTCGCGCGAGGCTAGATTTAGCTTCGCGCGAGGGGATAAAAGCTTTTAATTCGAGCTGTGTAGAGCTTCACAACAAAGCTAAAAGTTAGCGTTCTGTATGGCTATGTAGAACTTTAGGCGAAACTAGCAATTAGCTCTCTGCGAAGCTATGAAGGGCTTCAAGGCGAAGCTAGACAATTTCGCCTCTGGAGCGAAGCTAGGACCTTGGGCTCACGCAAGGCAAAGTATTAAGTTAACTTAGTATTAGAACGCAGTATTTGGCCGGCTGTCTATTTCACTGCATCAGCGGGGCTTGAGTTTCTTCTGCTTTATCCCTTGGGATATGTTGAATTGGTCATTAGCTTATCTGCAACTTGTCTTTTGAAGATGTCGACAAGTTAGACATCATTTTGACCATTTGAAAAGCTGTATAGGAGTTTATCTATTTTAGTTTGTTAACAGCCGGATTCCCTAAATTTCAGGTTGGCTAATTAGGCCATATTGCTATCCCAATATGATATGATCTTCACACCCCAGAATGCTATTAAGGACCAAGCCCTTACAGACTTCTTAGTAGCTCATCCTGTTCCAGAATCTTCAAATCTACATGAAGATATTACGGATGAAGTTATCAAAGCCAACATAACTTCAAGCGATGATGTATGATAGATGTTCTTTAATGGTGTGTCACAACCGGACCAAAAGGAAATTGTCGCCGGAGCGGGTAGTGTTTTATCTCACCGGATAATCATATCCTTCCTCATGCATTTTCATTGATAAAATCTTATTCCACAGCGTAGCTGAATACAGTGCTTTGCTTATTGGCCTTAAGCTCGCCCAGCAAATGGGAGTACAATACCTTGACACTTATGGCGATTTCGGCTGATCATCAATCAGGTGAAGGGTGAATATGAGGTCCATCAAGAAGACCTTGTATCTTATCACCCTACAGTCGTTTAGTTGGCCAATACATTTGAAGGCTTCTATATCAGCCATGTTCCTACCTTCGAAACATGAAGGCAGATGCTCTAGTTGC
This sequence comes from Agave tequilana, assembly GCA_038442645.1. Taxonomy (NCBI): domain Eukaryota; kingdom Viridiplantae; phylum Streptophyta; class Magnoliopsida; order Asparagales; family Asparagaceae; genus Agave; species Agave tequilana. Next base: position 71,646 of record JAVJIF010007043.1, read on the forward strand.
GCTACACTTGCTCTTCCTACTGATACCAGTTATCATCTCACAGTAACTACTCGTTATCTCTTATGTCTAAAATACGGTTTAGATGTTAGTAAAGTTCATACAACCACGACAAACTTTGAACCAAGGGACTGGCGATTACTGATCATCAACTATACCTTGCACGACATTTTACTCCGACCCAGCGTTAAAAACGATGTACCATCGTTCATATGATGGTATACTTCTTCTTTATCTACCTATTTAGAGGCACAAGAAGTGATCAAAAAAGCTCATGATGGCATATGTGGAGCTCATCAACCAAGTCCAAAGCTCAAGAATCGATTATGATTGCTGATACAGTCGAATATGCAAAAAGGTGTAAGGCTTGTCAAATCCATGCGAATTTTATACACCAACCTCCAGAACTGCTCCATCCTACAGTTGCAGCATGGTTATTCAAAGCCTGGGGAATTGATGTAATATGACCAATCAGTCCTCCATTAGTTAAGGGTCATCGTTTCATCTTTGTGATAATTGATTACTTCTTAAAGTGGATAGAGGCTATCCCGCTCGCTGAAGTTAAAACTGCCAATATGGTCAACTTCATCAAACATCATGTCATTCACCGATTTAGTGTCCCCAGACGGATCATCCACAATAATTGTCCTCATTCGCAAGTCAATCATTTTATCAGTTTTGCAACAAGTACCAGATTCAGAATGTGGCGTCAATTGCTTACAACCCTACCGTCAGTAGGTTAGCAGAAGCATTTAATAAGACAACCATCAAGCTACTCAAAAAGTTCATCTCTGCAAGCAAACAAGATTGGAATGAAAAGCTTAGTGAATATCACTGGGCCTATCAAACTACGATCTGAACCCCAACAAGCAATACACATTTCTCTCTGGTATACGGATGTCAAGCAATTATACCTTTGAAGATTCAAATACCATTACTTCATATTTCTTTGGCAACCCAGATGACTGATGAAGGTAACCATCGGTTACATCTCCAGAACTTGAAGTGCTAGATGAAAAACAATACAGGTTCACACTGTATTGAGCATTATCAGGCACAATCTTAAAGGCTAAGAGATTTTCTAGAAGGAGATTTAATCTTAGCTGTCAGACGACCTATGATCATGACACACAAGTCCAAAGGCAAATTCTGACCCAAATGGAAAGGGTCATATGTTTTAGAGACAGTCTACTCAAACTAGCAGATCGCCTATCCAACCCGAACGGTGGTGTTTTGTGGGAGAAAATTCGCGTAAAGTTTCCTTGAATCAATTGAAAAATTACAACAAACTAATGCTCCGACTACAAGGGAGGGAGGATATTGAATCTTGAATCCTCCCTTTGTTAATGCTGGGTTCTTCAGGTGGCTGTGGAAAGTGAATCTTATTTTTCGTTAACCAGGTGAACGTCAGGAACTTTTGGAGATCTTCTCTTCAGATGGTGGACGGAGTAACACAGCTCTGTCAACCAGAAATCTCAAAGAGATTGCAGGCAAAAATTAACTTGTACGCAGTAAGTTACTTGAAGAGTTGGACTTTCTTTCCTTCTCCCGTGAAAATTCTTAAGTCAAGACCTAATTGATCGACTTCTCTGATCTAAAATCCTCCGACCCCTTCTCCATAGCAACGGGGCTATTTATAGAGGTTTCAGGGGCGAACGTGCCCACTAAAAACACTCCACAATAGGGGTTAACTTCCTCATTATGTGGGTGGTGATTGATCCATAACAAGGGAAGTTATAACTGAGACGCGGGTTTCGACCCTCGCGCCTTGGTGCTGCAGTGCTAGCTGAGACGCGGGTTTCGACCCTCGTGCCTTGGTGCTGCAGTGCTGGCTGAGATGCGGGTTTCGACCCACGCGCCTTGGTGCTGCAGTGCTGGCTGAGACGCGGGTTTCGACCCTCGCGCCTTGGTGCTGCAGTGCTGGCTGAGATGCGGGTTTCGACCTGCATGCCTTGGTGTTACAGTGCTGCTGAGACGCGGTTTTCGACCCGCGGCCTTGGTGCTGCAGTGCTGGCTAAGATGATGGTTTCGACTTGCACGCCTTGGTGCTGCAGTATTGCTGAGACGCAGGTTTTGACCCACGCGCCTTGGTGCTGCAGTGCTGGCTGAGACGCGGGTTTCGACCCTCGCGCCTTGGTGCTGCAGTGCTAGCTGAGACGCGGGTTTCGACCTGCACGCCTTGGTGCTGCAGTGCTGCTGAGACGCGGGTTTCGACCCACGTGCCTTGGTGCTGCAGTGCTGGCTGAGACGCGGGCTTCGACCCACGTGCCTTGGTGCTGCAGTGCTGGCTGAGACGCGGGCTTCGACCTGCACGCCTTGGTGCTGCAGTGCTGGCTGAGACGCGGGCTTCGACCCGCACGCCTTGGTGCTGCAGTGCTGCTGAGACACGGGTTTAGACCCACGCGCCTTGGCGCTGCTTTGATGGCTATGATTAGCCCTGCATCTGGAGCTTGGGACTCTACTTTTTGGCGCCTTGTCTTTTAGTGATCTTTAGACAGCCTACAGAACCCCCTCCAAAGTTTTCGATATTCCACTGTTAGCTGAGACAGATTTTGAAATACTTTGGACTCTAGCTGAATCCACTCTTATGATTGGACTGATAATGCTCCGGCTTGAACTTGTTTGGAGTATGGCCTTCGTGAGTGTACTGTGGAACTCTTTGAAGCCGCTGATCATTTTGAGTGTCTAGATATACAGTCTAAACCTCCCCGATGCTTTGAGTTTGTCGTTGGTGTACTTTAAACCAAGGGTGGACAGTCGTCTGCTTGTGCCAGTGTACTGTTGAACTGAATTGCAAAAGTAAGGACTGAATGCCAGTTCTGTGGACGCAGGGGTAATGCTGCTTTACAGACGCATCTTCTATAGGGGTGCATCTTTTGGATGACAACGCGACTGTTACTCCATGAAGTAGACGCGACTTTGGCCAGTTGAAAAGATGCGATCTTCGGAGGGACGCGTATTTTGGAATGAAGACACAGATTTCTGGACGCAACTCTGGCCGTGTTGAGAAGGGATGCGTCTTTAGAGATGAAGACGCGACTGTTGGATACGAATCCGTGCCATGAGTATGTTGCCACGTGTCCTATAGAATTGAGGGGACATCTTCCTTTTGGCGCGCGAACTTCACGCTGCATTTAATACGCTTTCCACGCGTTAGGCAGTGATTAGGCATCGAGCCAAGCGCCGCGTATCTTTGCGAATCACCATGCCTATAAAAGGCAACAGTCCTTCAAGAGTCATCATTAGACTCTCCTTCGTTTGTTCTTCCTTTGTTCTCTTTTCCTTCATCGGATCCTTGATCGCAATGGCACCAAAGGCCAAGCATACTGCTTCGTCTTCAAAGCGGTCGTCCCTGAGACTCAGAGGGGCGGTTCCTCCATGCAGGAAACCCCTCTTTCAGGTATAAGAAGCCATCAGACTTGATTTCCACCATTAAAGGGGTTTACAGAGTTCTTTTAACTCTAAATCCTTTTTGAATGTGAACCGCCAACGCTGGCTTATGCCCGTGTTTGATCTTCAGGCGCAGTTTTTTTTAGTCGATCATAGGGCGCAGGTCTGATGACTCTGCTCCTTTTATCTGCTCGAATCTGCGTCTGCTTGTTGAACACAGAGCCCCAATAAGCCTTGTGTTTTGAGTCCAACACTTAGAATATTTCTAAGTGTGAAAGATTCAGACGCAGATTTCTTATGACTCTTACATCTTGTGAAATCAGATGATGGTCTCATGAATCTTGCGTCTCAGCCCAATACTTAGAAATTATCTCATAAGTCTTGGATTTAAAACGCGGGCTCCGTACTAGCCTCGCGTCTTCGGGTCTGGACGCAGATTTTGATGATTTTCACGTCTGGATCCATTCCTGCATTTGAGTTGTAAATACTTGATCATTTTCTTTCAGATTTCTGATCAAGTATTATTTTCTTTTGCAGTGCGATATTCCTCTAACCATCTCTCCAAGAAATGTCACTTCGGGCACGTAGGCGGTGCTAACCGCAACCTAACCTTCGTGTTACAGAGGACTGCTCCTGTGACTACCGACAAGTCGAAGGAGCGAAGGGAGAAGATCTCCAAGGTCGACATGAGGACCTTCTGGGAAATCATGACCGACGCAGATTTTGAGACAGATTCACGTATTCCGTTAAAGAAACCCATCTTCTTCTTTGGGGACAACATCGGCGAGGACGGTCACATCTTGTATGATGGCGATTATAAGTGGCTTCGCCAAATAGGGGGTAGGAATTCTTTCTTCCAAATATGGAGAGAATGTATCCCTTATCCTATCTCCAACACATGTCTGTCCCCCGGGCAATGGAATGGGAGTTTGCTCGACTTGTCCCCAATGCCTCTCTCGGCATACTGGGCGCCAGGAAGGTACACCCTGCCGGACACGGGAGGAAAGTTTTTGGCTTGTTTCCTGGATTACTCAGGTCTGAGTACCCAGTAGGTGGAACCCCTCAGCTCAGCACCACCTTCATCAAACAATTCATAATGGTAAGGGGTGATTTTCTAGGTGACTTCTGCCCGCTCAGGTGGGTCCATTCCTCCGACAAAGTCTGGTGGGGCAAGATGGTGGGCTTTGTCCTCGCTGAAGTCGGAGGTCTGTTGGAACAAGTGAGATTGCGTCATGCGGTCAGCGCTGTGCAGTATGGCATCCCGCAAAGTTCCCACAATTTTTTATGGGATCCTGGAGCACTACAACCCTTTGACGGGGACATTCTTCACCCCGGTCGGAGAAATGGGGCTCGCCCTGCATGAACTATATGAAGTTTCGGGGCTGGTCATAGGAGACGCCCCTATGAAGAATATGTTCCCACTTCTGAGGAGCTTCATCTCTTGAGGAAAGTGTGCCATCAGATATATGAGACCTACTGGGAAGTGTTGTGCCACTTCCACATCTGCGATCAAATAACCTCCTGGAGGACTAGGGGAGTTAAGCAGATGTCTTGGGCGAGCTACCTGTTTAATGGTATAACTAAGAAAGATCACTCAGTGACCATTCTAGCTCCCAGCTCTGACGAAGAAATCGCCGAGAGGATTGATGCCTCTATGAGTTCTTATACCACAGAGTCGAATGAAGACACTTTCAAACCTGACACGGTTTTTGAAAGTTTCCATCATCAAGCCCGGGTCCCCATTTCTGACCGGGAGCCACTGGCGGGCTTCCTCATGCTGTGCTGAAGTGTTGCGTAGTGCCGACACTGCCACATGAAATAATTGCTGCCGATGTGGTGTACCCGGCTGTCTTGTTGGCCTATGGCAAGTCCATCGCTCTCCTTCCGGCAATAGTGGCCGGAATCCAAAGTGGGTTGCGGGCCCTGACTCAGAGCCTGTGTAAAGTGGAGGCCATCGTCAACTCAGAAGGAAGACCAGAGGTTGACTCGGAGGGGAGGCCGAGAGTAAAGACTCCCAACCCCCGGATCGAGCTTCCCTACACGTACCTAATGGCTTGGTACGTTATGCATTGCCCCTCGCTGATGACGCCAGTGTCTCGATCCGAGGGGTTTGTCCCTTTTGTGCAGCGGCTGGAGAGCTCGAGCTGGTCCAACAACTATATGTTCTACGTTCGAAATGTATTCTGAACGTTTCGAATTACCATCTCAATCGCTGCTTCCCTGAGATTACCGATGCTGCTTATGGGGATAAATTTGCCGATATTCTGGGTCCGGACGACTTTACGAGTCTGCCATCAGGAGTCTTCTGGTGGCTTATTAACATTCGGCCTGGTATCTGCTCTTCCGGCAAGGGAACTCATGCATATTGAGCCTTATATGCCAATCGTTTTTCCCGACATTTTGGTTACGATCAACTATATGTCCGCAACCCTAACGCCCAACTTGCCTTCAGTGGAATTTGTTCGAAGGTCTCGGGCCTGGTATTATAGCGTGGCTGGGGGGGACAAAAGCTCTTTTTAGCTTGCCTCACAAGACGCCAAACTGCTATGCAAGCCTGGTTTCTGTACTTGGTACTCCATGGCTAGCAAGATGCCTGGCTACTCAAAGGAGCGCTCATGCATTAAGAGAATTAATGCGTCCTATGAGGAGAAGTTAGACTCCACAACAAATGCATGCGAGGCCTCGATGGATACCAGGCGGCTAAGAAAGAAGCCAGAGGGAGATAGGGTGGAGCCGAGAGCAGCAACACCTAGGGAGCAGCCTGCTAGAAGGCGTCGACAGGCGGTGCCTAAACTTCCTCATGGCGCTACTCTCCAGGCTGAGCCTGCCCCGAAGAAGGCCAGGAAAGATTCAGGGGCTGAAACTTCAATGCCTGAGGCCGTCCCTTCCGGTGTTTGAGGAGCAGAGGGAGGAAGAGGAAGAGGAAGACGAAACCCCCTTGTTCGCCCTCGTGGATTGCACAGCAGGGTGTAACGCCCCGATCCGACGGGTACGGAGACGTTACTGCGACGTATATATGCAGGTCAGAAATACCCTCACGTATATACGCTAAGCATCAGTACAGGCAAGAATCAGAGTACGGAAGCACGTGGTGCATTATACATTCCAACACATGAGTACAATTACAAAATTATCACCAGAGGTGACAAATATTACAATAATAATACATCACTAATATGCGCAATTGCGAGAATACAAAGAGATGTACAAGTATGAATAGTACAAATGGAGGCTCAGAGTCATAACAGGAATACTCTAGAGCCGAACAAGGGGCCTGGAAGGATGGGGCTCTGGACGGTCTGCTGAAGATCCACGCTATCGCTGCGCCACTCTGATCAGCAATTGGAAGAATCCACACGCTCCAAGCTCTAAATCTGGACATGAGAATCCAGAGGAGTCAGAACTCCCCGGCGAGTGGTGATGCGAATGCCAGGTGGCGAGCATAGATAAGCACATGTGTATCGATAAATCTAAGTCATAATATGCATTGAAAACCGTGTTGTGAGCACTAGCATGCAGGATCAAGTAAAGAGACAGTAATCGATATCAAGACGAAAACATGTATGATATAACATGATAAGAGCCGGTAACGAGGTGATGAATAAGGTAGACAAGGCAACACCAAATATCTTTTAAACTAACATAAAACTGATAAAACCGAATAAAACCGATAACGAGTAAACCGATTGCATAAGCTTAAGTCACGGCTTCATGAGGCTAGTACATCGAAGGAATAATCCAAACAAGGAAACCCTCATCTATATACCTTTATCCCATGTCACCATAATCCAAGCGCATACAACTCGAGTTACAAAACAACACAACAAATTGTATATTAGCATCTTATTTTAATTGGAGCCGTCTAAGTTGTGGGCTTCAGTATGCGTCCCATTCCACATACTTCCACTTATAGCTTATAGAGCAAGTTATTTGGAAATTGATAGAGTTCAATGAATCATGTTTCGGATGGGCTCCGTACATGCCCGGGACAGGAGTATCCGTGCTAAGCGGAACGTACCGCTAGGTACCGGGACTTATTTACGCCCGAACAGGAATAGAGTATCACAGATCCCATAGAAATAGGCCCAGGGCGTGTGCATACCCGGCAGGAATAAACAAGAGTAGGGGTGCCAGCACACCCCACAGAATCCCTGGTGGCCGCCAGGTGATCCCTCAAGTATGTGGCTACGCGTGACTCGATAAGACCACCATAAACATGATTATTCAGGGCCCATCAGTTTCCCCCGAACCGGGTGCAAGTTGTCTTATTATATTTAACATGTGATTATCAATTTACGGGAATAGCAGGAGCATGATGATTAGGAATTTAGGAGTGCATAAGTATTGTAGATTCAGGTCACTGCATATAGAATACTGAATAACAAGTACATAATTCAAGTCACTATATGTAACACAGGATAGCATGGTAGGATTCCCGTGAATATGATAGCCATAAGTCAAGTATCAACGTGTCAAGAAGCAGGTGGTAAATCATATTATAATGAGGAACAAGCGCTAAGTAGTAAGTCATGTCAGGTGGTAACACGTCGGTTACTAAATGATACAGACAGGTGTATGTCAAGTGTTAACATGACAAGTATGTACATCACAATATAAAATGGGAATACCGATACAAATACATAATGCATACAAGTCAACCCGACAATGTGGGAAAGTCCAAAGGGAAGGCAAGGACACTCGCCTAAATATAGAAAATACTGTGAAATCCCCGATCTCTGGAATTCAGGTATCTAACGCGTAAACGCATTCAATAAAGGAGGAGAGAGAATGAAGAAGCGGGAATCGCAGACGCGGGAGTCGCGTTGCGTAGATGTCATAAATGCGGGGTTCGAGACCCGCATTCTAGCAATGACACGAGGAGAACGCAAACGCGAGCATGAACTCCGCGTCGCGTTGATATAAGAACGTGAAGGTCGCGTTAAATAATTACTTGGACGCAGGGGGTAAAATCCGCGTCTAGTAATTAAAGAGAGTGATAGGGGGGATGTGAAAGACGCAAGAAAGGGAGAGGGGGACGCAGGGAATGAATTAAAGGAAGGAAAGAAAAAGAAAGAAGGAAAGAAAATAGAAGGAAAGAAAGAAGAAGGAAGGGGGATGGTCGGCGATGTTGCCGGCGGTGGCCGGAGGTGGCCGGAGACGCCGGATGTGGCCGGAGATAGGTGGCCAAAGCCCCAAGCCCAAGCAATGGTGGTGCAACTCTAATAAAATTTGAGATTTTGGAGTTTTGAAAATGGTGGTTCGGAGAGCGACGAGTAGGTCCGTTAGAAAGAGTATTCCGAGGAGAGAAAGATGGCGTGATTTGTCGTGGTCAAGGTGGTGTAGGTAGTGGTGAGGAAGGTGGTGAAGTTGGTGGTGAAAGTGGGTTTCTTGGTGTTTCTTGGTGGAAAAAGGAAGAAGAAGGTGGTGTGGAGGTAGTGTTGTTGTTGGAAATGGAGGAGGAGATGAAGGGGAGAATGGTGGAGGAATTGGTGGAGGAGATGGTGGAGGAAATGGAGGGTGGCCGGCCAATGAAAGGCACGGCAAGCTCTTGGGCTGCTGTTGGCTTCGTTGGCTATTGGTGGAGAAGAAAGAAAAAAATGAAGGAGAGAGGAAGAAATGGGGGTGGTTATATAATGGAGGAAAATAATTATAACAAGATTGCCATCCTTTCTTCAAATGGAACCTGCGTCCCATTTAAATGATATGTGCGTCTGGCAAAGGAGAACCCGCGTCACGGCCAAGAGAGCCAAACACGGAAATTAAAGCCGCATCCAGAAGAAAACGCGAAAGTCGCGTTTAACAGAGGAGAGAGAAAGTCATAATGACTTGATCAGAATGGATCAGAAGTGCATTAAATGCAGAATGAATGTGAATCTTCGCATTAATGACCAGATCTGAGTCTGGTGATACTCGCATCAGAGAAGGAGAGAGAAAAATGAGAAAGATATAATATCTGGATAAATTCCGGTATCTGGGGAAAACGAAAACTTAAGAAAAGCCCGAAAAATAAAGTAACTCAAAAGCTTTCCAAAATTCTCAAAAATAATAAATATTATTTAAGATTTTTGGTGAAATAGGTTTTTGGAAATTCAATCCCATTTTTAAAATAAAAATCCTGAAATCCACTGTTAATACCGGTATACACCGGTCGGCCGGATTTTGATAAATTCTGAAAAATCTCAGAAAAAGTATTTAGATAGAAAATATGATTTTAAGAAGTTATGGGAAAGCCATTTTAGAGATTTCAATTCCGTTTGTAAATTAAAAATCTGAGAATCGAGCAGCGGTATTGGTCGACACCGGTTTTGAAGATTTTCAATTTAATTCTGAAAAATTTCAGAAAATCATGAAAAATCTAAAATATTTAAAATGATATTTGAAACTGAAATCGGTCAAATCTGATTATCAAAAAAACTAAATCGAGCAAAATACTCTAGGATCAGGTTTCCGGTTCAGACAGGGCTGACTCCGAGTCCACGAATCCAGATCCACAGCAAAACAATCATATAAATAATTCATATTACAAAACAAATATAGAAGTAAATCAAAAAATACGATCAGAAATATGAATTCACAACTAAGTACGTATTCGGGGAGCGGTGTTACATTCCATCCACCTTATAAAAAAATTGCGTCCTCGCAATTTCGATAAAGGGTAAAATGAACACAAAAGGGACTTGGACGGAAATTATACCAATTAAGATATGAATCTCCACAGGTAGGGTTCTCAAGTCAACTGAATAACAATCAGAATATAAACATCTCCTGCACTTCTGCTGTGTAAATCTTCGAACGATGCCAAAATATACTGATCTGATATCATTGCTTTGTTATAGAATTCCTGAATACTTGATAGCTCTCCGATAATAAGCCAGAATAATTAAGATAAAGAAAACCCCAATAATACTGAGCATAATAAAGAAGACCGATAATTAAGAATTCTGAATACCAGGCATCGATCACTCTGAAGATATAGCCAAGAATATAGAGTAACCGTAGAAAATCCGGATACCGCCTTCTCTGAAAGATAACTCGATCGTTGATCATGTTGGCCCAAGAGGTTACACTCTCCAATTGTTTTGTGTTTTGATGATGACAAACCAATTAGTGCTATTTGGTACTAACAAGTTTGCTAAGATGAGTTTCAGGTCTTGTACCATGTTTAGAGACCATTCGCTTAGCTATTGCAAGAACTTCTAAGTTCCACAAAGCAAGGAAGGCAATTTGCTCATCAAGGAAGGATCATAGAAGAGAAGGCACTAGCAAGGCATTGGATGGCTCAAAGACTTGAAGATAGCTCAAGAAGTCTTCATGTATTTGGTTTTTCAGTTTATAGTATGTTAAAGAATAGAGATTAGGTTTGAAGCTCAATCACACACTTTTTTGCGCATATACTATTTCTTAGTTTATTTCCTATAAAATATACAAAAATATTTTTAGTACAAAATCTTTCTTCTACAATTTCTTTTTATGTTACATACTGAATTCCTGTTTAAAATTTTTGTTAAAAATATTTTCTTCTCAAAATTCTGTCTTTATTTCGTTTTCTGACCTGATCCGGTCGACCGGCAGTCTACCGACAGTCGACCGAGTCTATGTCAGGCTGGTCCGGTCGACCGACCAGTCGACCGACGTCCTGGCAGAATGCACGTATCCGTGTGCATGTCTGTCGGTCGACCGGGGCAGTCGACCGATGTTTATTTTTTAGTCACAGTTTGTATCAGTCGACCGGGTCGGTCGACCGATAGCCTGTAACGGTCGGAATTTTGTACTACCGGTCGACCGGCCCGGTCGACCGATGTAGCCGTTGAACAGTAACGGGCAGATTTTTTAAGTGCTGTTTATTTTTGTCTTTTGTGTTTAAAAATTCGTTTAAGGATATATTTTGATCTAATTACCTCCTAAACATCAGTAAATATGTTTTATCCCTAAACCCTAGCCCTCTCCTATAAATAGGGGTGTTTGGGGAGAGATTGGTTATAACAACATTATTGCTAAAAATTCAAAAGTTTAAGGCTTTCAAAGTTCTTGGTTTTTGAGCTAAATTCTCTCAATTTCTGAAGGGTTTTCAAAAGATTTTCTCTGATTCAATTTCTTTTCCTTACACACAAAGAGCTTCATTCCTACTCAATATTCTCTAAGGACCTTTGTAAGGGAAGAGATATTTGAAAGAGAGAGTTTGTGGTCTTTTGACTACCAAGAAATTACTTGTTCTTGAGATTGTAGGAGTTGGGTACTCCATTGTAATTGTTCTTTGTGATAGTGGAAGTAGCTAGAATCCTTCTGGGGAAGGCGGGGAGTAGAGCTGGGTGCTCGAATCTCGATAACATATCCTTGTGTTTGCGATTGGTTTACATTCTTGCAATCCTTACTCTATTTTGCTTGCACTTATTACTTGCTCATCATATTCATTGTCATACTTACTTGCTTGCATTCATCTTGTGATTGTTGTAGCTTTAAATTTTTAATTTGCCCCTTGATTAGCATTGTCACCTATTCACCCCCCCTCTAGGTGACTTTTCATTGGTATCAGAGCTTGGACTCTAGGTTTGGCTTAACATCCATAGAGAGATCCTTAAAATATTGCTAATCAACATTTTCATTCATCCATTCATACACTAGTAAACATGGCCGATAACATCAAAACCCCTCCTAAATTTGATGGACTTAATTTCCCAATTTGGAAGGTTAGGATGACTATATTTTGCAATCTTTGGGTAGCTTAGTGGCCAAGTCCTTGACTAAACCCTATGTAGCACCCGATAGTGATGAGAGCACTTGGACCGACTTCAACTTTAGAGAATATGAGGCTAACTCAAAAGCCAAAACTCCCTTTTAACCGCCTTGAATGAGGATGACCTTACACGGGTATTCATTGCCAATCCGCCTATGAGATTTGGCAACACTTATTGGTCACACATGAAGGGACTTCACAAGTCAAGAGAGCTAAGATAGATCTCTTGAGGTCTCAATATGAATCATTCAAAATGCTTGATGAAGAATCTATTGATTGTATGATTACTCGTTTCACTAAAATTACAAATGGTCTTTCTTCATTAGGTGACGTCATCTCCAATGATCAAAAGGTGCGCAAAGTGATACGGGCTCTTCCACATCTTGGAGATCAAGGCCACCACCTTAAAGGAGTTGAACGACAAGGACGAGATGGACATCATTAGTCTCATTGGGAACCTAAAGACCCATGAGATGGAGAAGAAAGCAAGAGATGAGGCAACTACTTCAAAGAAGAAATCCATTGCCTTTAAGACTTCATCCACCAATGATGACGATGATGAAGACGAAGAAGAAGATGAGGAGCTAACTCTAATTGTGCAGAATGTCAAGAGGTTGTACCGAAAGAACAAGCTCAACTTCCGAAGAAAATTGAAGGCAAAGAGGAGCGGAGGATCATATGCTACAATTGCCGCAAACCCGGACATATCATGGCGGATTGTCCGGAGTTCAAGAAGAAGATGACGTCCTCCTTCAAGCCAAAGAAGCCGGAAGAGAAGAAAGCCTACAAAGCAACATGGGATTCGGAAAGCGAGTCCGAAGAGGAGGTGGATCAAGCTAATATGTGTTTCATGGCAAACACACCTAAGGTAACCCCTCAATCCCTTGATGATGAAGATGATGAACTAAGGAAGTTCTAGTACATGCCTTTGTAGAACTTTCTGAAACTTATGATAATAAGAACTTGAATGTTTAAAATTACAAAAAGAAGTTGCTTTTCTTAAGAATCAACTTGCCATTGTTTCTAAAGAAAAAGATGATCTTTCTTCCAATCTTGTTTCTATTCAAAATGAATTTTGCTTATAAGATTTCTTGTAAGGGTAAAACCCCTATTGTTGATAATAAAGAGATTTCTTCCTTTAAATCTAAGATGAGTGATTTTGAAAAAGTCTTAAAAGAATGTGCTTTTAATACAAAGAAGCTTGAAGAAAAATTTTCTAAAAAGAATACTTCCCATGTTAAAATTTCTCATGATAAGATTTCCCATGCTCACAACACACAACACACACATGTTAAATCCTTTCATGCTCACAATGCTCATGCTCACAAATCACACACTCATTATGCATTTAGATATGGTAGAGTATATAGATGCACATATTGTGGTAAAAATGGACATTTAGCTAAGTTTTGCTATGATCAACTAAATAGAACAAATAATCATGTTTGGGTTCATGACACTAACCCTAGAGGACCCAAGAAAATGTGGGTACCAAAATCAAGTCTTAAATTGTTTGATGTAGGTACACACCAAAGCTCCAAGACGTAGGGAGCGGTGGTACCTTGATAGTGGTTGTTCAAGACACATGACATGGGACATCAATAACTTCACAACCCTATCAAGGTACATGGAAGGTGGCACCGTCACCTTCGGGGATGACTCCAAAGGAACTATCATCGGTATACGTAACATTCAAATTGGTGCATCTCCTATTATTGAGAATGTTGTTTTAGTAGATGGTTTAAAACATAATTTGCTTAGCATTAGTCAACTTTGTGACCGTGGACTTAAAGTTGTTTTTGATGATACTTCTTGCAAGATTTTTGATGTTAAATCTAATGATTGTATTCTTACCGGTTTTCGTGATAATAATGTTTATATTATTGACATGCTTAATTTAGATTGTTCTACTAAATGCTTGAATGCTTTTGATGAAAATTCTTGGCTTTGGCATAGAAGATTAGGACATGCATCTTTTGACCATATTTCTAGGATTAATTCAAAGGAATTGGTGAAGGGTATACCTTGCTTGGATTTTGAGAAAGACCGCATTTGTGGTGCGTGCCAACTTGGGAAACAACCAAGTCTTCCTTTAAACCAATCAAGGATATCATGTCAACTAGGCCTTTAGAATTAATTCATATGGATCTTTTTGGACCAACTAAAACTAAGAGTTTAAATGGAAGTAGATTTGCATTTGTTTGGTTGATGATTTCTCCCGTTTTACTTGGGTTTTCTTTTTGCAAAATAAAGATCAAACTTTTTCTCATTTTAAGATTTTTCGAAAAAGAGTTGAAAAAGAAAAAGGTTTTCTGATTTTAAGAATAAGTGATAGAGGTGGTGAGTTTGTTAACCAACTCTTCATGACTTATTGTGATGAAAAAGGAATTAAGCATGAAATGTCTTGTCCTAGAACTCCACAACAAAATGGAGTTGTAGAAAGGAAAAATAGAACACTTCAAGAGATGGCTAGGACAATGATAAGTGAGTATGACCTCCCTCAATATTTATGGGCCGAGGCCGTAAACACCGCATGCTATATATCGAATCGTATTTATTATGCAAAAATTCTTCAAAAACATCATTTGAAATGTATCATTCTAGAAAACCAAATGTTGCATATTTCAAAGTTTTTGGATGCAAGTGTTTTGTTTTAAATACTAAGGATAATTTGGGTAAATTTGATGCTAAGGCTTATGAGGCTATCTTTGTTGGATATTCCTCTACTAGCAAAGCATATAGAGTTTTCAATAGATCTACACTTACCATAGAAGAATTCATGCATGTTAAATTTGAAGAGACTAATGTGGTTGTTGAGAATGTTGTAGAGATTGAACCATTAGGTGAAGACATGGAGAGACTATCCTTGAAGGACTCACCCACTCAAGAAGATAAGCAAGAATCTATAGGTGAAGTTCAAGAGGATAAAGAGGAAAGCGCTCAACCGCTTCCAAAGCTTGGAAATACGCTACAAATCATCCTAAGGAGCTCATCTTGGGTGATGCATCTAAAGGAGTCACAACGCGCTCCAAACTCCATGACCTATGTGGTAACTTTGCTTTCATTTCTCATTTTGAACCCAAAGGCATTCTCGAAGCCGAGACGGACCCATATTGGTTGCTTGCCATGCAAGAGGAACTCAATCAATTTGAGCGCAACCAAGTTTGGCACCTTGTTCCTAAGCCCCACGATAGACCAATAATTGGTACTAAGTGGATCTTTAGAAACAAGATGGATGAGTCCGGAAATGTCATTAGGAATAAAGCTAGGTTAGTGGCCCAAGGTTACACTCAAGTTGAGGGAATTGACTTTGAGGAGACCTTTGCACCCGTAGCACGGCTTGAAGCCATACGGATGACACTAGCTTTTGCATGCTTTAAAAATTTTAAACTTTTTCAAATGGATGTGAAAAGTGCATTTTTGAATGGTTTTATTAATGAAGAAGTTTATGTTGCTCAACCTCCCGGTTTGTTGATCATGTTCATCCCGATTTTGTTTTTAAACTTGATAAAGCTTTGTATGGATTAAAACAAGCTCCAAGAGCTTGGTATGAAAGGCTTTCTAGTTTTCTCATTTCAAATGATTTTATTAAAGGCAAAGTAGACACAACTCTTTTTTACTAAGCATGTTAATAATGATATTTTAATTGTGCAAATTTATGTTGATGATATAATTTTTGGATCTACTAATGAGCTTTTATGCAAGGATTTTGAGAAGGTAATGCAACTAGAATTTGAAATGTCTTCCATGGGTGAGCTCAATTTCTTCCTTGGACTCCAAATCAAGCAATCGCAAGACGGAACCTTCATTAACCCAAGCCAAGTACAAAGGAGCTAGTAAAGAAGTTTGGGCTTGAAGGATCAAAGGCTTGCAACACTCCAATGGCAACTACAACCAAGCTTGATAAGGACGAACATGGTAAAATGTTGATATTAAATTATATAGAAGCATGATAGGAAGTCTTTTATATTTGACGGCAAGTAGCCGGATATCATGTTTAGTGTGTGTCTTTGTGCTAGATTTCAATCGTGTCCTAAAGAGTCTCATCTTATTGCGGTAAAACGCATTATTCGTTATATTAAGGGCACTATTGGAATGGGTCTTTGGTATCCGAAAACTATAGATTTTTCAATGACTAGTTATTCGGATGCCGACTATGCGGGTTGTAGAGTAGATAGAAAGAGTACTAGTGGGACATGTCAATTTCTTGGTAATTGTCTTGTTTCATGGTCCTCTAGGAAACAAAATTCCGTAGCTCTCTCAACCGCCGAGGCGGAGTATGTTGCCGCGGGGGCTTGTTGTGCACAAGTCCTTTGGATGAAACATACTCTCCTTGATTTTGATTTGCACTTTGATCATATAAAAATATTTTGTGATAATACTAGTACTATACACATGACCAAAAATGCAAATCAACATAGTAAGACCAAGCACATTGAGATTAGATATCACTTTCTTAGAGATCTTTTTGAGAAAGGTGATATAGATATTGATTATGTTTCCACGGATTTACAACTAGCCGATATTTTCACTAAACCTCTTGATTTTGCTAGATTTTCGTTTATTTGTGGAGAACTTAATGTTTGTATTATTGAATAAACATGTTTTTCATACCCTTTTTGATGTATGACAAAAGGGGGAGAATAAGTTTACATGGACAAAAATAAGTTCATTTGGTCTTGGTTCCATATGAATTTATATGTTTTGATTTTATGAATTTTTGTGTTCTTGTGTTTTAGTTGTTTTTGGTATTTTTGGTATCAAGAGAAATTTTTGTGTTTTATATATCTGTTTTAATTGGTTTCAAAAATTGGTGCATCATTTCAATTATTGGTATCTAGAGCATATTCTTGTGTTTTATGTATAGCATAATTTGAGGGGGAGTTTTCTCCTACCCTATATTCTTGTTAATAGCCTATTTGTTTTGTCATCATCAAAAAGGGGGAGATTGTTGGCCCAAGAGGTTACACTCTCCAATTGTTTTGTGTTTTGATGATGACAACCAAATTAGTGCTATTTGGTACTAACAAGTTTGCTAAGATGAGTTTCAGGTCTTGTACCATGTTTAGAGACCATTCGCTTAGCTATTGCAAGAACTTCTAAGTTCCACAAAGCAGGAAGGCAATTTGCTCATCAAGGAAGGATCATAGAAGAGAAGGCACTAGTAAGGCATTGGATGGCTCAAAGACTTGAAGATAGCTCAAGAAGTCTTCATGTATTTGGTTTTTCAGTTTATAGTATGTTAAAGAATAGAGATTAGGTTTGAAGCTCAATCACACACGTTTTTGCGCATATACTATTTCTTAGTTATTTCCTATAAAATATACAAAAATATTTTAGTACAAAATCTTTCTTTTACAATTTCTTTTTATGTTACATACTGAATTCCTGTTTAAAATAGTTTTGTTAAAAATATTTTTCTTCTCAAAATTCTGTCTTTATTTCGTTTTCTGACCTGATCCGGTCGACCGGCAGTCTACCGACAGTCGACCGAGTCTATGTCAGGCTGGTCCGGTCGACCGGACCAGTCGACCGAGGTCCTGGCAGAATGCACGTATCCGTGTGCATGTCTGTCGGTCGACCGGGGCAGTCGACCGATGTTTATTTTTAGTCACAGTTTGTATCAGTCGACCGGGTCGGTCGACCGATAGCCTGTAATGGTCGGAATTTTGTACTACCGGTCGACCGGCCCGGTCGACCGATGTAGCCGTTGAACAGTAACGGGCAGATTTTTTTAAGTGCTGTTTATTTTTGTCTTTTGTGTTTAAAAATTCGTTTAAGGATATATTTTGATCTAATTACCTCCTAAACATCAGTAAATATGTTTTATCCCTAAACCCTAGCCCTCTCCTATAATAGGTGGTTTTTGGGAGAGATTGGTTATAACAACAATTATTGCTAAAAATTCAAAAGTTTAAGGCTTTCAAAGTTCTTGGTTTTTGAGCTAAATTCTCTCAATTTCTGAAGGGTTTTCAAAAGATTTTCTCTGATTTCAATTTCTTTTCCTACACACAAAAGAGCTTCATTCCTACTCAATATTCTCTAAGGACCTTTGTAAGGGAAGAGATATTTGAAAGAGAGAGTTTGTGGTCTTTTGACTACCAAGGAAATTACTTGTTCTTGAGATTGTAGGAGTTGGGTACTCCATTGTAATTGTTCTTTGTGATAGTGGAAGTAGCTAGAATCCTTCTGGGGAAGGCGGGGAGTAGAGCTGGGTGCTCGAACCTCGATAACATATCCTTGTGTTTGCGATTGGTTTACATTCTTGCAATCCTTACTCTATTTTGCTTGCACTTATTACTTGCTCATCATATTCATTGTCATACTTGCTTGCATTCATCTTGTGATTGTTGTAGCTTTAAATTTTTAATTTGCCCCTTGATTAGCATTGTCACCTATTCACCCCCCTCTAGGTGACTTTTCAGATCAATGTCGAGAATGTCCGAGCACCATAGAGTTGACCGAAGAGATCATATAATAGCTTCATTCAGAACCGGCCGCTACCTCTCTAGTATATCCATATCTTAAGTTGGTATAAGGCTACGAAAAATCAAAACAGTGGAAAGATGGAAGGGACTAGAAATCAAAGGAAGGATGATCAAGAAAAAGATAACTCTGCACTTGTAGTTGGACTGTATAACCAGGACTCAAGCATTCCAGTTGCAAATTTCTTTACCACTAATTTGCATCGGACGTACTGAGGATGCGAGAACCTAAGCTCCGATACCATCCTGATACCATCCTGTAACGCACCGATCCGGTGGGTACGGAGACGTTACTAGCGACAAATATACGCAGGTCAGAATTACCCTCACGTATATACGCTAAGCATCAGTACAGGCAAGAATCAGAGTACGGAATCACGTGGTGCATTATACATTCCTACACATGAGTACAATTACAAAGTTATCACCAGAAGTGACAAATATTACAATAATAATACATCACTGATATGCGCAATTGCGAGAATACAAAGAGATGTACAAGTATGAATAGTACAAATGGAGGCTCAGAGTCATAACAGGAAAACTCTAGAGCCGAACAAGGGGCCTGGAAGGATGGGGTTCTGGACGGTCTGCTGAAGATCCACGCTATCACTGCGCCACTCTGATCAGCAACTGGGAGAATCCACACGCTCCAAGCTCTAAAACCTGGACATGAGAATCCAGAGGAGTCAGAACTCCCCGACGAGTGGTGATGCGAATGCCAGGTGGCGAGCATAGATAAGCACATGTGTATCGATAAATCTAAGTCATAAATATGCATTGAAAATCGTGTTGTGAGCACTAGCATGCAGGATCAAGTAAAGAGACAGTAATCGATATTGTAGGCTGTCTAAAAATCACCAAGACAAGCCACCAAAACACAGAGATCCAAGATCCAGGCGCAAGGCTAAATGTGACAATCAAGACGCGAGAGATAGCCCGCGTCTCAGCATCAAGGCGCGTCAGCCCGAAGCCCGCGTCTCAGCATCAAGACGCGAGAGATAGCCCGCGTCTCAGCATCAAGGCGCGTCAGCCCGAAGCCCGCGTCTCAGCATCAAGGCGCGTCAGCCCGAAGCCCGCGTCTCAGCATCAAGACGCGAGAGATAGCCCGCGTCTCAGCATCAAGCGCGTCAGCCCGAAGCCCGCGTCTCAGCATCAAGGCGCGTCAGCCCGAAGCCCGCGCCTCAGCATCAAGACGCGTCGGATCGACACCCACGTCTCGGTTGCAACTACCCCGATTATGGCGCCATCCGCCGCCCATATAGCGGGGAAGTTGGCCCTCATCGTGGAGCACTTTTAGGGGGCACGATCACCCCCTAAAAACCCTATAAATAGTCCCGTCACTATTGAAGGAGAGGAGGACAATTGACGACGAGAAGGAAAAAAAGACGACAATCAAAGGAGAGATCAACGACAGAGAGAGAGAAAAACCCTTCAGCGAGCTTACTGAGTACTAGCCGCTCTTCGCCTACCTCCTCCTCTAGAGTTTTGGTAGACGGAGCTGAGTTACTCCCTCTATCGACCGAAGAGAAGATCCCCGACGGTCCGAACAGTCATCCGGTCAACGGAGAACAAGATTCACTCTCCACCGCCACACGAAGAACCCAGCACTAAACAAAGGGGGAATTCAAGATTCAATATTCCCCCTCCCTTGTAACCGGAAGATTAAGCCGGCTGTAATCTTTTCCATCTGATTCCAGGAAGCGTTACACCAGCCAACCCCTCTCCGTGTCAAACAAGAGATGGCGACTCCGCTGGGGACGACTTTCGTCACTGACGAACAGATCGTGGCGCAGGATGATGTTCTCCGTAAGGGGAAGATGGTCGAAACACTTGTTGTCGAGTTCGACCAGGCGAAGTATGAAGAGTTCCTCTCTTCTGGCTCCAAGAGCCCAAAGACCCGCGTCTGCCGCAGGGTCTCAACTGAGAAGCTACCCGAAGCCCAATCTGAGGCTCTGCCGGATGCCGATGCCCACTGTGCCGAGACAAGTTCGCGCGCCAACGCCTCCCAGAAGGCCCGCGTGACCTCAGGCACTGCTGTTGCGATCAACCGCGTCGCACAGAACACACGCGCCAACGCCTCCCAGAAGGCCCGCGTGGTTCCAGGCACCACTGCTGCTGCGATCAACTGCGTCGCGCAGAATACCCGCGTCAACGTCTCTCAGGAGACCCGCGTGGTGAACACTCTTGGTTCTACAAACCAGGATGTTGTTGGTTTCTCTCCACCTCCTCGACGCAATCGAAATGCTGAGCGTCGACAGAGGAGATGCGCGCGTCAACTCCAAGTCGGAACCGTGGTTTGTCTGACTGGGGGTAGACGCGGCGTACAATCTGATGCCTTGCCCGCACCTCGTCCAGTGCGTGAGATCCGCGTTTGGAGACCCAAACGCGAGACCCCTCAAGTTGAGTCCTCTGAGGACCAACTCATCAAACGCCAGGGTGAAACCTCCGCGTCTTTTCAAACGCAGGAAGTACGCACTCATAGGCGTGGGGCCCAGCAGCCCACTCTCTCTCAAGCAACTCTGCCTAAACGCATCAGGCAGCAACGCGAGACTCGCGCGCGGCGTCATACAGCCGCGTCATGAGAGTCGCGTCCCTGAAGTCTGCGTCCAGGCTGAACAGCACATGACTGTCTCCCGTCTTCGACGTCGCGAGACCAGTCTCTTTAATCCCCCTCCCACGGATTTGAGGGATTATTTGACAAGAAAAAGAAGTGCCAATCAAGCCACTTCGTTATGCTGCTGTCAGCAACTCATCCATATGCTCTCTGGATGCCATTATGGATCAGGCGTGCACCAGCAGTCCTTAATCAGACAGCTGACCCTGATTCCCCCGTCAGCCAAAAGAAGACGCTCCCACAGGAGGAGAACCTTCTCAGATGTTGAATACCCGGAGCTTACTGCAAACATGACTAGCAGAAGCAAGGGAAAACAACTAATGGTCAACTCAGAGGAATCTGACTCTGAGCCGGAGGGGGTGTATCAACACACTCGCACCCGGACAGGGGCCATTCCCCCAATTGACTATAATGCCTTAGCCCGCGGCATTAGAATGGGTGGTTCTCACTCCGCTATAGTGGAGTCGCAGGCCTCAAACTCTTCCGTCGAGAAGGAGGCTTCCGCCTACATGGCAGACACTCCTGAGGAGACGGCCAGGCGTTTAGAACAGACGCAGAAGCACCAGATGGATATAATCGCCTCTCAACAGAGATCCATTGACTCCCTCAAGCATATGCTTGAGAAATTGCTTGAAGAAAGAGCGAGATCTCCCCCTAGACGGCCGAAGGGGAAAGGGAGAAAGGGAGGAAGCCCACCCTCCGAATCTTCTGACGAGACACGACGATCTACCTCGGATGTGTCCAAGCCCTCGTCGCAGGCAAGAAGCGACCAAGACCAGGAAAAGGCTCATACTAAAAGAATGAGTCAACTGGAACAACGCCTCAATGCCCTTGCCAGTCGCAAAGACCTCCAAGAAGTTGGAGTGGTCCGGCCCTATCCAGCTGAGTGGGATCTAGTCCCGTACCCTCCTAAATTCAAGGCTCCAACCCTCCAAGCCTTCGATGGGAAGGGGTCCCCTAATCAGCACATCTACTACTTCAAATCCCAAACCGGGAATGTAGTAGATAATGACGCCATCCTGGCGCGACTATTCATCGGCACCCTGAAAGGGTTGGCCTTTGAGTGGTTCATGAAACTCCCGGAAGGTTCTATCAAGAACTGGGGAGATCTGGAGAAGCTGTTCTTAACACGCTTCTTCGAAGATGACTCCGAAGTCACAATGCCCACCCTTTTAGCTACCAAACAGCGGAGAGGGGAGTCCGTCAAATCTTTCGTAGAAAGATTTCGGAACACGGCACTCCGGTGCCCAAGCGGTATGACCCAGGCCACCCTGGTGGAAACATGCCGCCACAACCTCCAAACCTCACTCCTCGCTCAAATAGAGATTGCTGAAAGCCGCACCTGGAAGCAGTTAGTCCAACAAGGTGAACAGGCTGAGGAATTGTTGCCCGTGTCAGGACAGAGGAAGGCAAGCTACGGCCGGAAAGGTCGGCTAGGCGTGCACCGGCACCAGACACATCCCTCCAAACAAAGCGGAAGGATAACTTGGCGACGGAGACCAAATCCCCCGCCAAACCTCAAACAGGCAGGGCAAGTGGCTCTTCAAGCCAGCCATGCCCCAACAAGCAGTATTCCTTCAAGGAGGAACACGTCGATTCACTCTTCAAGCTACTCAACAAGAGCAATCGACTGAAGCTCCCTGAATTAGGCGCCCAGAGGAAGTCGGCAAGACCGACAATCCCAACTACTGCATGTACCACAGGATGTTGGGACATCCTACCAAAAGTTGCTACGTCTTCAAGGACATTCTTCAGGCTCTGATTGACGCGGAGGTGTTAAAACTCCGACCAGAGCAGAAGAAAGTGACGGCCAATGTGACGTCGGTTCTCCAGTTCGGGAGACAACCTCCAATGCCTGCGGGGGTAACTCCTATTCCAAGAGGAGAATTAAGAGTGGTCAACACAGACCCTCACCAGCAGCAGGAGAAGGGCTTGGTAGCCGTCCCTACACCTCAGGGGAAACCATGTGGGTCCACCCTGACCTCGTCGATGAACAACAATGGACTACTGTAACCAACAGGAAGTCCAAAGGCAAGGCAAAAGCTTCGTCCTGCCATGTGGTATGTGCTTCCTCCCGAGAAGCAGAGGATGATGTTCCCTCGCTGACTGATTCAGAAGAGGAAACAATAGTCCTGGCCGCAGAACCCAGCCAACCGATGGCGGGGACCCGTTCAGGACAGGCATACTTGAAGCAGTACGGCGAGACGGCAGCGGCTTCTCCGCAACCAGCCGTAGAATCAGCCAAGCCCTCCACGAAGCCACCTGTGGCAAAGCAGAAGGAGACTCGGTTCTCTCGAGCCCTTCCAAAAGGTGCAGCGGAAGGATCCTCGACACCTTACCACTTCGATGTCTTGGCTCAACTAGCCAACATCCCGGCACGCATCACCTTGTATGAACTCCTGAGGCTATCAAAGTCAACCAGAGAGGCTCTGCAAGAAGCTCTGGCAAATGCTGAGGTCTTCATGACCCAGGTGCCGAAGGAGGAAGATGTAGAGGATTGCCTCCACACTTCCCAGAATACCCCCTGCATCACCTTCACGGCAGATGATATGCAGGTGAAAGGGAAACACGATCGACCCCTGTACTTCACAGGTTACATCGGATCATCTGAGGTGAACCGCATTCAGGTAGATCCAGGGTCCGCATTGAGCATTATGCCCCGCCGAGTCATGCAACACCTCGGCATCCCTACTCACCGTCTGAGCCCTACACAGACGACCATCTACGGGTTCAATGCCAACGGCACCCGTCCAATGGGGAAGATCAAGCTCAAGTGCCAGATTGGGAGCCTCAAGTCGGAGGTGACATGCTATGTCATCGACGCCGACACTTCCTACAATCTGCTGCTAGGACGACCATGGATCCACCGCAACTCCATCGTTCCCTCCACTCTTCACCAAGTCATGAAATACATTGACGCGAGTGGGAAGGTGCAAACGTTGGTTGCCGAAAGGTATCCGTTCAAGGGAGTCGAGAATTATTTCACGGATTCCCTTTTATATCGGGATCCAGTGGACGAAACCCCGCAACTGGAGGCGCCAGACTCTGGTAATGAGGCTGACACTGAGCCCGAGCAAGAAAAGTGCCTGTGGGAGTTAAAACCACTTGTAAAGAGCACTAATAAGCTCGATGTTGATAATACCACCGACGATGCAGGCGGTTGGTATATTAATGAGAATCTAGACTTTGAATATTTTTCTGCGTGTGCATCCGATTCTATACCGTCGGATACTACTACCGACGTAGACGATGACATCTGGTCGGCGATGGATGCTTTGACATCATTGCATGTACCAGTAAAATCATCTTTCGGGACATACCAGGATAATGGCGATGCGCAGGAGTCTATATTCTTGGTTCCGGCAAGACGAAAAGGCCAAAGACCAATACTTTTTGGGCGAATCTCGTCTGAACCAATGCCCCGTGAAGAATCAGAAAGCGAGGAGGAATCCCCTCAGCTCGACCATTATGAATCGAAGGCACTCAGAATGATGAAGCAAATGGGGTACGATATAACCAACAAGCCCGGGTTGAACTTCGACAAAGGAAGGAGGACGCTACTTCGATCCTTTGTGCCAAAAGGGAAGGCCCCCGATTATTATCATCGGACGCGCAGGGGGTTGGGCTATGTATCAACTCCGGTCCCATCAGCCTCTGATCCTCAAGAATCGTCGAGCAACAATTGCTCTTCAGACACGTCATCATGGGAGTCAGATGTCAGTGTCGGCAACATCTTCAAAGGGCTTTCAGTAAACATGGTTTCAACAGGCCATCTGGAAGATGAAGTTGAAGAAATGATCCAACCTGATACAGATCCTTGGATCAAACATTTGAATGCTCTTTGGGATATCCGCTTTGAACAGCGTGAGCCACCCACAGATGACAAGGTTGTTCAGATCAACCTAGGAGATGAGACCAACCCCAAGCCCATCTTCATAAGTGACGGCCTGTCGCCTCCAGAGAAGAAGGATTTAATATCTCTTGTACAAGAGTATATAGATGTCTTCGCCTAGAATTATGAGGACATGCCTGGACTTGATCCTCAAGTGGCTATGCATCGCCTCAACATCAATCCAGACATGAAGCCTGTTAAACAACAGCAGCGACGGTTCCGTCCAGAGATAATGGAGGCAATTCAATCAGAAGTCAGAAAGCTCATCGATTCTGGCTTCATCCGGGAAGAACAACATCCCGACTGGGTAGCCAACATCGTCCCCGTCGCCAAGAAGAACGGGAAGATCCGGATCTGCATCGACTTCCGTGATCTAAACGAGGCCTGCCCCAAACGAATTCCCATTGCCAATCACAGATGTCATGATTGACAATACTTGTGGATTCGAGCGAATGTCCTTTATGGACGGGTTCTCAGGATACAATCAAATCAAGATGTATCCCGATGACGAAAAGCATACCTCCTTCAGGACTCCTCTAGGGGTATATTGTTACACCGTCATGCCCTTCGGACTGAAAAATGCAGGGGCAACATACCAAAGGGCCATGAACGCCATTTTCCATCAGCAAATGCGGAAAACGGTGGAATGCTATGTCGATGACATCGCGGTGAAGAGTCGCACTAAAGGTGATCACATAGCAGACCTGAAGGTGGTCTTCGACATCATGCGGGCTCATCAATTGAAGATGAACCCCACCAAATCCTTCCTGGGGGTAGCCAGTGGCAAATTCCTAGGATTTGTTGTGACTTCCAAAGGAATCTATTTGGATCCAGAGAAAGTCCGCGCTATCCAAGAGATGCAACCCCCCAGAAGCCTCAAGGAGCTCAGGGGTTACAAGGACGATTGGCGTACATCCGCAGGTTCATATCAAACCTTTCCGGGAGATGCCAACCCTTCGCCAAGCTGATGAAAAAGGGTGTTTCATTCATTTGGGACGACGCTTGTCAAAAAGCGTTGAGGAGATCAAACACTACCTCACCCAACCACCAGTCCTTGCAGCTCCGGTATCCGGAAAGCCTTTCCTGGTGTACGTCCGATCAATGGATCATTCTTTGGGAGCTCTACTAGCTCAGAATGATGACCAAGGGCGAGAACAAGCAATCTACTACCTAAGTAGAACGATGATCGGAGCCGAACATCGGTACAACCCGATCGAGAAGGAATGTTTGGCACTAGTGTTCGCCATTCAGAAAATGCGACACTATCTGGTAGGCCAGACTATAAATGTCATATCAAAAGTCAACCCTCTGAGGTTACTTATGACAAAGCCTTCTTCACTAAATGGCCGGCTGGCAAAATGGGCTATATTGTTATCCCAATATGAGATGCACTTTTTACCCAGAAGGCCATTAAAGGACAAGCGGTGGCGGACTTCCTACCTGAGCACCCAGATCCAAGGGCAGCCAAACTCTATGAGGATCTCCCAGATGAGGCCGCCGAAGTCTACCTGACTCAGACATCGTTCGAAAGTCAAGTATGGCAACTTTTCTTCGACGGTGCATCAAGGACAAGCCCGAAGGGACACATAGTAGCGGGGGTAGGAGTAGTACTCGTCTCCCCACAAAATTATGTGATTCCCCGAGCTATCTCGTTAACCGAGCCCTGCTCCAACAATGTGGCGGAATACAACGCTCTTTTGATTGGGATGCAATTCGCCGATGAGATTGGCGTTAAAAATCTCGAGGCTTACGGTGACTCTAAACTCATCGTCAGCCAAGTTCGCGGAGAGTACGAGGCCAGACATGAAGATCTAGTACCCTACTACAACGCGACAATTCACATGGCCGAAAGGTTTTCAAACTTCTACATCGACCATGTACCGCGCAGGCAAAATGCACATGCGGATGCACTCGCATCCCTCGCTGCTTCCTTAGCTCTTCCAGCTGGAGCAATGGAGAAAGTATTCGTCTATAGCCACGACCTATACTGTCCAAAAATTCCCCTCGGGGACTGTCCAGGGTCAACGGGAGACCATCACGACAAGGAAACACTTGAAGTGTCGACCGCTTCAGGGCTTAAAGACTGGCGATTCCCCTACATTGATTTTGTCTTATACGGCATTCTGCCCGAAGACACCAAGGAGGCGGCCGCCATTCGGAGGAAAGCCCCCAAATTCTACTATAATGCGATTTCGCGAACATTGTATCGTCGATCGCATGACGGGATCCTGCTCCGATGCCTCTCATCAAAAGAAGCCCAAGGAGTATTGAAAGAAGCCCACGATGGTACTTGTGGAGCTCATCAACCTGGCCCGAAATTGGCACATCGACTCCAAAGGATGGGTTACTATTGGCCCAAGATGATTGCCGATGCTGTCGCTTATGCTAAGAGATGTTACGCCTGCCAAATACACGGCGATTTCATCCATCAAGCACCAGGGTACCTCCACTCAACGACCTCTACTTGGCCGTTTGAAATGTGGGGGATGGACGTAGTTGGCCCTATCAGCCCACCATCATCGAAAGGACATCGGTTCATTCTAGCGATAACCGATTAGTTCTCTAAGTGGGCCGAAGCTATCCCTTTGAAAGAGGTGAAATCTTCTAACGTGATCAAGTTCGTGAAACATCACGTTATTTACCGCTTCGGTGTGCCTCGGCGTATCATCCATGACAATGGACCCCAGTTCATCAGCCAGGCCTTCCAGAGATTCTGCGCGAAGTTCAGAATCCAGAGTGTGTCCTCAACGGCATACTATCCTGCTGCTAACGGTCTTGCAGAAGCCTTCAACAAGACTATTGGCAAGCTTCTCAAAAAGTTCGTCTCGAAAAGTCAACGAGACTGGGACGACAAGCTGGGTGAATGCTTATGGGCCTACCGCACAACGGTGCGAACCCCAACTAAAGCCACGCCATTTTCCTTGGTATACGGATGCGAAGCCGTCCTTCCATTGGAAATACAAATTCCCTCTCTACGCATCGCCTTGACAGCGGAAATGACAACTGAGGAGAAGCATCAGCAGCGACTCCAGGAGTTGGAAGCCTTAGACGACAAGCGTTTGCAGGCCCAACAACAAATCGAGCTTTACCAAGCTCGTATCACCAGAGCCTTCAACAAGAAAGTCAAAGCGCGAACTTTCAAGAAAGGCGACCTTGTCTTAGCTGTCCGAAGACCCATGGTCATGACGCACAAGACAAAAGGAAAATTTCAGCCCAAATGGGAGGGACCATTTGTGGTAGAGTCAGTCTACTCGAATGGATCATATCGCCTCATAACTTCAAATGGTGATACACTCATGATGCCGATCAATGGCAAATTCTTGAAGAAGTACTATCCTTAATATACTCTTCTTCCGATCAAGTTAAAAGTACACCTCTGATCAAACATCCGTCGCCCTCGACGGCTAAGGATAGAGGAAAATGTTGGCCTTTAAGCCCAACATAAGTCCTCGACAACTCACCATGCTGAGGGGAATAGCATGGCTAGCCCAACTCAAACGGTAGTTGGTAAAGGCATGTCAAACCCGTTGACAGCTGAGGATTTGCTAAAAATCCTAAGGGACACGTTCCCATTTGATCCGACGCCCTCGACGGCTAAGGATAGAGGAAAATGTTGGCCTTTAAGCCCAACATAAGTCCTCGACAACTCATCATGCTGAGGGGAATAGCATGGCTAGCCCAACTCAAACGGTAGTTGGTAAAGGCATGTCAAATCCGTTGATAGCTGAGGGTTTGCTAAAAATCCTAAGTGGACTCGAGTCCACTCTTTCCTCCAAAGTCCCTTACCAATTCTCATCCATAGAATGGTAGGACCACAAAGTGCACTCATTACTACGTTAACACTATACCTCTGGTAATGAATACCCTTTGCCGGGTATAAACTTTGCTTGTTAACTCTGCATAGAGTAACAAACTCTCAAATTTGCCAAGTTAACACTATACCTCTGGCATTTCAAATTCCACTTGTCAATTCTCATCAATAGAATGACAGGTCCTCAAATTGCTCTTATCACGAGCCAATTCTTGTCAAGTTAACATTACACCTCTGACAAATTACTGTTTAAGTTAACATTACACCTCTAAGCAGTACATCGAGTGCCTGTCAAGTTAATATCACACCTCTGATAGTCACCTTTCTTCAGACTTCCGTATCGAAGCTGAAATGGACGATGCCAAGTTAACACTACACTTCTAGCATCCGAGTCATCGCTAAGTTCAACAATACACCTATGGCCATGACCTTTCCTCGACTTCTTCGTCTAAGTCGAGATGACCAATGCTAAGTTCAACATCACACCTCTAGCATTACCTCACTGTTAAGTTAAACATTACACCTATGACAGTGACATCCTGAGTTAAGTTAATATCACACCTCTGACTCACATCCTTGTCGAGTTAACACCACACTTCTGACAAGACTATCTCCAACCCGTTAAGTTAATATCACACCTCTAACGGTGAAAGCTTTACTAGATTCCTCGCGGGTCTAGTTTCACTTGTTATTCTCTTCAACAGAATAACAGGTCCACCTAAAGACATTGTTAGGTTAACATTACACCACTGACAATGTTTTATCAAATTCCCCAGCTGACCTTGAATCAAGTCAATCCTAGACACTTGACAAAAGTTCACCTTCTCTGGGAGTACGCATTCCCCCTGTCACTTTCTTTTATAAAGTGGCGGGTCCACCAAAATCATTCTTTTGCTTCTAAAACAAAACATTCAAGACAACAGAAAGAGGCAAAAAGAAAGTGTCACTTTTATTCATATCCAAACACATGAAAGTGATACAAAACGCTCTCTTATACAATAAGATTGAGTGTTACAATTAAGGAGTACAAAGAAGTCCCTCTCTCTCTCTGAGGCCGTACTCACTCCTTGAAGCCGCATCTGATCCTAAGTGCATGATGTCTGAAGAAGTGGCGACTGTTGGAACCGTTGCACTTTGATGCACGACGCCAACTTCGAAAGCGCCCTAGCTGACTAAGCCAAGAGCAATGGTGTTCTTGAGGTCCGGTGGCAACAGAAGGTCCTGCAACCCTTCGTTCAGGCGCGTCTCTTTCCCTAGCAGACCATCCAACAAACATGGAGTCACTTCTGGGGTCAGAGAGGAAGTTTTAGGAGTCATCACAAAGGATGCTACCCTCCACTAGGTCCAGCGACAACAGAAGAGCCTGCAACCCTTCGTTCAAGAGTTGATCTTTCCCCCGCAGGCCATCCAAAGGACATGGACTGTCCTTGATGTTACTTCTGGGATGGGAGAGGAAGAGGATCCTCTCCGCCACCCGCAACCGCCGGAACCTCCTCGCCGTCATACTTGACCTGACCATCTCTTGCCATCAGGCAAGAGTGGTACAGGAGATCTGAAGAGACCTTGGCGAGATTTGGGTCCTCGTCAGAGATATAATTTACTCTCTTACAAACGACGAGGACCATAATTTACTCTCTTACAAACGAACATTGAGCAAGCTCGTCGGTTGAAGCACTCTTCCAGGAGACCAGCGAACCTGCAAAGAACAAATAAGAGAATCAGAAAGTCTGGAACTTAGTATACTTTAACAAAAGAAAACTAAGTAACAGACGCGGCAGTCATTGAAGACTTCAGACGCGGAAATGATCTGCACAGTCAAACCACCGCGTTAACAGAAACAGACGCGAGTCAAAACTGTGCCACGCCCAGCATTCAAACGCAGTCTCAGTTTGCACCCGCGTCTAATGCACTAGACGCGAAAAACTTCAAACCGCCGAAAATTGCCATCTCTCTGTTGGGTGAACAGGAGTTGCAAGATTCAGGTCTGAAACGCGCCAAGGCAATAGCCATGAGCAAAGCCAGCGTCAAGAGCCCGCGTTCAGAAAAGTTCAAGTCACCGGCGCAAATTCCAGAATAGGAATGCACCAGGATTTCATTCAGATGGCTATGCCAAAGTTCAGGCTATGGACATCATCGGGGTGACATACCAGCAGAGGCCTCTGTCCAGAGTTGGCCTCTCTGCATCCAAACGCGGGCGCGCAAGATGACATGAGAGAGGATTCCTTCTGAAGAGACCAAACAGAAGCATAAAAGCTCTGGGTCATCTTCATCCGCGGAGTCACCTTCATCCATGAAGACAGGGACCTTGTTAGAAGCTTTAGAGGAGGCGAGGTCTCTCAGGGCAAGACAAATGAAAACAGTCTAAGATTGGATTATTGAAGAGGGAGAAGGTGCACTCTATTTATAGGCAGTCCCTAATAACTGTCATTAATGGGGCATCAATTGAACCGTCGCGCACAACTGTCAAAGCCCAATCAAAAACGGACGCGTGGAACGCTGCTTTGGAAACCGTCGAAATGCGCCGGTTTTTCAACCGCCAGCGTCGGTTCTGCATGCAAGAGCATTAACGCCTGAACCCAATAAGAGGCCGACGTGTGGATAACTGTCTTGGGAAACAACGGATGACCCGGAACCCAATCGACGGTGAAGACTTGACGTTCAAAGATCTCCTAAAAATCTTTTAAAGTCATGCTGCATTGAACGCAGATGGGAAAGTCGCTCGAGGCTGCGTATCCCGTGTCTGATCGATCCGCGTCTTTCTTAGCAACCGCGTTTCACTCTGTGATTGACGCTGCGTCTCACTCCATGGACTGACGACCGCGTCTCACTTTATGGATCAATGCTGCGTCTCATCAAGAAGACCGCGTTTCACTCTGTGTTGACGCTGCGTCTCACTCCATGGACTGACGACCGCGTCTCACTTTATGGATCAATGCTGCGTCTCATTAAGAAGACCGCATATCACTCTGAGATTGACGCTGCGTCTCATCAAAAGGACTTAGTAAATCTAAGTTCCTGTGGACTGACGACCGCGTCTCACTTTATGGATCAATGTCGCGTCTCATTAAGAAGACTCAGAGTCAAGGCCGCGTTTCATTAACAGAACTTAGTCTTACCTAAGTGCCAGTTACCAAGGAGTTGGATTCGCCTACAGCTGAGCAAAGAAGATGGAGCAAAATTTTTTAAACTTTTATTATAAACAGTAAAAGTGGATACAAACACTCTAAACAGAGTGTCCTCTTCCTTACAAAAGGGGGAAAAGAAAAGAAGGCTAAATCCTGATTCGCCAAGGTACGGATTTGTTCCCTAAGGCGGTGAATCTCGTGTTGACGCGTCCTTTCAGCTTCCATAATAGCCCGGTCCCGCAGCTCCTCTTCAGATAAGAAATTTCTTGCGGCCAGCTGCGCTCGCAGAGATTCCACCTTGGAAGAATGTAGAGACAGACTCTCTTCAGCTCGCGCCCTAGCAGCTTGTTGCTCCTCTAGCTGCTTCTTGATGATAGCAAGCTTTTCCTCATTGAGCGCGAGCACCACTTCTGCCTTGGCAATGGTGTCCCGAGCCCTGATGATGACTTGCTCTGTGCTCTGCATGACAAGCTCGGATTCCCTTGAATCGCCAGCTAGTTTCTGACATTCAGCCTGGGAATATTCAAGATTGCGGATCTCTGCAGCGATTTGTGCCTCCGCTTCCTGTCGCTCTCGTTCTTGAGCAGCTAGGAGCCTAGTCAGGGTGGCCTGGGCCTCACTAAAAGAGCCAGCATCTTCCAAAGACTCCAGCTCCTGCAGGTAGTCTCCCAGTTGTTCTACCACCCGTAGACACGCCTTGGCAAGTGAAGGGCCTCCGGTTAATTCGACATTCACGACCAGATTTTTAAGAAGCGTCTGGGCAAATTGGAACGAGCTGTTTCCACGTAAGATGAGATCAATACATGATCCCATCGAAGCGAAGAATTGCTGCACCATCTGACGTGCCAGTTCCCCCATGTCTTCACCACCTAAGAAGCTTCCCGACCCCTTTTCTGTCACAGGATAGGGGATATAAGGCGGATCTTCTCGCACAAGAGTCGTGCTGGCCGTCGAGACAACCAGAGCTGGACCGGCCGCTGACGCTTCCGGAGGTACTACCTCTGCAGGAGCCTCCACGACCAATGAGGGAGTAGTAAGCACGACCTCCTCAGAAACCTCCACCGAGACCTGAGCTGTATGGCCTTCTGGAAGGGTGCCAACCATCGGACCCTCCACCTGAACCCCCTCAGTCCTCTCTGCAAGTTATCGCGATGTTAGCCACAATGATAGAAGAGCTAACATTTAAAGCATCAGAGCTGCCTTACCAGGTTGGAGGTCCGGAGACGTCAAATCCTGCGGAGCGGAAGTCTCCTTGGCTTCAGCAGTAACCTCCTCGCCTGGCAGAGTGAGAGCCTCCTCAGCCTCAGTGGTTTACTTCCTCTTCTGCCAGAGTGGAAGGCTCCCCAGTTTCAACAGCTGCCCCCTTTGAGGGTATCTCAGCAGCCGAGACCTCAATCCCCTCGGCCGGGTCAACTCTTTCACCATCTCCTCGATACGCGAGGAGGTTGTAGCCTCAGCATCTTCAGTTGGCCCTGCAGCATAAAAGAAGAATGTTAGAACATCCTCTTCAATATGCAAAGAGGAAATTAGACAGAAGATGAAAGAATACCTTCAGTGGGGATAATCGCCAGCGATGGTGCAGTCGATGGCTCACCCTCATGTATTTCCTCCTCCGAGATGTGGAAGAATTTGCTCTGATCAGGAAGAGCGGGTTCATCGCCATAGTCGGTCTCGTCTTCGAAGTCGCTTTCCCCCGATAACGAAGAAGACGACAGCGCAACGCGAGGAAGCTCCGCAACAGGAGCCTTACCTCCAATCACCCCAGTGGTAGGACTAGGGTCGACTGCCCTAAGACTGGAAATGAAGATGCTAGGAGACCCCGGCTGCCGTGCCTCGTCTCTCCCATCATGAGCAGAAAAAGGCTCGGGTTGAACTGAGATGCCTGCAATCTCAACATCCCCTCCAGTCATTATGTCGACCTCCACTGACTCGTCATCTTCGGCGGCAGTGGACTCGTCAACAAGCTCCCCTTCCTCCACGGTCTTACTGCTGCGACCTAGGAGCACGGACTAGGGTGGGGAAATCTTCATCTTCCGACGGTTCCTCAACCCTAACAGGGACGTCTTCAGGAGGAGCCTCAACTCCAGCAGAGATATCTCCGAATTGGGAGACTTCAGCTGTTAAGTCCCTCCGAACCTTCTTTGGTGCAGGCTCAGCAATAGAAGCAGAGCGTCGACTACGCTTGCTCGCCAACTGCTTAGACCTCCTTGCCCGCGGCTCCTCCCTCGTGGCTGGTGGCTCAGCCCTTGTCGTTCGAGGCTCTGCCCTTGCCGGTCGCGGCTCTCCGCCCTCGCTGCTTGTGGCTCCTTCCTCGACCGTCTCTTGACCTCCTTATAAGCCTTCAGATACTGGTCGATAAGCTTCGAACGTTTACCGGACTCTGACCTGGCCTCGAGATGGGCATTGATGCTCTCAAGGCATGAAGACTCCGGAACAAGGTCTGGTGTCTGGCTGGCTTGGAAGTACCAAGCGCAGAAGCTGAAGCTCGTGCGGCACTTGGGCGTCTCGTTTGGGTAGACGGAATGTTGCTCCCGTCCCTCCAGCCACACTGTAATACCAGGCCCGAGCACCCTCGAACAGGTTCCCTTCGAAGGCGAGCCGAGCATTGGGTTCCCGACATAGAGTTGATCGTAGCCAAACTGTCGGGCAAAACGTTTCGGCATGTATGGCTCGATGGTGCAGGAAGTCCCTTGCCGGAACATCACATATCCCGGCCGGATGTTGATCAACCACCAGAAGATTCCCGCAGGCAGTTGTGTGAAGTCATCCCGACCAGCGATATCAGCGAACAACTCCCCGAAAGCCGCACCAGGAACGTCTGGAAAGCAGCGGTTGAGCTGGTAGTTCGTGGCGCAGGAAAGACACTTCCTAATATAATACAGGTAGGTGTCACGCCACTCCGAACGTTTCAGCCGCTGCACAAATGGGATACGAACCGTGCCCCCACGCGCCGCCGTCATCAAAGAAGGGAATGCATCACGTACCAAGCCATGAGGTACGTATAAGGCAGCTCAACCCGAGGGTTAGGGCGCTTCACCTTCGGATTCCCCTCTGAGTCGACATATGGCTTTCCATGGGGGTCAACAGTCTTCGGGGGCTCGCAGAATTCTTGGCTA
The DNA here is from genome assembly GCA_038442645.1 of Agave tequilana. Taxonomy (NCBI): domain Eukaryota; kingdom Viridiplantae; phylum Streptophyta; class Magnoliopsida; order Asparagales; family Asparagaceae; genus Agave; species Agave tequilana. The sequence goes on from JAVJIF010007043.1 coordinate 106,813, forward strand.
ACGCCCGTAGCCCACTCTGAATACCGCCACCACAGCCGGAAGAAGAGCTATGGGGCTGCCATGAGCCAGGAGCACCGCCGGGTACACCACGTCGGCAACAATAACTTCGTGTGGCAGCGTGGGCACCACACAACGCTTCAACCACAGCATCAAGAAGCCCGCCAACAGTGCTCGACTAGAGATGGGAGTCCGGGCTTGATGGTGAAAGCTTTCAAAAACCAAGTCAGGGTCGAAACCGTCCTCGTTCGACTCCGTGGTGTAGAAGCTGTTCGGAGCCTGATCAATCCTGTCTTCGATTTCCCTATCAGAGCTGGCAGCCAGTCGGGTTATCGGGAGGTCTTTATTGCTAACGTTGTTGAACAGATAACTAGCCCAAGACAACTGCTTGACTCCTCCTGATCTCCAGGTAGTTATCTGGCCGCAGATGTGGAAGTGGCACATCACCTCCCAGTAGGTCTCATATATTGCGGGAAACTCTTTTTCCAAAATGTGGAGCTCCTTAGTGGTAGGGACATATTCCTCATAAGGAATGTCCCCTGATGCCAGCCCCGAGACCTCATGCAGCTCGTGCAGTGCCAGGCCCATCTCTCCAACCGGGGTGAAGAATGTCCCCGTCAGAGAGTTATATCGCTCCAGGACTCCGAAGAAATTGTGAGAGCTCGGTGGGATACCCCACTGTACGGCCCTGATCGCCGGGTATAGTCCCACATGCTCTAGCAGCTCTTTAAGATCGGTGAGGACAAAACCCACCATCCTGCTCCACCAAATATTCCCCGTAGAATGGATCCACCCATGCGCACGGAACTCGGTAGGATAGTCACCCTCCACTTCCATAAACGAGTTAAGGAAGGTAGCAGCAAGCTGTGGTATCTCCCCGACCGGAATATTGGATTTGCGCGACGCGGGGAATAGGCCGACGGTTGACCTGTCATGACTATCATGGCGGTTTACCCTCTGGAAGCCAAAGTCACCAAGGGTGATTTCAGGACAGATTGGGAAATGTCCCATTCCATCTTCTGAGGGATGGACATGTGTTGGAAGTAGAACAACGGGAACATCCTCTCCATATCCGGAAGAAACAATCGTCCATCCCCTATCTGACGGAGCCATTTGTAAGTTCCTTCAGACACACGACGGCCGTCATCATGAATGCGATCTCCAAAGAAGAAGGCAGGCTTCTCCAGCGGAACGCGAGCATCCGTTGTGAATGTTGCATCGGTCATAAGCGCCCGAAAGGTTCTCCTGTCAACATTAGAGAGCCTCTCCCTGCGATCCGGCGACTGGTCAGCAGTCAATGGGACACTCATTCTTTGCACGAAGGTCAAGCTCTGGTCAGCACCACCTACATGTCCAAAATGGCGCGTCTTGACGAGTGGGCCAGAAACATGTCGCACTGCGAAAGAAAAGGACACAATCAGATACTTCATTAAAAGCAAGGAGAAATGCTGAAAAATGCTAAGTGTTCATGACCCAAACGCAGAAGAGATACTGGACGCAGAAGTTATCAAACCCGCGTCCAGACCTGCGAATCTGCGCCCAAACGCAGAAGAGATACTGGATGCAGAAGTTATCAAACCCCGCGTCCAGACCTGCGAATCTGCGTCCAAACGCAGAAGAGATACTGGACGCAGAAGTTATCAAACCCGCGTCCAGACCTGCAAATCCGCGTCAAGTGGCACAAAACGCAAGGATCGAGTCCGCGTTTTGCAAACCAATACTTGCGAATTCTCTAAGTACTTGGACTCAGACGCCAGATTCATCAAAATCGGCAGCTGATGGCGCAGAACGCAAGGATCAAGTCCGCGTTCTGCAAACCAAGACCGCGTTCGAATCCTTCACAACTAGAGATTTTCTAAGTGAAAGATCCGAAACGCAGAGTTAACGACGCCAGGTCATCAAACCTGCGCCCCGGTTATCATCTCAAGGACTGCGTCCGAGAATCAACACACGATTCTGTGTTAAGGGTTCTTAGGGTTCTATGAACTTGTTTTAATGGCGAAACCCACGCCGAAGAGGCATTTTACCTCGAAACAGCCTCCTGCGCAGAGGAAGCGTCTCTCTCAGCCTCGGCGACGGTCGCCCTTGAGGACGATGCACTCGGTTTCATCTTGGGGGCCATTAAAGTTTCAAAAATCCGAGCGAGTTCGAAGATGAACAGAGAAGGAAATTCTTTCTTTTTCTCAGTAAGTACGTTCGGAGAAGAGGATGCATCTCTCCACTGTTGCCTTTTATAGGCACAGGGATTCGCGAAGATACCGGTGCGTGGCCCGGTAGACGCTGCAGCGAGTCGCCGCTTGACGCGTGTAACCAAATCGTTCTGAACGGGAAGATCATGCATCGCAACCCCGCCACGAGTCAGCAGTCGACACGTGGAGCAGTTCATTTATGAACCAGGAAATCCACGCGCCAAAAGGCGAAATTTCGCCGGTTCCCTAGGCCAGCTGGCGGCGTAATCATGACATGGCACAGAATTCGCGCCCAAAGAACGCACCTCCTCGATGGACATGCCACGTCAGCCTCTCCATGAATGCATTTGGAAGGTCGCGTCTCTCTAAGAAATTCGCGTCCTTCAGTCTGGTCAAATATCGCGTCTACCTTCTGAAAATCAGTCGCGTCTCCAGTGCCAAAGGACGCACGATTACAGAAATCGCGCCTTTACAGCAGTACCATCTCTGCTTTTTGAAAAAGAACCTGCGTTTGGCCTCCTGCTTCTGCAAAATCAGTTCAACAGTACACTGACGCAAGCAGACGACCAACCACTCCTGGCTTAAAGCGCGCCAATGACAGACTAAAAGCAATCGGAGAGGTTTAGACTGTGCATCTAAACACTCACATGATCAACTCTGGGAGCTTCAAAGAGTTCAACAGTACACTCACGAAACTCCAGATAAGATCAAACCGAAGCATCAACAGTCTAGTCATGAAGGCGAACTCAGCTAGAGTCCAAAGTATTTCGAAATCCCGTCCCAGTTAACTGCGAAATGTCAAAAACTTTGGAGGGGGTTCTGTAGGCTGTCTAAAAATCACCAAGACAAGCCACCAAAACACAGAGATCCAAGATCCAGGCGCAAGGCTAAATGTGACAATCAAGACGCGAGAGATAGCCCGCGTCTCAGCATCAAGGCGCGTCAGCCCGAAGCCCGCGTCTCAGCATCAGACGCGAGAGATAGCCCGCGTCTCAGCATCAAGGCGC
>JAVJIF010007044.1:0-211743 GCA_038442645.1 Agave tequilana
AAATATATTGAGTGTCATGAGAGTGAACCGCGAGGGAACTGCTAGGACTCAAGAGTCTACATTAATAATATAGATTATACTTAGCTAGCTTAATAGCAAGTAAAAACAATAGTTGTGAGAAGAAAGAAATAAGATGGAATTAGTGTTCAACCCATAGATCTCCATCAACAACTTGTGCTTCTAACACCAAAGGGAAGAATTCCTGGAAAAGAAAAAAATATGACATTCAACTCTTAAGAAACATCTCAAGGTAGATATCATAGAAAATACTTGAGCAAAGTAGTTTTATAGCATTGTCATAGTTAAATGTTCCTTTCTAAATCTTTGACGAATCAGGTGAAGAACTACAAAGTTAATTAATATAAGACCTTTGAAATCACCTAGAAGGGAGGTGAATATGTGACTATCTAATCAAATGGTGAATTAATGCGGAATTAAAATTATTTATGCAAATTAAAAATTCTTAAGCTAAACACACAAAGTATAACACAAGAGTGTAGCCGGATTCCCCGTGAAGGACTCTGGACTATCTCCTCAAGATTCCTCTAGATAAAAGTTGAGGTGCCGCTATCCCTCTTGGATGAATACAAGTGTGAGCAAACAATTCCCAAGCATATATCAATTAAGCACACAATATATCAAGCATATATAAGATATGAGCAATAAGCACAAGCAAGATATAAAGACAAGTGAGAGATAAAGAGAGCAATCGCAAACACGAAGATTTGTTTCGAGGCTCAAGCACCTTGCTCTACGTTCCCGCCTTCAACACTATGAAGGATTTTCACTATAAAACGATCCCACCGGATCACTCGGTGCCGCAACACCTACAAGTGAGTTCACACTAAATTCCTTTGGACTCTCTAGTCTCTCTTGTTCACGGCAAGAACAAACACACGCAAGCACGCAAGCTTGCCGAGGCCGCACCTCTACACCGAGTTCTCACTAGAACTCGAAACAACGCGAACCCGCAAGTCCGCCTCCTCAAATACAAAGTAGAACACTTGGTGATCACAACACTTTGATCACCTAAAATCCTCTCACAATAAAATTCCTATAGGATTGTATAGCAATGGATAACTCAAGTGTGTGTGAGAAAAACAAGGATTGATTTATAGTGAAAACTCAAGAAATCTCTCTATCAAAACCTCTTGAAAAACTCTCCTTTTGATATGGAAGTATTAGCACTAAAATAAGTGGAGAAAACCTCAACAATAGATAGGAAAAACTGGCTTTGAAACTCTCCAAAAATCTTCTCTAAAAAGCCCAAGGGAAGCCTCTTTTATAGGCATCCAAATCTGCCCGTTGGAGGCCAACTCAGCAGTTCAGACCACTGACGGTCGACCGCCCGGTCGACCGCCAACGGTCAATTTTTCGACCGTTGGGAAGATCAGTCGACCGACTGGTCGATCGCAAATGGGCAATGGCCCAACGGTCGACCCCGCCGGTCAAACCGGGCCATTTTTAGAGAGCAGAGACTCTCTGGCGGTCGACCGTGCAGCAGTCGATCGGCCCAAGCTGTGAACGTCTGTGCACATCGGTCGACTGGAGCGGTCGACTGACTTCTAGATCGGTCGACCGCCCCGGTCGACCGGCAGAAGGCTGGTCCAATAGTTTTTTAGGGATTAAAAGTTTGTCTCTTTATCTTTAATAAGATCTCATAAATTCTCTAAAAATTTACAAAAATAAGTTCAGTAATATACTTTGATATACAAACATGTTACAAACATTTTGAACTATTTTTGTGACTTAGAAATTTTGTCTTAACAAAATCTGTATTTTTCCAAATTATTTTTTCAAAACTTCTCCAAATATAAAAATAAGATATTTTAAACACTTTTAAAGCTTAGTGTGTATAGATATGATCCACTACACATATACGATGAAATATCTATATTTTTGACATTAAGCATCTAAATCTTGTGTGTGAGTGTATATGATACTTGAGCAATCCACCAACTAATCTATCTTTTACATTTTATCTAAAACAAAATCTTACTAAAAATAAACCTAGACACAAGTCTTCTTTGAAGGTCTTCTCTTTGAAGTCTTCTCCTTCTTAACTTGATCTAAACTTTAATCCAATGAGCTAGACTCCTCTTGAGTACTTGATGTGGTCTTGATGCACAAGCTCTTGAATCAATACATGCTAGTTTCAAAACTTAACTTTAAATCTTTTGTTGAAGCTAAACACTTACTAAGATTTTGTTCACATATCTGAGACTAATTAAACACAAAATTATTAGTACTATAACTACATGAGTTAATCATCATCAAAACTAGAGTGATGGGCCTTTGGCCAACAATCTCCCCCTTCTTGATGATGACAAAACTCATAGAGTTATATATGCATGGATTAAAGTTAAGCTTCATAGAAGCTCCCCCCTTAACTCATGCATAACAATAGACAATAAGATATGACAATGAAGTGCATATAACTAAACAATATATATGATCAATAAGGTGAGAGAAAGATGCATAAATCCAAAATCCTTTTCCCAAAATCCTTCTCTCCTTTTTATTTAAACTTTCAAAACATTTTTCCCATTTTATAAAACACAAGATGCATAAACTCAATATATGCAAAAACTCAAATAAAAATAAATCAACAATAAGAATATATATGTGATATACATTCATGAAGAGGAAGACGCTAAGTTAGCTTCCCTGCATACATACATTACATGAAGAAGAGATGACAAACCCTAACTCACATAAAACATAATATACAATGCATAAATGGAGATGTGAAGCTTCCCCTACACACGTGTATCACATAGAGAAGAGATGTCAAGTTCCTCAATGTAAGATACACTCAATCATGAATCTATACGTAGAAAAGATGTTAAGCCCCCTTTGCATATAGGCAATACATATCAAAATATTTTTAACACAAATTTTGATAATTACTCAAAGTAATAAAACAAATTTTGATATACCATTTGTAAATAAACAATACCAATCGTAAATAAACAATACAAATTTTGAATTATTCATAATTCAACACATCAATTTGAGATATCACAAGATTTTGATACCATATGAAATAGGAAATTTGTGATACCAATTGAAATTGAAACATTTGTACATTTTGATAACAATGAAAGAAAATATTTTATATTTTGATACCAATTGAAATATATGGTAAATTTTGATACCAAATAGGTAAAACATATTGATACCAATTGAAATTTAAACCCAATTGGAAATTGAAACATATTGATACCAATTGAAGTATATTGTAAATTTGATATCAATAAAAATACCAATTGAAAATAATACATAAGCTTATAAAAGTACCAATTGAGATACCAATTGAAATCAAGATTTAATTCAAGCTTAGTATAAACATAATTTGTACTTTAAACATGTAAAATATTGTAAATCAAGCACAATTAAATCATATATATGTATGAAAATGAAAATACCAATAAAAATTGATATTATTTGAAATTTAAAGCATACATATATAGAAAACAAAATATGAGTATACAAAAAAATATCAATTGTAATACCAATTGAAAATATAATGTGAATCAAGTATATAAATCATAAAGATCCACCCTTTTCATGAACAAGATAAAAAGTTTTTCAATAAGGCTCACAAGGCATGGTCGCCCATCCATCTGCCCTTTTAGGGTAGAAGTTTTTAAAAATAGATTTGAAAAATATTATAGATTGAAAACACTACCAAATGAAGAATAAATAACTAGTTAAAGTAATTTTTGAAAAACTAGTTAAAGATCCTTCAAACATGAAACAAATCATATATATCTCATGAATCATACCAAATACACAAGAGTTGACACTCGGAATCGATAAGGCTCATAAAAGTATTCATGAAACAAAGTCACTGAATAAATAAAGAAATAATATGAGTGTACAAGCATCATGTGAATAGCATATTCATGAAAATAGTCAATGAAGCTCAAAAAAAACATGAATATCATTTTATCAAACAAATATGAAAATCATGAAAATTCATTTTTCATTCAAGAATAAACTTTAAGGTATATGTATGATTTATCCAAGCTAAAAATATGCATACATATCTCAAATACAAACGAGTCTAAAATAAATTTTGCATGAAAAGCAAATGACCCAAGGGTATACATGTATATTTATTAGTTTTCAATAAAATTACATATATATGAAGCAAAACATGCACAAAGATATGTAAAACAAGTATAACTGAGGGAATCATCAAAACTAGGCTATACATGTGCATGTAGTGAGTACAGATGAGCAATGAAGTACAAACATATATGAATCAAATGTTACTCACTACTTGTACAAGTATATACACAAGTTTTGACAAAACTACATCTAAACAAGTATTCACCTCATGAAATATAAAACATGATTGCTTTAACAAAAAACTAAAACATGCTAAAAAAATCATCAAATATAAAAGCATGTAATTAATTAAATGGAGTTTAGAGATAGTTACCAAAACCAATGAACTATACTCTAAGTCTCCAAAACTAACGAACTATACTCTAAGTCTTCAAAACATGGTGGTCTTTCCACCAAGCTTCCTTGATAGCCGTGTATCAATTTGTAGTGTCCATCAAGCACATGCATCCACCACCAAGACACCAAACCTCTCACGTCATGTGAGAGCCCACACCTACATCAAACACGCAAGGTGGGAACTTTGGTACCCATTTTCTTTTAGGTCCACGGGGGTTAGTCTTACTCGGAACCAAAACATTTTATTAGCAAAATTTAAAGAACTTGTTCTATCATAATGAAATTTTGCTAAATGGCCTTTGCGGTCGTAATGTGTACACTTGTACACTCTAAAATGCACATGAGAGTAAGTGATTATGATGGGCAAAATGTGCATATGTGTGTCGTGGGTGATATGCATGAACATGTGGAGCTTGTTTCTTTTGAAACAAGATTTCCAATCTATTGTGATTAAATGCACAATCGCTCAAAGTTGAGCTCAAACAATTTATTCTATTTTTCAAAAAATTAATCTCATTTTGATCAATAGTGGCATGAAAAGCATAGTGAGAATGAGAATCAACATTCTTTTTCTTTTAGAAATATTTTCTTTTCTTTTTCAACAAATTTCTTTTCAAAGAGTTATTTTCATTTAAAGCAATCTCTTTTTCTTTTTCCACCAAATTAATCTTATTTTTCAAGAAGTATTTCCTTCACAAAGATCATTTAATTAGAAGTCAAGGAAATTTGTCCTTTTTCAATATATCATTTTCTTTAAAATATCTTCAAGTTTATTTTGAAAAGAATCTTTTTCTTTTAAACAAGGAATCAAATTATTTTTTCATTTTCTTATTATTCTTTTTAAGCATGTCATACTTTTCAAGAAGTTGACAAGAAGATGCAAGGTCATTATAAGACATATCAACATCCTCTTTTAACTCGGATTCAGAGTTTACCTCAAGGGAATTATCCCCTTGGACCATGTAGCATATGTTGGAAGCATCACTTCCGACCTCCGAGTCGCTCAGTGCATAGTATTGCTCTTGTTCGCCAAGAGAGACTAAAGTGTTCCATACTACAAAAACCGAATCAAAATTAGCAACCCTACATAAATAATCATCATTTAGGGTATTCTTTAAAGCAAGAATAGCTTTTGCATTAGCCTCAAGGTTTTGCCATTTAACAATATGAATCTTTAATAGTGATAATATAAACATGAATATTTAGGGCTTTGAGGTACAAGGACATCTTAACTTTCCAAGTTTGGATATTAAGAATGTCAAAAGTGAGAGGTGACATAAAATCTATGTGTGCATAAATATTATGATTAGCTATATATGAGGATCTTTAACTCAAGGTGGTTAGACCCAAATCAAGAGCACCAAGCTCTGATACTAATTGAAATCACCTAGAGGGGGTAAATAGGTGACTAGCTAATCAAATGGTGAATTAATGTGGAATTAAAACTATTTATGCAAATTAAAAATTCTTAAGCTAATAAACAAGGTATAATACAAGAGTGTAGCCGAATTCCCCGTGAAGGGCTCTGGACTATTTCCTCAAGATTCTTCTAGATAAGAGTTGAGGTGCCGCTATGGCTCTCTTGGTTGAATACGTGTGTGAGCAAACAATCCCCAAGCATATATCAATTAAGCACACAATATATCAAGCATATAAGAAATATGAGCAATAAGCACAAGAAAGATATAAAGACAAGTGAGAGATAGAGAGAGCAATCACAAACACGGGAGATTTATTTCGAGGTTCGAGCACTCTTACTCTACGTCGCCGCCTTCAACACTATGAAGGATTTTCACTATAAAACGATCCCACCGGATCACTCGGTGCCGCAACACCTACAAGCGAGTTCACACTGGAACTCCTTTAGACTCTCTAGTCCATCTCTTATTCCCGTAAGAAAAAACACACGCAAGCACGCAAGCTTGCCGAGGCTGCACCTCTCACCCGAGTTCTCACTAGAATTCGAAACAACGTGAACTACAAGTCCGCCTCCTCAAATACAAAGTAGAACACTTTGGTGATCAAAACATTTTGATCTCCTAAAATCTCTCACAATAAAGATCCCTATAGGATTGATATAGCAATGAATAGCTCAAGTGTGTGTGAGAAAAACAAGGATTGATTTATGGTGAAAAACTCAAGAAATCTCTGTATCAAACACTCTTTAAAAACTCTCCTTTTGATATGGAAGTATTAGCACTAAAATAAGTGGAGAAAACCTCTACAATAGATAGGAAAAACTGGTTTTAAAACTCTCCAAAAATCTTCTCTAAAATTGTCCAAGGGAAGCCTCTTTTATAGGCATCCAAAATTTGCCCGTTGGAGACCAACTCAGCAGTTCAGACTGCTGACGGTCGACCGCCCGTCGACCGCCAACGGTCAATTTTTGACCGTTGGGAAGATCGGTCGACCGGCTGGTCGACCGCAAACTGGGCAATGGCCCAGCGATTGACCGCCCGGTCGACCGGGCCATTTTCAGAGAGCAGAGACTCTCTGGCGGTCGATCGTGTGGTCAACCGGCCCAAACTGTGCACGTCTGTGCACATCAGTCGACCGGAGCGGTCGACCGACTTCTGGATCGGTCGACCGCCCGGTCGACCAGCAGAAGGCTCGTCCAACAGTTTTTTTAGGGATTAAAAGTTTGTCTCTTTATCTTTAATAAAATCCCATAAATTCTCTAAAAATTTACAAAAATAAGTTCAATAATATACTTTGATATACAAACATTTTTGAGTAAAATCAAAACATGTTACAAACATTTTGAACTATTTTTGTGACTTAGAAATTTTAGCTTAAAATAAAATCTATATTTTTCCAAATTTGATTTTTTCAAAACTTCTCCAAATACAAAAACAAGATAATTTAAACACTTTTAAAGCTTAGTGTGTATGGATATATGATCCACTACACATATATGATGAAATATCTATGTTTTTGACATTAAGCTCTAAATATCGTTTTGATAAAACACATGTATATTTTAAAACTTAAAAACTAAAACGGTATTTTTCAAAACGAAAATTCTTTTATGAAAATACATCTATGATGAAATATCTATGTTTTTGACATTAAGCTTTAAATATCGTTTTTATAAAACACGTGTATATTTTGAAGCTTAAAAACCAAAACAGTATTTTTCAAAACGAAAATTCTTTTATGAAAACACATCTAAATCTTGTGTGTGTATATGATACTTGAGCATCCACCAACTAATCTATCCTTTACATTTTATGAAAACACATTTAAATCTTATGTGTGAGTGTATATGATACTTGAGCAATCCACCAACTAATCTATCCTTTACATTTTATCTAAAACAAAATCTTACAAAAAACAAACCTAAACACAAGTCTTCTCTTTGAAGACTTCTTCTCCTTGACTTGGTCCAAACTTTGATCCAATGAGTTAGACTCCTCTTGAGTACTTGATGTGGTCTTGATGCACAAGCTCTTGAATCAACACGTGCTAGCTCCAAAACTTAACTTTAAATCTTTTGTTGAAGCTAAACGCTTACTAAGATCTTGATCACATATCTGAGACTAATTAAACACAAGATCATTAGTACCATAACTACATGAGTTAATCATCATCAAAACTAGAATGATGGGCCTTTGGGCTAACAATCTCAAGTCTTAATCTCTAATATATCGTGATGTCATCCTATTTAACAAAGAGTCAAACTTGTACTTCCAACAGTATAGCCATTCTTAATACTGGATCCTAAGATGTGAATGTACTTTAGGCAGACTAAGTGACCTGCTGTTCCATACTATAAGAATCAAGTCAAGTCAATACCTCGCAAAGATGGAACAGAAAGATGTCCTTAGAGAACCTAGCATCATCCAAGAATAAAGAGGTTCCCTAGTCCACTCTTTCCTTTATTATGTTTTTCTTTCTGAAAACCATGCTTTAGCTGGAAGTAGATCACTCTGATGAACTGGAGAAAGAAAGTAGAAATAAACTCTAAGGTATGTAGAATATATAGGATTTTTGATGCCAAGAAAGAAAAAAAAAATACTCATTTAAAAAAAATATATGGAATAACAAACAAGTATAAAATTATAAATTGTGTAATGATCCATCAGCATGCAGTTGTACGAAAAGACACAGATATATAGGAAACCATTCTAAAAAGGTGACAAATCCCAGATGAACTGATAAGCCTTACCCACTTAACTGTCCCTTCTTAAGGACGAACAGAAGTTGTTGTCGTAAGGTGTGCAGGTGAGCAGTGAAGTTAGGTGACAATTCAAGGATCAATAGACTCATTTCTTTTTGTCTTTTGTTATGATAGGAGATCTAAGATTTCGACACTCATCCCACCAGTCCATATTAGCAAGGAAGTAAACAAGCTGTCCTCAGAAACATCTAGGCAGAAACTCTTAACTACATAACATCGAAGCACAATTGTCTTTGCACGTTTGTGCACCATTTCTGCCACCTTTTCTGAAGTTTGTGCACCATTCCTGCCAACTTTACAATAAAACCCACACAATCTCCAGCGGTGGAATTGGCATTCAACTTCATCCTAATTCCCAACACCCTAGCCTCCTGAAACATTTCCTTATTACACGTACATCTCCAAGGATCGAGATTCACATGAGATACCTTCTCCCTCTCTTTTTTTGTGCTAGGAAACTACAGCACACCGTATTCAACTGGTGACCACTGATGAGCAAACTCAAGACCCAGCGGTCACGGTGACGGAAATTAAATATATTATAAATATGTCGCATGAAGAAATGAAGGGACCTATAAGCATAAACTGAATGTTTGTTGAGCCAGGCAATGATGTATGTCCACGGGCCTCTAAAGGTGAATCCCACTACTTTCAAGAAAAGCTAGTATTAGTCTCTCTCCTTTCTTGTCAGAGAAGAAAATTGGGGAATGCTGGGACTACTCGCACAAGTAAGCTCCCAGCAGGCTACTCCTGCAGTATCCCCACCGCCATGTGTCCTCAGAGAAAAGATCTCATTTAGATAGTTTCTACACACAATTTCTTTTCAAGAGATCCAGTATTCCTCACCTAGAAAGCAATTGGTTATGAAATTAATTGAGTTTAGCTTATATTACTGAAAATTTTATTTTGATCTATTTAAATTTTAATTTACTAGAAAATTAAACAACACATTAAAAGGTAGTATAACCGGTAAAAGATTTTTTGTGAAAACAAAATTTAACAAGTTTGGCGAGTTTGTAGGTCAGAGTTCATCTAGAGATGGTAATGTGATAAAAACACTGAATTCAATTGTAGGTTAAACCACCGTGTTCATGCCGGCAGTCCAACAAAGAGGCAAGGTAGTGGTTCCTTCCTTACATTACGAACAATAGGCCAGAGCTGGTTCAATCTGACAGACTCGAAAGAATCCATTTTAGCTAATCTATTATTAACTATCCTAACCTCCACAATTTCACCCGCCAGCCGGGGAGTGAGCCAAGCAGGAATCATTCCCTGACCTTACACTATCGATCTCACCTGAATCCTTGGCGCTTGGGACATCGGCACCTCCCCTGCATCCCCTTTGTTGTTACACACACAAACCACAACAATGTCTAGTCGTCAAGCAAAGCCTCTAAATATTCATTCTATAGGGAGAGTCGAGTGAGCATGATGGAGGGCAATGGCTTCACCAAGTTGGACCCATACATATCCTCCGTTTTTCAGCTGGTTGGGGGATTTCTTCACAATTTTTTTTACTCCTTTGTGTCGTATGATCAGTTGAAAAATTAATTTGACCTATTGAAGTTTTTATTTACTTGATAAATAAATAAATACATGTATTGACAAATTTTATAATAATTAAATCATCACAGTTCCAAGTTTTAACTTTGCGGGAATAGGAGAGAGAGTAGATAATTCTTAACTGATTGATGGTGCATACTATTTGAATTATTCAAATTAGGTATACACTGAAGTGGTCGTTTGGAATTTAAATATTTATTTAACTAGCATCCGGTCCAATAATCATAAGAGGAAAAATCTTTGTGAACCTAGAGTGTCCAGATATGTGCAACACATTCTCTAAACCAAAGGGCAACCATGTAATTATTTGGAAAATGGATGAGAGATTTGACTCCTCATTTCGTTGCAATCTTGGTGAGATTTCTCTTTCAAGAACAGATTGCAGGACTACTGCACAAGCAGCCCGCTGAAAGCTACAATGCGAGTAGGTCAACATACCCCTAAGAAGATATCCTAGAAAACCCTAACCATTACTATTACAAATGACTCATTATGAAATCAACTTTACATGGTTTACACTTCTTTTAACCATATGAGATTATGCTATTTTCACTGCAGCATATGATCTATAGCGACACTATTTAGTGACATTTTCGCAAAATGTCACTGTACTTATAACTAGAACAAATCTGACCTATAATAGCATAATTTTGTGGCATTTTTAGAAAATGTCGCTCTAGCAAACTATAAACCAATGTTAAAGAAAACTAATTAATTTAGAAAATGGACATAAATGCAATATTAAAAATTAAGGGACTTTTTATAATAAATAGTTTTTTTTACCCAAATCCAAATTAAAAGCCCACAAACCAAGAAGAGAAAAACTCCAGCTCCTCGCAACATGTCGATCTCAACAAAACCTGATCAAAAAATAAAATGTTCAGTATCTGGACGTGAAAATACAGGGTCGTCAAGAAGCGACCTAATGAGTGTGTAAGAAAAAAAGGAAGTACTCATGCATATAAATAGTGTGTATATAATGATAAATTGTAAATGAAAAATAACCGATAATCAATATCATGAAGAAAAACTAGGAAAATAAATACTGGAATAAGACTAGAATAACAAGTTGAACAAGAGGCACTCAATACTAAAGTCAAATGTCCAAATCTGGTCATATGTACAGTCAGGTCATGAGTACAATCAGGTGTCCAACATAGTATACATATATCGGGTGAATACCAACAGTCACAGTACATTATGAATAGTTTGTTAGTATTTATTATGTCAGCGAACACCAATTGTCACATGTAATAGACGCATCCCATACTATGCCTACTACTCGCATCAATCAGGATCCTAAGTTATTAAAACTGATTGGTTAGAAACATTGTCCGTGTTTTAAGTGGATCTCGTACATACCCGGGACCACGGCCCAGATGCTTGACGCTGAATCAGGCCTTACCGCCAGGTAGTCAGTAACAGTAACAGTACTCACAGTATCACTGTAGAACAATACTCACAGTAATACTGTGGAACAATAAATAGATGGGATGTCAGTCATCCTCCGGAACCCTGCAGTGGAACCGTAAGTCGGCTGCACAACCTGTATCATAGGTCCACCCAAAATACAGACGTTGTCTCCTCTACCAATTTTCTCAATCTCAGTGTAAATTGTCCATTTACATTATTATTTAATTCAGTTAAAACAATCAATCTCCATATTATCAGAATACTAGGATAATGCGGTGATAGTAACAGTAACAGTAATCGTATACACGGTGAATAGTAACAAGAACAGTGAACAATAACAGTAACCGTGTATATGATGAATAATAGATTGTACAGGTGTTACGGTCTAACAATACATTTCCAGTAACTTTCAGTAATATGAATTAATATTAGTAACAGTCCTGCACCTTCTAGTCAATGTATAATCTCATCCATCGATACTAGCTCTAACAGTAATGAATCTACCAACTCATAATCTCAATAGCATCATGAACATCAAGTGCTAAGTCTATAACAGTATCAGGTAGTGTAAATCACAAGTCCAATAAGCCAATAACCAGTTCTCTCATCGCTACCAACATGTTCTAATCCTCTAATCACCAATAACCGAGATCAAATAAAAAAAACTACTATCAACTCTGAAGTACAAACTCACCGATAACAACAAAATCAATCTCACAATATTCTATCTATATAACTAAAAATAACATTCTACTGATTATCCTCGAGATCAACTTAGTCAACAGATACCAAAATCACAAACAACAAGTAGAACATCCTCAGTCATTATGAAATCTAGAATATCCTTCATCTAATAATCATCATCGACAAGATCATCAATACTCCGACAACTAATCAGTGAATTCGAAGACACTGACAATTATTAATCCGACTAAAATAATCATATCTAAATATTGATCAAGATCCAATAACAAGAATATAAATCTCATATCAACTCAGATTCTAAATAAGTCCATATATCGATCCAAGCATCAAGGCTAATCTCTTAATAAAGTAACATCACATCTAATATGTTCTCAAATACCTGAATGAATTCTTGCCTGAATTATCACCGAATAAAGGAATATCAAGTCTAATAATTATTCAGATAAAATATAGATCTTTAATCACAATCACGAATCAATGCAACACAAGATCAATCTAGTATACAGTCCAAGTTCCTTTACAACTAGTCCGAGTCCAAAACGGTAATCATCTGTACATGAAATGATATGTCATATATCTCAATATCCAAATACAAGGTCCTTATACATCTGATGCTCAAATATGAACTAATACAACTAATCAATTGATCGAGTCAAGTTACAGTCTAAGATGTATTAACACTAGACCTAAGCCAACAATGACGAACTACTAACACATGGAATGACGTTGATAAATACTCATATCAACTAGATACATAAGGTGTACATTCACTGATGACTAATGAAGTGATGCATGTAATCATACTAGTAAAATATATCAGATAAGCACATGAAATGATACAAGTAATATATAAACGCCTACTGACAATGGTAAATAAGAAAATATATAAGAACAAACACTCACATGAAATAACGCGATTGTGGAACCGAATCATCGTCTGGTCTTTACTGCACGAACTGGTACAGATTGGATGGATCAGTCTTCAAATAGCCAGTGTATCGGAACCACAGCAAGCACAAATGCGAATCTCCTGTAACGGGTCTAGATCTCACGAACGGCTCCGTAACGCTGTGACACGTAACAAAATATAGAGAGGGAGGGGAATTAACACACGTATACATCAATGCACTTGCATACACATACACGTGTACACCCTCATGTACATATATACACTATACATACATGTATACATGTATAATTACCAACCCACACGACAATATAAATATACACACTTATTTATATACACACAAACTCACGCACACATCCACACACATGCAGAGCACATTCCCATACAACATACATACCATGCATTTTCATGCACACACTCAATCACAAATAACACACACATAATACTACATATATATAACAGAGAGAGCTAGATGGACTCACCCACAGTCATGAACATTCACCGGCGGAGGCGGATTACTGCGGAGGAGTCCGGTGATGAGTCTGGGCTCCGACGGAGATGGTGCGGAGCTCAGAATCTCGCTGGAGGGACACGCGCTCGCCGGCAAGGGAGATGGAGCTCCGGGGCTCGGCCAAGGGGTTGTGGGGGTGGGCACAGGGGCTAGGTAGCATGAAGGAGGTGGAAGCGGTTCTGAGGAGAGATGCTCATGTTGGTTGGACTATGGAGGGGTTGTAGACTGAAGGAGCCAAGGAGGGAGGAGTTAGATGTGTTGTTGCTCACAGCCAAGAGAGGAGGGTTGGGTTTGATGCTCGGCTAGGTGAAGAGGGGATGGTTAAGCTGTTGTGTGCTGGGTTCAGCTAGAGAATGGAGAGGCTAAGGAGGGCGTGGGCGGATACCAGGGAAGTGGGCTCACGACCTGCCATGGGCTACTGTGTGCGCCAGTCCTGAATCTACAGAGGGTTGGCACTGAAGAGGGGCAGTCATAGGCTTGGGCTGCTGGCGCTATGGAGAAGGTTGGGGAGGCTGTCGGCCTGAGGGGGAAGGCCCAGGTTGGTTGTGTGCTACCGCGCGCCGCCGGAGGCCGAGGGAAGGAGGTTCTTGCAGACGGAAGCACGGCCAATGGATGGTGATGTGGCGCGCAGGGGGAACCTGGGCACGGGGCTGGTTCTGGAGGTGCTGTGTTTTGTCGTGGTTGGTTAGGGCTGCGCGGGGCTCCGAGGTGTGCCGGAGTTCGGCAAGGAGGAGTTGGGGAAAGGGCAACCAAGGTGCTCCATGGCTGCGCGAGAGAGAAACTTGGGCAAGGGGCTGGGCTGCATGCAGGAGGAGGCACAAAGCAGAGTTCGACGGAGGGCGGCAGACTACGACGGAGGAGATGGAGTTGATGTCGCAAAGAGAATAAGATGTGGTTGCAAAGCCAAGGTAGATGCACGCTACGCAGGCCGTGGGGAGGGCAGGTGCAGGAGTGCTCGGCCAGAGAAGAGGGAGCTCTGGGATCTGGTGGCGCATGCAAGTCATGGATGGATGGGGCGGTGGGGAGCTTAGGGTGGAGAGAAAGAATAACACGGATGAAAGGGAATTTGGATTAGAGTTAATATTAGGATTAGAAGATAATAATAGAGATTAGATGATTAGTTTAGATTTAAGATTTGATTTGTTAGGATTTGGATTTGGTTAGTTATGATTTGGATTATAGATAAGATTTCTATGGGTTGTGGGTTTGGATAACGGTTCTAATGGGTTACGATAAACGTGTATGGGCTAGGGAAAAATAGAAAACACTAATACTATTAATAATAATGATAATAATACTAATTAAGCAATAATAAAAACAATAGTATTAACAACAATAATAGTAATAATAATAACAATAAAATAATAATAAACACCAATAATAATAAATAACAATAACTATAATAATACCAATAATAATAGTATCAACAAAGGTAATTAGCTATAACCATAATAATAATAACAACAATATATTAACAATAATAATTATAATTAAACAAAACTATTAATATTAATAATGATAATTAACAATAATAATAACACTAATAATAATAACAACCATACTAATAGGAAATACTAATTAGTAATTAAAATGCTAACAAGTAATAATGGTAAATATATAAGGTCAAATTGCCATTTAATACTTTAAAATAATTTGTGTATTTAATAATGAGATAAATCATAGATCAATTTAACAAATAATAATAAAATAGCCAGTAAAACAAAATAAATACTTAAAAAATAAAAATATTGTATTTTAAACTAGGGATATTACAATTAGCCCTTTCTTACCTGAGCTTACAGTGATAAATTTATTTCCATCAGGGGAGTATCGTACACAGTTAACAAAGTTTGAGTGATCTTTGTAGTACCAAGTAAACATGAACTTCATAATCTAAGAAATTAAAAGCTGAGTACAGAAATTCTTTCAGGTCCTTGGACCAGTTCACATGAGCACATGACAGGGTGTCAAGAGGCAAAATTTCTGTAAGTGTGGCAGATACGATAATCTTTTGCAAGCGTAAAACAGGGACATACCTACATTTTTATATATAGGCATGCCACAAAGTATCTATGTATAGTGAGTTAGTTCACCTATTTACTTGGACCATAGTTCAGTGGAATAAAATCAGACTTTTACTCAGTACAACCTATGTAAACAGAGAAGCTCAAACATTGCAATGAAATGGTTGTATCACCATTTTATGACTTAATCTGAAGTATAAATTGCACCCATGTGTCTGAGTGGACAGACAGGTCAAATGACCTAAATTTTGAGGTATCCAGATAACAGTGCGTTAAAGAATCCCATTTTAAAAAGAGAGAGACAACAGATATCAATCGGATATCAAGGAACAACTTCATGATATATACAGACAGTTTGAAGCTTTGAAAAGGTCTCATCACTTACATTGATCACCTTCGTATTAGTTCCCCCCTGGTGGTGGGTGGGGTTGGTTCCACTCTCCCTCACCCCCACCCCCACCCCACGAAACACCCGCGCCGTTTTTTTTTTCTTTTGTTGTTTTTGTTGCTTTTTTTTTTTTTTTTGGTGGTGGGGGGGTGTCACCAATATAAGTTGGTTCCATCAAAGTACTTATTCCGATTCACAATTGGCTTTTTCCAGATATTTCTTGTGCGCCATCAATTTTAAGGTTGATATCATGTAAAAATAATAAGATTAAATGAAAGCAACAGAATATTAGAAGATTTAAATAACTTGTGCCTTGGGACTTACTATATTATCCTTGAATTTATATTACATGCTGAACTTGACATTCTCAAATCGAGACATAAGCATGAATCACTTTCAATTTTCAAAATGCTTATCATTAAAAGTAGCTATACATCTATAAACTACATATATGTTAAAAATTGAAGCTTTATGCAGTACATCTCAACTACACTTATTAATTAATCAGATACACAAAATTGTAATATCTTCAAGCATATATACATGCACACATCATAGTCTTTGAAGCATTGACTGACACAGATTTTCTTTTTTGCGTGTGGAGAATGATACAGATGTTTATACCAGGCAATTGTACAAGTTCTATTACGTGCTTTAGTAAAGATTATGGTAGATTTGTAGGTGTACAGTGTTAGGCCACGAAGTTCCAACTCACTTATTCTTAGATTTAGGAGGCTTTTAACTGCAAAATTCTCCACACACATTATGAAATACATATATAGGAACTAACTTTCTCCGATGCAATTTAACATGTTAGAACTAACTCCCTTCTTATTCATAATCATAGATCTCTTGAAACAGCATCAGTTTCTCAACTTTTTGAACTCAGAATATAGCCTGTAAGTAATTATTTAATCATAAAACCTCCAAATTGTGTTTTCTTAAGAACTTGCCAGTTCCTAAAAAGATAAAGTTCATATACCACATATATCAGATGTAACATGTATCAGCCAGATGTTACTAGGCCCGTGAAGATAGCATGCATGCCATAGGTGCAATCTTTTTATTTTTATATGCTTTTTTTTTTTTTTTGTCTATGATGGTAATGAGAATCATCTCCATGCCTCCTAGATCATTTTGCAAATTGAGTTTTCTCTTATTTTACTCAGAATAACTCTTTCAAACATTGTTCATGTTAAGTCCTTAGTATTTGATTATTGGGTTATTGGGTGATTACCATCTTTACCCATATACCCTCTTTGCTCTCTCTCTCTCTCTCTCTCTCTATATATATATATATATATATATATATATATATATATATATATATATATATATATATATATATATATATATATATATATATTGTAACTCTCTTTCATCCAATATACAATCTATTTTTAGGGTTTTCTATTTCTATACATGATATCAGAGCAATAAGAAACCCTAACCCTAAAAAATCTATAATCCTTCTCCTCAAAGCTTCAACCTCCAAGTGCCGGCACCCTTTCTCTAAAGATCTCTTTATCAGATTCAAAATGCCGCCACCTCTCCTACAATCTCAGAGCGTCGCCACCTACAAGTTCCGCACACCTTTCAAGTCCTCTCCATCAACTTCCATGTCCTCTCCATCAGATCTAAGTGCCGCACGAGCTTCTAAGTGCTGCCACCTTTTTTTCAAGCTCTCTTCATCTGGTTCTGATTCCCTGGTTCTGATTCTGAATCTATTTTGGTTCTAATTCTGGTTCTGATTCTCTGGATCTGATTATAATTCTGTTTTTAGATTCTAATTCTGTTTTTGGTTATAATTCTGGTTCTGGTTCTGGTTCTGATTCTGATTCTGTTTTTAATTCTGATTCTCTAGTTCTCTTCATCAAGTTCTCTCCATCAAGTGCTGCCACCTGCTGATCCTTCCTAGGGTTCAAAAGAAGTGCTCCACCTACTCAAAAATTAGTTTTTTAGAGCTGGTCTGGATGTTTTGATGCTCTATAAGACTTATTTGGTAAGATCTGGTCTGTTAACTGCTTAAAAATCAGATTTTTACATCTGATATGACTATTTGAATGCTCTTCAAGCCTTTTCTAATGAGATCTGCTCTGTCTACTATTTAAAAATCAGATTTTTTTTAATCCGATCTGATATTATTTTTTAGCCTCTATATGCTACTATCTGGTACCTAAGTTACCCGTTTTTTTTTCATTGCTGGTTGTTGGGTGATTTCTCTGACTGAATATTATGTCTGAGACTACGAGTTCATCTTCCACTATGACCTCCTCTCTGATGGTTGAAACTTCTGTCCCCAAGATAATATTGGGGAATACTGTGAAGTTGAATGGCTCCAACTACCTTTTATGGGCACAAGCGTTTTCGCATATTCATTGGCGCTCAGAACAAATTGGCTCACATCCTACAGCTTCCCCCTGCTGATATAGATCTCACGTATGTGACTTCGCTTACTGGAGATTATTCCGTGATGGCATACTTTCTTAACAAGTCTAGAGGAGAAGATTAGTAGTAGCGTCATATTTCTGCCTACTGCTAAAGACATGTGGGACACACTGAAGGTCGTGTATGGAAATGAGAAGAATCCCTCGAAGGTGTTCGAGACTATGAGCGCATATTTGAGCTCAAACAGGGAGACATATCTGTGCATGAGTTCTATGGTGAAGTCAAAGATCTAATTGATGAGTAAGAGATGCATCAGTCGTCTGTTACTAGTGCGGCGACTCTGAGGGGTATCATCAGGATCTTGTAGTGTCAAAGTTCTGTCTAGCTTGAGTCCCACTTTACGATCCCAGATGCAGGGTCAGATTCTGAAAGGAGATAGTATTCCCACGTTGACTGCCACTTTCTCGAGAGTTATACGAGTATCTACTGGGGCTGATGTTTTCTTTGCACCTTCCATTGAGCAGTTTGTCATGATTTCTAGACGTGATCGTGGCCGCAATTTGGAGGAAGAGGACGAGGATTTATTGGAGGTAGACGTGGCTCATATGGAGGCAGACAGAGTGCCTCTGAGAAAGTCCATCAGCAATGCAGGTACTATGGACGCAGTAATCACATCTCCAAGAAGTGTTGGGAGAAATTTGATCAACTTGAGTGGGCACAGCTATCTGAGTCTGACTCTTCTGCTCTGCACTCCTCAGGACTATTCATCCACTTCCTCCACTATTCCTGGATCTTCCACAGTTGTACTGAGACATGAGTATGATCGGCTTCGACAGCTAGAGTTCTCTCAGACCAATCTTTCAGCAACTCATGCATCTGCTTCAGGTATGCACACCTATATTGCCTCTCCTCAAAAGCCCTGGATATTAGACTCTGGAGCTTCGTCCCACATGACAGGTATTACACAAAAATTTGTTTTCCTAAATATGTCCACTGCTCATCCCTCTGTTAAAATTGCTGATAATACTCATTCACCTGTACTAGGCAATGGGGTAGTTCAGGCTACTCCATCTTTGACCCTTAGTTATGTCCTTTATGTTTCATGTTTTTCCATTAGTCTCTTATCTATCAGTCAACTTACTAAACAAAATAACTGCAAAATAACTTTTTCCTTCTCATTGTGTGTTTCAGGACCTATCGACTGGGAAGGGGATTGGTTTGGGGCATGAACAATGAGGCATATACTATTTAGACGATCGAGTGACCCCTACGGGCTTGGTTGTAGGTCAGTCTGATCTGATTTTACTGTGGTACTGGCCTTAGGTCATCCTTCATTACAAAAGATCTGGTCTATTATTCCTGTTGAGTCATCTATCTCCTCTTTAGCTTGTGAGTCTTGTGAGTTAGATAAGCACCATCATGCTACTTTCTGAATCGAGTCAATAGTTGTAGTAATTCTCCTTTTGAGTTGATCCATTCTGATATTTGGGGTCCTAATCGTATGCCTTCTATTAAGGTATAGATATATTTTACTCTTTGTTTATGACTTCTCTCGCATGACGTGGTTGTATCTCTTGAAAGAGAGATCAAAAATGTCCAGTGTAATTGAGTCTTTCATTAATGAAATAAAAATCAGTTTTCGACTTCTATTTGCGTGCTTTGCATTGACAATGCCCTGAAGTATGTTAAAAAAGATGTATCTATTTTTTGTTCCAAAAATGGCATTATTCATCAGACATCTTGTTCTCATACATCCCAACAAAATGGAGTTGCCAAACGAAACATAGACATATTTTGGATGTTGTTAGAACCTTAATGATCCATATGAGTGTTCCAAAATATTTATAGTCTGATGTTGTGTTAAGTGCTTGCTATCTAATTAATAGGATGCATTCTTCTATTCTCGATAAAAAAATCTCCGTTTCCTTTTCTCTATGCTAACAAAAAAACCCTTCTCCATGACTCCCCGTGTTTTTGTATGCACTTGTTTTGTTCAAGACTTGTCTCCTAAGCTAGATAAGTCATCTCCTAGATCTATAAAGTGTGTATTCGTTAGGTAATTTAGAACTCAAAAAGGATACCGGTGTTATAATCCCTCCACCAATAAGTACTTAGTATCTGCTGATGTTACATTTTTGAGTCTGTTCCATATTTCTCTACACAGGTTCCTCTCACTGTATCTGAGATTGTTCCTCCTTCAATGTCTATATCATTACCTACACCTGCTTCTACTGTATCTTTGCCAGTACCGCCAGCAGAAACTAAAAATCCACCGGTATCAAAGCCAGTATGGGATTTCAGATATGTCTACACTCATCGCCCAAAGGTTCTGCCTCCAAACCTATTCTGGCTATTCCTTCTCTGGTAGACGGTCCTACCCCTCCACCGTCAGCTTCTTCCCTCATCTTGATGTTCTTATTGCCCTCCGAAAAGATAAACGGTCTTGCACTGATCACCTTTGTAATTTCGTCTCTTATGATAGTTTAAATCCTACTATTCACCAGTTTGCTCTCTTTGTCCTCTGAGTCTATACCCAGGTCTTATGAAGAGGCTTTATTGGTACATACCTGAAAACAAGCTATGGATGATGAGATGAAAGCTCTTACTTTCAGAGAAACTTGGGAGTTGGTTTCAGCACCAACAGATACAGTGATTGTTGGTTGTCGCTGGGTATTTGCCCTAAAGTACCGCCCAGATGTTCTTTGGATAGATATAAAGTTAGAATCGTGGCTAAAGAGTATACTCAGACATATGGCATCGAGTACTTTGAGACATTCTCGCCAATTGCTAGGATGAACTCTATCAGGATTTTATTCTCTATTGCTATTAACTTGTCATGGCCATTGTTCCAGTTAGATGTCAAGAATATCTTCTTATATGGGGATCTTCAGGAGGAAGTTTATATGAAGAAACCTCCAGATTATGTTGCTCAGGGGGCGACTAAAGTCTATCGTCTAAAGAAGGCTATAATGGACTCAAGCAGAGTCCAAGGCGTGGTTTGAGAAGTTTAGTATTGACATTTCTGGTATAGGCTTTCGCCGATGCCATTCAGATCATTCTGTCTTCGTTCGGCGCACAAGGTTTGACATTGTAATTCTGGCATTCTATGTTGATGACATTATGTTGATTGGAAGTGACTCGGTTGGGATAGTAGAGACTAAGATGTATCTCAAACGTCATTTTATGACCAAAGACATAGGATGTCCAAAATACTTTCTGGGAATTAAAGTTCACATAAAAAGTACAGTGTACTTCTTTCTCAGCGAAAATAAGCTCTGGACCTTCTGAAGAATACAGGTTTTTTAGGGATGCAAGCCTGTTAAAACACCAATGGAAGCTAATGTGGATCTATGGTTTGATGACAGTTATATACTTGATGATTCAGGAAGATATAGGAGATTGATTGGGAAACTAATCTATCTTACGGTGACTAGGCCACATATAACCTTTGCTGTAAAAGTTTTGAGTAGATTCATGCATCATCCCAGAGAAGCCCATCGGTTAGCTGCGATGAGAATTTTAACTGACATCAAGAGTTATCCAGGAAAGGGTTGGTGTATAGGAAACATGGACATGTGCGTATTTCTGAATACTCTGATTTAGGGTATGCTGGTGACCGAGAGGATAGAAAGTTTACTACTGGCTATTGCACTTTTGTAGGAGAAAATTTGTTGACCTGGAGGAGCAAGAAACAAGATATTGTGTCTCGCTCAAGTGCTGAAACTGAATATAGAGTTATGGCTTATACAGCATGTGAGATGGTGTGGTTATAAAATTTACTGATAGAGCTTGATTTCAGACAGCCTGGACCCATGCCTATGCATTGTGATAATTAGTCTGTCATCTATATTGCCCAGAACCCCTCAATGTTTCATGAAAGGACCAAACACATTGAAGTCGATTGTCACTTTATCACAGATGCTTGGACCAAGAAGGTGGTTATGTTCCAGTTCTCACCATCTTCGAAGCAGTTAGCTGATTTACTTATTAAAGCCACCTCACCTCAAGTGTTTTCTAATCTTTGTAACAAGCTGGGCATGTTGGATGTCTATACTCCAGCTTAAGGGGGGAGTGTTAAGTCGTTAATATTTGGTTATTGGGTTATTAGGTGATTAACCACCTTTACCTATAAACCTCTTTCTCTCTATATATATCTTGTAATTCTCTTTCATTACAATATACATCTACTTTTAGGGTTTTTCTATTTCTCTACAGTTCTCATAGAAAATTTAAAATTGAACTCTTTTTATTTTTCAAGGTTTCAAAATGTTTATGTCTGTCATATACGGTGTATATCAGATGGGTAATATAAGACTCATTGAAGATGAGATGTACCATAGACATATACTTTTTTTTTAGTATGATTTTCTTTGTTTACCTGTAACGCCCTAATCCCGCAGGTATGGGGATGCTTCTGCGACGTATACACACAGGTCGAAAATACTCTCATATAGATATATATGTCAAGCATCAGTACAGGTAAGAATCAGAGTACAGAAGTACGCGGTGTATTATACATTTCAACTAAAAAGTACAATTACAAAGTTATCACAGGATGTGACATAATATTACAAGCATATTAAATCACCGATAGGCGTAAAAACGAGAATTACAAGAAGATATACAAGTATTATTACTCGTCTGACTCATATATCTGGGTATGTGTTCTGGCATACGTTCCAACTCGCATCCATCCATATATGAGTAAGTTGAGGTTGGTTATTGAAAACTAATGAGAAGACCAATGAATTATTTTTACAATAGGTCTCATGCATACTTGGGAGCACGACCCAGGATATTCCGTTACTGATATGGAACCTATCGCGAGGCGTTGGAAGGGGAAGGGTTTATTTATATGCCTTGGATGGAGGCAGTAATCAGGGTTTCAGTACACATCGTAGAACACCTAAGGGCCCACAGGTAGAACCAAAATTTTAGTTGCATAACATAACTAATGCCATTGTAAACAAAATAACCAATTGAAGTCCATCAGTTTCCCCCTTACTAGGTGTAAGTTGTCCTTTTCATTACCAATTATTATAATTATCAAGACACAAAAATAAGCAAGAGCATGGTACAGGAGTAACAGGAGTACAGGAGTACAAAAGTATACCAGGATATCAATTATTACATTCCCGTAATGTGATAATCATGAGTCAAGTGATAACATAGTAGGTTCAAGTGTAACATGCAGGTGTCAAGTGGTAGTATGTCAAGTGGTAGTATGGCATATAAAAACTGTTGTATAACATAATACGAGAAAACGGTAACGATACATAAGATCGGTACAAATACCGAAAAGCAATACAGTTCTTGAAAAACAGTATAAGTAAATATTTCAAACTCTTCACAAGCAGAATTAAAATAATTAATTAAACTATCATGAAAGCAAATGGGTAAGCAAGCAAACGAATATCCAAAAAGAGGTAAGCAAAGCTAGAGCGAAGCTAATGTACAACACTAGACACCATCATGTTAGGCGTTATTACCGCTCGCGAAACGAGCATATGAATGCTATGCTACATCACCTAGCGAAACCGTGCTCATGGCGTTACTACGCTCAAACAGAGTTGGTGGTAAATCACTAGGCACTCGGTCCGCCTATCAGGCATAACATATAAAAAGTCCATAGAATTTTAATAGATCTCAGAGAGCTTAAGCCCGGAGGCTGAGTAATGAAAATAAATACCTGCACAAATGTTAGTACCACGCATGCATATAAATATCAAGCAAGAGAGCTGCCAAGCGGTTAAGTCTGGAGACTAAGAAAAGCGAGAGCATACCTAAACGGTGCATGACGAGGTGTCGTAATTAAGCTATGTTCGCAGCCACACAGCGTAGGTAGTAAAACCCAATGAGTTTAAGTCCGAAGGCGGAGCAAAGCAGGAGCATAGTTAAGCCGTGCCTAACAAGGTGTCGTAATTAAGCTCAGCTCGCAGCCACACTGCATAGCTAAGCTCTCGATGAAGTTAGAAAACCCAGGGGTTTAAGCCCGAAAGCTGGAGTATACAACCGCGGATCAGTTAAGCCTGAAAGCTGAGCTCAAAGGCTAACGAGCACAAAGGGTCGGCTAAGCACAATAATATAATAATATCACGAGCATTATACATGTACATGTATTAAACTATGCTATTACAAATATTCGTCACACCCATACAAATATATCACACCAATGTAAATACACAGTCCACAATACAAACACAACAATCCCAGAATACAAAATACAACATCTTAGGAATTCAAATATAACATCCCAGAAATATAAATACACCCGTCGAAACGGGGTACCCAATAAAGTGAGAATCACTCGCCTAAAATCTCGGACCACGCCATGAAATCCCAGAACTTCAGAAACTCTAAATAATCAACGCGTATACGCGTTCAAATATATACAATATAGAGGAGAGAGAATCCAAGAGAGAGGGAAAAGAATCAAGGAGAAAGAGGGGACAGCCATGCACGCAAGGCCAGGGGGCCCACAACCAAGGCCTGCCATGCCCTGGTCGTGCGCGTGGTCCCTGGGGAAGAGTCGTCCAGAATTTGATAAGGGAGAGAATAGGGGAAGATGGAGATGAGGATGATGGTGGTGGATGGTGGTGGATGGTGGTGATTGATGTGGTGGAGATGTTGTGGGTGAAGATTTGGTAGAGGAAGGTGATGGTAGTGGGTTTGGGGGTGGAGATGATGAATTGGAGGGAGAGGAGGAAAGAGGTTGTGGGGTGGAGTAGGGGTGTTGATTTGGTGGTGGTGGTGGAATTAGAAGGAACTGAAAAGGATGGTTGTGGTTTGGAGGAGGAAAGAGATGGTGGTTCATTGGGGTTGAAGGAGATGGAGAGAGAGAGAGTTGGGTGGGTGGTTGGGGGCCTGAGGCTGGTCTCCAGCCAGGTGACGGAGGCGGCGGTGGCGTGGGGTTGGCTAAAGGTGGGGGGATGTAGTGATTTTGAAGGAGGAGAAGTTGAAGTGAAAGAGGAGAAAGAAGATAGTGCATAGAGGAGGTGGTGGTGGTGGTGATCTTGAAGGAGGGAAGTTTGAGGGAAAGGGTCGCCGCCAGCCTAGGGTCACCGAAGGAGCTGGGTGGTGGCCCGTGGCCTTTTGGAGGAGAAGAGAGAAAGAATGAGAGAGGGTGAAAGATTAAAGAGAAAGAGATTAATTAGAGAAAGAGAGATTAAGAGAGATTTAAGGGAGAAGAGGGAGGCTGAGCCCCGTGTTCAGCTGGAGGGGAGACCGCGTCGGGCCAGAGGAAGACCCGCATTGGGGGTGAGCGAAGGAGGGGAGAGAGTCAGTGGAGTGGGATATTTTGGGGGGGGGGGGGAATTTGTGGAGAAAAAAAGGGGAAAAAGGAGAAAAAAAAAGAAAAGAGTAAGAAGGAGAAAAGGAGAGGGAAAGAAAAAGAAACAGAAAGAAAAGAAAAAGGAAATAGGGAAATATCTGGTTAAATCCGAGTTAGGGAAAATACAGAAAAATACCGAAAATGCTAAAAATAAAATAATTTGAAAAATTCTCTAAAATAGAAAATATTATACTAGTATACATGGAGAAATCAAATTCAAGAAATTCAATCCCATTTGCAAATTAAAAATCCTGAAATCAATTGGTGATAACGTCGACACTATTTTTGAGATTTTGCAAAATAATTCAAAAAAATTTAGAAAATCATAAAAAATCTAAAATATTAAAAACAGTATTTGAAACTGAAATCGGTCAAATCTGACTACCAGAAAGATCAAATCAAGCAGTACACAGGGATCGGGTCCTGGGTTCGGAGTCAGGCTAACTCTGAGTCCAAAAATCAGGATCCCATATCAAATAATAATATAAATAATCACAAAATAAAAATAAATACATAATAAATAGAAAAATACGATAAAAAGTCAGGTCACGTATCTGGGTACGTATTTCAAGGATGAAGTGTTACATTGCCTGACCCCAGTTTGCAAGCTTCTAAAAGCACCCACCGAACTCCACGGGCGTTTGCAGACCCCTCTGCCTGCCATGCACTATTAAATTTTCCAAGAAAATTTCCATTAAGCGCCCACCATAGGGTATGGCAAGTCAAACTCAAAGCTCTTATATAAGAAGTGCTCTTACCAAAAGAAACTTGATATGTAAATGTGTCTAAAAGGAGAACAAACTCGTTCTGATAAAATGCATGTTCTAACTACTTGATTTTTTAGGCCTTTGAAGTCATAGTTGTTATTGTTTTATTATGGGCATAATACTCAATATGACATAGCACTCAGAAAATTTTATATGTGTATGTAACCCAAAGTCAATACATAAACAATAACATGCATTTCAGAAATAAAACAATACTTACCAACAATGTTGAAATTACCACAATAGACCTAACAGAATGCTGGAACTTAAATGGTGGTCCCTCGTAGAAGTTCCACTATGAAGTCTTCCCGCATGTGACAATGTGATACTGTATAGTTGGCTTGAATGTGCAACTCAAGACCCTCCTTGAATGCCCATCAAACTCCCCAACATTGGAACCTGAATCCCACCTACACAAACAAGAGTGGAATATGTCAATGTATTTGTTATAGACCTATGTTTGTTGATAAATATCAAAGGTTTGTCTGAAAAATGTCTAATCAGGTCAAAGAGAAAAATAACATAAAGTAAAGAAACTGAATAGCCAAATATGACTCTTATAAAAATAATTGAATTGCTTGATTTGGGTTACATACATAGTATAGAATGAAACTTTTAAAAAAATAGGCTAAATTTCTCAATACTACAATAAACTATCATGGTATTCCCAAAAGACCCTCTAAACTATCCAATTCCAAAATACTATCACAAAAACTACCTTCCGTCAGTTTACCGTTCCAACAGCTATCACGTGGCTATCACGTATCTATTTTATGACCAAATTGCCCCTACTCTAACACTTGTAAAACACAGGATTATCACTTTTCTACTTATAATTAGATTGTAAGGGTAAGGGTATTATGTCTTTTCGCTAGCACCGTTAACACCTTTAGGAACATAGTGGGAAAAGTATAATTTGTGGTAGTATTTTTGGGAATTTAATAGTTTAGGGTTTTTTTTTTGGGAATATCATGAAATTTATGACAGTGCTGGGAAATTTTAGCAAAGCAAATATGACATAGAATGAAGGAGTGTCAACATACAACTACATACATCAAGACAAAAGACAGTCCATGATCTTCAACATGAATATTTGATTGATACGCAATAAATTTTTGTTAGTTATCACCAAAATCTGTATGCAATCCTGATGGGCACTTCCTACAACACATGATAGTACCCATGGAAGGTGTGACATCTCACTGTTAGGGTTAAATTGAAACCAGTTCTGACTGACCAATATCCTGCTTTAATGTGTGTATTTAAGGTTAACGGAAGTAGCACAGTTGTACTATTTCCTTGGCCTTGAATGATAAACAAGAGACTGAACTAAATCCCCTACAATCCCTTACAATTAGACTACTTAACTTCCCTGAAGGTCTGAAACTCAAACTAAGGAACCAAAAGTTTCAGCTATTCCTGTAATGGATAAATTAGTAAATATATCAGCTAGAATATACAGTGCAGTATCTAAGGTTCTACTCTAGAATCAGGAGATGAGACCACCATCCTTTCCAGCTGAACCAAAGCAATCACTCACTGAAAGACAGAAGATACATAGAAATTAAGGTACTGCTAAGATCTCAAATATAGACATAGGCAAAGTTAACAGAACCGTACGCATCAAATTAAGAAACAATGACAACAAACTACAAGGACCTCCAGCTTTTCACCATCAAGCTCATTCGAAAACCTTCTCTTTTACTACACATGGACCAATCATACATAACTGGTGACTTCCACTTTGCATTCCCAGAACACTAGAATGAAGAAATAACCCGACAAAGAGATAAAGAGTAACTAAAAACACCTCTAAACTTCTAAATTTTCAACTAAACCCCAACTCCAACAAAATGCAAAAAAGATAGCACCATCTATCTTTTTCTAATGTACAATCGCACTAATTTTTAGAAAAAGTTATTCTTTTTCGCAATCTTATCCGAGAAAATTGTCAAATCCGACAGCCTCAATTTTTTCGGGTAACTTCAGCAATACTGTCATCATAATTTTAAAAAAGAAAGAAAAGAGCCTCCTTTCCTAATTTTCAAATTACCTGTAAGCATTTCTGTTCGATCAAGAAAACAAAACAATCAACACAACCACCTCAGGAACTAATCAAGGAAATAACCAAAAACACCTCCAACATTCCTAAATTTGCAATCACTCCCCTTAATCAGCCAATAAAACCAAAAAGATAAATAATTTGTAAAGACTCACATGAAGGCTTGAACAAAGGACTTCCCCTTGCCATCCCCAGCCGCCAAGATCCTCATCCCATCGAGCAACCACTGCAGATCGTCGATCCTCCCGCTGAGAACCCTAAACTCGTTCTTTAGCACCCGATCCCCGTAGCTCCCCGGACACGTCGGAGGACGCCACCCACTCGCCATTGGGCGACAACCTCGCCACCGTCGCCGCGTATCCGTGCTCGCCGTAGATCGAGGCCTCGAGGGGATTCGAGAGGCTGCGAATGACGACGGAGCGGGCGTTGCAGTAGAGGCTTCTGTTCGACTTGGGGTCGCCGGCGATCAGAATCCCCCGGACGCGCTCGGCGGTGGGGACACAAGCGTACGTCTCGGTATATTTTTTGGGATTGTTCTTATATATATACCCCCTGAACCTTTGGTAGTTCTGAAATCACCGCTAAATCTTTATATTTTTAAAATTAACCTCTAATATTTTAATTTAATCAAATTTATCTCACATGTTATCTTTTTAATAGTTTTAAAATACAATTATCTTTTTACCCTCAATTTTTATCAATTTACCCCTCCCCCCAATATTACCAATTCAGTTCATCAATTTCATTTCAATTTCAAAAAATTCGAGCTTCATCAGAGATAACACCACTGATAGACTGGGACAAGACGACCTCATTGGGGTAGCAGTGACCGGGGCAGTAGGCGAGAAGGCGGGACTGGAGGGGGCTGGAGCGGTGGCGGTCTTCTTGCCCTTCTTCTTCTTAACCTTCTTGCTCGACGCCGGGACCTCGGGAACAACGGGACGGGGCGAGAGCGGTGGGAACTGGCGGGGAAGAGAATGTAGGTGGTGGGATCAGGCGGTGGATGCGGGTTTGGGGGTGGGGATGCGGGTGCGAGTGTGGTGGGCTTGGTGGGTGCGGCGACGGATGCAGGTTTGGGGAGTAAGGATGCAGGTGCGCGAGTGTGGTGGCCTTGGAGGGTGTGCACTGTCAATTAATTTGATCAGTCGATTAATTTGATCAATTAGATTTAATTTAAGTTTGATTAAAATTTAATTTGAATTTAATTAGAATGATATTAACTGAATGTAGGATACTAAAGGAATTTCACAAAAATTTAACAGAATATTCTTTTATTATACTTCTTAACTGACGGTGGGAGCAATTTTGATCAATTTAAAGAATTAGGAGAGTAATTTTAGAAATATGAAGATTTGAGAGGTAATTTCAGAAATAGGAAAGATCTGAGGGTATATATAGGAATAACCCTTTTTTCTCGATCTCGTTAGATCTCAGCGTGAGATTTTGATAGAAGTTGGTTCGTCGCGTGACATATGTAGCGTGACATGTAGCTGGCCTGGAGGAAGATGTTTGGGATTCCTTACATTACTTAGAGCATCCTCAATAAGAGGCCGCATCCACCATGAATTTGTATAAAATACTGCCTCATGTTACTGTAGCTCTTCCAATGAGGGCTTGGATTTGAGATTTCCGGCGAGTCTCAGATAGGAGACTCAAGTTTTTGCAATAGACATGTTATCAAAAATACAAATTGAGCTCATGTGAGCCCCACAAGAGAGAGAAACTCTAAAAAAAGAAAACGCAGGGCACGCCATCTCTCCTCTTTCTGACTCCTCCCTAACCACCATCGCCGATTGAGTTTTACCGGCACTAGAAAAATCTAAAGTTTAGAAATGAATATATAGAAATGCTAGGTTCTCAATTCTACCGCGATAGCAAGTGACTATATAGGTCGTGGTCCACAAGGAGGGACTTGCGAAGGAAGCGTTAAATAAGTTTCTTTTAAAGTTTACAAAACTTGTTAAAAGTTCTTCTATGTTCCTTAAAAAGAAAAAAAAGAAAGAAAGCTATGCTAATTTGAAGAAAATAAAAGAGTGGAGAAGATGTTGATTGTTGGCGCTTTGAAAAGAAAAGGAAAAACTAAGTTAAAGTAAAAAGAATAAAGGGAGATGTATTTTAGAGATGTGTTTCTAACCTAATAAGCAAAAAAAAAAACACTAAAATACTTACTTACCTTTTTGAAGCTTGCTTATCTTAGATCCGTTGCAACGATTTACCTTGCCTTGAAGGCGATCAAAGTATGGCGTATAGGATCTTTCTCATTTCTCACTCTAAACTACGAAATAAAAGTGCAAGCTTAAACTAATTTAGAAATGGTTATCCATCACCATGAGCCATCAATGGTATTTGCAAGGGTAAGGCAGTTTCGAAGCTGTAGGATTCATTTGAATTACAAGCGCCTCAGAGGAAAGTAGAAGAAAAACATAAATGAAGAACAAAGAATGTAACTTTAGATTCAATAAAGTAAAATGAAAGAAGAGAAAATTACTTACACTGGTGTCACTCTTAGTACAAGCTTCAATCTCATTCTCTCATGAAACTCTTTTCTCTTCTAAGTTACATAAATAAATCTAAAAATTACATAAAGAGAAAAACAAAATCCTAAACTAAACTAAAATAAAAAAAATCTAGTCTAAAGTCTCTCTCTGCTCAGTCATGTCCCTTTGCCTTCAAAAATGCCGGTATTTTATAGTCAAAACTGGATAAGGGAGAGCGTATGAAGATATAGGTAAAATCTCTTACCCAACAGAAAAGATCTTCTGATAAAGTTATAAATAAGGTTAGAGATAAATTTTTATTTTATTCTTTAATTTTCAGTTAGATTGTATCTTATCTCTTTGAATCTTCTGAATATACATCCCAATCTTTTAGATATCCTTTAGTATATTGATAGGGCTGCCCTTGGCATTCTGAATTTGCCTCTATTCTTCAAGCTAGTCAAATTGAATCTTCTAAATCTGATTTTAACTGTATTTATCTGGCTTTAGCTTCAGTTAACCAAATAGATCCAATTAAATCAGAATTTAACTGTCTTTTATTTGGTCTTATCTTCTCTCCCATCATTAAGACAAACCTGCAAAATAAGGCATTAAGATAAGAAATTAACAGGATTTATTTCATGATAGATATAGGAATGTAATAATAGATATGCAATAAACGTGTACAATTGTTTTCCATTGATTTACAAAGGGGAAAACTTACAATAAAAAGTTGAGGAGCTAAATTACAAGTATTCTAAAAGATTACAAGTAGATCTCCTCAGAGATTCTGGAGAAGTGTGCCGATAGGAGTCTGGTCAGCGCGCGGCCACTTTGTCCCTTTGACGATGCGAGCGATGAGATTCCCTTCTCGCCTGGTTCGGGGAATCAGAGAACAGAAGGTTGGTAGAACCCTCTTGTTACTTCTCAAAACTGCCTTCGCTTAGGAATTCCTTCTCGCCTGGTTCCGGAAATTCCTTAAGAAGAAAGTATTAGGGTATCAGCACCCTGAATAGAGAAGCAATTCTCTAAAAGTCTCTGAATTCTTGTGCGTACGGTGCGTCGTGAAGAAGTCTCTGCTTGTGGAGTCTTCTCTCTCTTTTTGCTGGGGGTCTCTTGCGCGTGTCCGTAGTCTATCCTCCTTGTGCCCCTGGTGGGCTATTTATAAGGAGAGTAAGGGTATAATTGTCCCTTGAAAATATAGAAACAGATTGAATCAAATCCGTTTAAATCTGGAAAGTAGCCTTGCTGCGAGGCTAGGATCAGCTTATGCGAAGTTAGAAATGGCAGGTCGGTTGATCTTCTTGATCCGTATTGATTCTTTCCATATAATTGAAAGATTTTCCCTGATCCTCTTACTCGTTTTAGAAGAGTCAAGAGATTGTGGCAATCAACTGCCAAATTTGATCTCAGATTTGATCTTGATTGGATTTGATCTTGATCCCGATTAGATCTGATCTCATCTGGAGATTTGATTGGTCAAAAGTTGACCATAACAAACCAGCAGCGGCGCTGCCCGCTTTGAACTTACAGCGGAGCTGGAGGTAGTATCTGGCGAAGTCAGAAAAAAGCTCTTCGGCGGAGCTAGATGTCGTCTGTGGCGAAGCTACCGCATACCCTTTCTGCGCAGTTGCGTGTGGCTTCAGGCGGAGCTAACTCTCTCTGCGGAGTTGCGCTTCAGCAGTTCAGGCGAAGCTATAAGTTAGCTTCCTGGCGGAGCTTTGAATGGCTTCAAGGCGAAGTTGGATGATCTTAGCCTCTCAGGCGAGGCTATCCCTTTGGGCTCATATGATGCTAAGTGCTAGCATCTTAGACCTGCTGAGGTCTGTTTAGAGGCAATCTGGGCTTACTGTCTGCTTGATGGATCAGTAGAGTCCAAGTTGCTTCCTTGTCCCTCGGAGATGGGTGAAAACTGGTCGTCAGCTTGTCTGTCACTCGTCTTTTGTAAATGTCAACAAGTTTAGATATTGTTCAGGCCAGTAAGAATCTTGTCTTTTTTAAGTGTCAACAAGACCCCCTTCAAAGTTTTCGAAAGTCTGCAATAGCTCAGACTTCGAAATACTTTGAATCGCTTTGATCGGTGGTATGTGAAGTACGAACGTCGCCATGGTGGTTAAGTTCAGCTTCGCTTTCAATCCTGCTTTGGGATAAGTTCGCCGAAGAATCATGTAAATTCGCGTCTGGGTAGCTTCGCGTCTTAGCTTCCTGGAATAAGTTCGCTCTGGAATATCTGTTTCTTTCCCGAGGCCAACTGCTGTGGGTCAATCACGAGAAGGATTACTCCTTCTCTCGCATTGATCGAGGGAGATATTCTCCCCTTGCGCGTTTCCGAGGGAGGATATTCCCCTTTTTTCAAGGCGCCATAAATGCCTTTATGAGGGAGACGCTTCTTCCTTTGCACGGTTCCAAGGGAAACCGTCGCTTTTCTCAAGGCGCGATAAATGCCTTAAATGCGCTCGTGCTTCCACGCTTGAGGCGGCAATGCTCAGGCCATGAGGCCTATAAATAGGACACCTGAGGTCCTCTGAAGAGAAGTGATCTGCTCTTCTTCTCTTCTCTTGGTTGAGAGAGATACTCAGATCTCCGAACTAGTGGGGATGCCCACTCTGGTTATTACCCAGCCAAGGACCGGTAAGTCTCGGTCATCCAGAGGCTTTACCAATGGACTTTAGGGAGTTTATCTCCCTAAATTTAGCTTTAACAGCTGCCTCAGGGATTGATTTCCCTTGTTAATCTTGCAAAGAAGGGTTTCATCCCTGTTTCCCAGCTTCCCGGCGAAGCTATCTTTTGAACAAAGTAAGATAATTGCATGCTTGTTAAGTTCGCCACACAGGCAAAACTTGGGACTTAGTCTCTCCAAAGTTGAGCCAGTCTTGCCATATAGGTGGGGTCAAGACTGCGTCCCTCAGGATCAGTTTGGCTTAGCCATATAGGCGAGGCTAGGACTTGGCTTATGCTGAGCTAGCCCATCATCACTGTGCAAGCGAGGCTATCTTTTACTTAACTGAAACTAGAATTCATTGTTAAACTGCAACTGAATGGGATTTAAGTTGCTTCGCCCCAAAGAATTTGACTTAGCGCTTTTGCAGCTTTTCCTTTGACTTACTGCTAACTTGTTTTAGTTTACATCGCAGTGAGCTATGTTCGCCAATCTTGTGATTTGATGAAAGAGATCAAGGAGTTGCCTCTTACTTTTCCAGTTGAAACTTTAAATCCTAAGCAGGAGGAACAACTGGGGCAGCTGATGTGTGTTCCCAGAAGAGGTTGGCAGTCGCTTATCCGAGATGATCCACTTCGAGGCGAGACTGGTAGCCGCTTATCCGAGATGATCCACTTCGGGAAAGCGGACATCACCTGTAAGGTCGCGGATCTTCCCATTGCCAATTTTCATCAAGGAAGATCCAACCTGCTAGTGGCGATCAGTCCTTCGCCAGTTTTGATCAAAGAAGGTCCAGCTTCCTGGTGGTACAATCTGCCATTATGCAAAGGATTGCGGCCTTGTCCTGGTGACACCATCTGTTCCGCGAAGGATTACAGCCTTGTACAGGAGGAAGGCCTTTCGTGTCCAGTTGGTTTGGCTTGAAAGTCGATAGGACCACTTGTATGCCTTTTGAGCAAATGACTTTGTTGTATGAAACACAACCTTGATGTAGTATCAATGTACCTTTCCTTTTAAATTAATGAAAGTTCATTTTCTGCTCATCTGATTTTTGCTTTGCCTTTATTCTGAATTAACTCAGCGGAGCCATGCGAAGCTAAGGACAATCCTTTTTGAATCAGGGACGAGCTTCCAGCGAAGCTAGCATAAATTTTTTAGGGAAGTTCAGACTGTGCCTTTAGCGGAGCTATCGATACGTCGCGCTAAGTCAACACTTGACTTGTGGCGGAGTTAGCCCTTAGTGGGGCTGAATCAGCGCTTCTCGGGAAGGCGCTTTAGGCGCCGTTTCAAATTAATTTGAAACGACAGCCTGTACTCTTTTCGAGGCATCGTTTCAGGCGATCATTGGCCTATAAAAGCCCGATCGGGCTAAGAGAGAAAAGATCACTTCTCTTTAAAATTTTCCAGAGCACTTGACTCTTTTTCTTCCTCTTTCCTCTTCATTCAAGAGTTTAAGAACTTCCACAGTTCTTCAATGGCTCCAAGAGACGAGCGGGTAAAGAGGTCGCAACCTCTGCAACGGAGGGTCCTTCTCCTCCTCCGGTCATCAAACGACCGATCGCCGGTAGAGATTTTTCCCTTTAAGAGAGAGATTGACATTTCTCTCTTTAAGCCGATCTCTGGCTGTCTTTAAATGAATTCAGGATGATCAATCATGATCTTTGTGATTTTAGGAAGTTCAATTTTCTTTAATTTCTTGATCGGGAATCCAAGAACTGAAGAGTTCTTCTTTAAGCTTCCAAGCGAGCTATTCTTAGGCGGTTCACATCCTGTTGAATGACAGGATGCGAAGCTGTCCTTTGAAATTTGACAGAAAAGGACCGTAATGTCCTTCTGACGAAGTTAGCCTTTGAGGCTTTGTCGCATCCTGTTGTTCGAAGCTAAGCTCCCAGAGCGAAGCTAACACTTGGATATTTTCGTGCATCCTGCCCTCGTGTGGGATGCGGAGTCACACTGCAGCTGCGAAGCTAAGCTTCGAG
The DNA here is from genome assembly GCA_038442645.1 of Agave tequilana. Taxonomy (NCBI): domain Eukaryota; kingdom Viridiplantae; phylum Streptophyta; class Magnoliopsida; order Asparagales; family Asparagaceae; genus Agave; species Agave tequilana. The sequence goes on from JAVJIF010007044.1 coordinate 35,827, forward strand.
GCGAAGCTATCGTTAGGCCAGCTTCACTCAGAGAGCGAGGCTATGCCTTGTCAAATTTTGCTTTCTTGTTTTAGCTCTTGTTTGGTTGATGAACTAATCATAGTTTCTCTTTGTTCCTGCAGTGCACTACACTCCTGGTCCTTTGAACAGTCTATTTGGGATGACCAGGGGATTGGACGGCAATGTCAGCCTGCAATTCCAAGGGCAGGCTTCTCTGTTTAGTGAGTGGAGCTCTCTCGTTCGAGATACGCTTATTTATGGTGGGGAGCAACGCACCACGAGGAGCATTCTGACTACGGCTCCCCTTGAAGATTTTGACCGTCGAACCTATAGGAAGCCCGACTTCATGTTCAGGGACGCCACGCCAGACCCTGATCGCCAACTGCTAGCCGGGGAGAGGCAATGGATTTTCCAGTTGGATGGCGAGAAGTTCTACCTTCCGTCTAGCAAGCGGCATTTTTCTTTGTCTTCCTTCGAATGCGTGACGCAGGCTCGGAAGATGTCATGGGAAGTGAGCCGGAGTACCGAATTCGTCCACGTAGGGAAATTGATACTTCATTCTCCTGGTTATGCAAGAGCAGGGCCTCCTCGTTGCATAATGGGCCTACACCCTGGGAATGTATTGCGAGAGATCCCAGTGGGAGAAAATCCTGCAGTGGCGCAGACTTTTGGCAATCTTTAAAGTTCATGGGAATTACCAGCCACCGATTTCAGAACTCTAGGCTGGATTCACCCTCCGAAGGCATGTTGGAGGGATTTAACTGTATACATTCTTGCTCATTTCAAGGAGGATCTGGAGAGGCTGAATCTTCATGAGGCCGTCAGGGCGACCTGCTACGGCATTCAGATGAGCGTAGCGTGCTTCTACGCCATCTTCGAGTTGTACTGCCCGGCTACAGGGACTTTCTTCACCCCTGTTGGCGAACTGGGTATGGCTCTGCATGAGATGCGGGAAGTCTCTGCTCTGCCCTTGGGATCTTTCCCATATGAAGAATACTTCCCGTGTGAGGCAGAATTGGCACTCCTGAAGAAGCAGGAGTCTGCCTTGTTTGAGACCTACCGGGAGTTGATGTGCCATTTGTACATTTGCTCCAGCATGCATAGAAGCAGTAAGGGAACTTCATGCAGCTTGAAGAGCTGGGGAGATTATTTGTTCCCAGATATGGGGAACACTCCCGAAGCGGCTCATTGTGGAGTCGCTGACGAAGACATCTTTAGCCGGATGCAAAAGCATTCTCAAGGAGATCTAGTGGTGGAAGAAGATGACGGTCCCTATGAAAAAGGCGATGTTCTCAGAGTTTCCATCACCAGGCTCGTCGACCGATGTCCCGGAAGGCACTGCTGGCTAGCTTCTTGACAGTCTGGCTGAAGCGGTGCGTGGTGCCGTCTTCTTCGGGCGACGTCATTCATCTGAATGTCCTGCTGCCTGCTGTTCGTCTAGTCTGTAACACCCTGCTTACCGGTGTACGTATCATCGTATCGGTACGCGATACGACGTACAAATTTGATTTGACCTCTGTAGTATTCCGAATGACCTGATTTCAGTTTCAAAAAATTCATTTTCTAATATTTTAGATTTTTCAGGATTTTTCTGGAATTTTTCTGGATTAATTTGGAAAATCTCCGTTGTCGGTGTCGACCGATACCGATAACCGGCCTTCCGATTTTTATTTCACAAACGGAGTAGAATTTTGAGAATCGGCCTTCACCATATATCTTAGAATTTCATGAGCTACGTTCGGGTATTTTTAGGGATTTTTCTGAATTTATCGAAAATCCGGGCAAAACCGGTGTCGCCCGTATCGGCGAGACATTCCGAGATTTTTAATTTGCAAACCGGATTGATTTCTTCAAACCGTCTTCATATTACGTCTCAGGATATTATTTTCTATTTTATGTAATTTTTGGGTACCGTTCGGAGCTAGTCGAATTTTGAGCCGAATTAAATAATATTATTTTAATTCTTTATCTTCTTTTCTTTTTCTTTTCTCTCTCCTTCTTTCCAGCGACTTCCCCTTCCACCGCCCTACTGTAGCACCGACATCTTCCCCCCTCTTTAAAAATCTCTTCTCTCTCTTCCTTTCTCTCTCCCTCTCTCCCCATCTCTCTCTCTCCTACTCTCTCTCTAATCTCTCACTACCTCCCACTCTCTCTCTCTGGATTTGAGTTTGGTTCTTATTCTCTCAAGGGGCTGAGAACTCTCTCTCCTCTCTTTGAAGGCCGGTGATCCCTTCTCCCTCCATGTCTCCCTCTCTCTCTTTCCCGACGGTCTGCGCCGGCGGCCGGGCGCCGGCGGCGCCGTAGGCCGGCCGGCGCAGGGCCGGCTATGTGGAGAGGAGGGATCTCCTCTCTCTCTCTCTCTCGGTTCAGCTGGCCGGAAAGGCGGCCTGGAGGGGCGCCGGTGAGGTGACCGGCGCCGGCGGGGCCGGGCGCCGGCGAGGTACAGCGCGCCGGCGGCGAGCGCGCGCCGGCGGTGGGCGGCAGCAGCAGCCCAGGCTGCTGCTGTCGTTGCTTCAATTGGAGGAAACCCAATAGTGGGTTTGGATTTTGGTTTGGAGTTAAATCCAAACCCGACCCGTTTACACCCGGACCCGACCCGTTAAAGGTATATTTTCATTTTAGACCCTGTAATATTTTTAATTACTTTTAGGCCCCTGTAAAATTACAAATAGCCCCCTGAATAATTTCTGTAATTACATATTTAACCTTAATTTATGATTTCTAGAGTTCGGGCGATATCGGGAGCATCCGGACTCCGATTCGGGCGATTCTGGATCCGTTGCGATCGTGGGAACGAGAGCTACAGTCCTGTAGCCAGTTTGTGAGTGTTTTTCTTTTATAAATATTATTTTATCAAGTTTATTGACATTGCTTGATATATCATGATTATGGATAAAAGACGGTAATAAATAATTATTAACTGGTACTTGTTGGATACCCATTATAATAGGTGATTCCTGTAATACTGTTAGGTATTTCCTGATGTAATATAATATGGGACACAATTGTAGAAACAAGAAATCTGACATAGACAACTCAGACACGGTCATCATACCTGCACAACCACGGACACACAGGCCACTGTGTTACCATCTTCATGAACACTATTACGTCATGCATTGGATCACAGTTAGAGAACGATAGTCATATGTATACTGATTCACGATACTCGGTGACACTACACTGTTACTAGACATGCATGCTAGACACCTTCACACACCAGTATACACATTACATGAATACTGTGGTTCAATACACTGACCATTGTTATAACATGTATGAGTACTACCCAGATATAGTACACGGAGTATTACTACACATGGATGTCCCTCTGGTACATGGATAGACTAATGAACGGACTACCGCATTTCATATCATGTCATGTTTACATATCCCTGTTACACGTGTATGTTACGCTGACATATCACTGTTACACGTACATGTCATGTTTACATATTACTGTTACACATGCATGTCATGTTTCCCTGTGACTTATGCTTGTATGTTTTCTCTATATGATTGTCATATGGATCACCATGCATATTACATGTATTATTGTTCCATGTTCCCGTATTCATGATTATATGATTGTTTCAGGTTACTGATATGGATATACTCGATACTGGACATGAGAGCTGTTGATATGCGATATGTGGAATCCCACATCTATTGTTCATGTTATATTGTTCCCGTTATATTGTTCTCGTGATATTGTTCCCGTTTCCGGGTATATTGTTCCCGTTATATTGTTCTACGCTATCAACAGAGCTCAAGTCCAGTTATCGTGTTAACCGTACCATGTACTGTTATTTGTTCTTGTTACATTGGATACTGAACATATCAGATCATAATGATAACTGGGGTATGGGGGAGACTTGATGGTTGATTAGATCTTATCGGGTGATGTACTGGATCCATATTGTTTTCCCACTGCAGGGGACGGTAGGAGGGCTGCCTACCAATTGCTCCATGAGCTCTTGTTACTTGATTCATGCTCCCCTCTTAGCGGAGGGCCCTGGTCCTGGCAGCCAGGGGCTTGTTTAAGGCCGTGATCCCGGGTATGCACGGGATACATCCACCCGATAAGAACTCCTCGACCATGGGTTTCCAATTAACATAATAAAATAGTATACACGATAGTGACATCGGGAACATTTGTTATTTGATTACTCTCTCGTTTGGATAATGGTACCCGTAGGCCATGTCCGGATGGGTTCGACTGGGGTGCGGGCTTCAGTATGAACCGCCAGTGGTATGGGACACTGGAAGAGAGTAATTAAAATAGCAGGTGGTACTGATCGCTACTATTGTATAAATGACATGACTTTGACATGACCTGCCTGCTACATGTATAGTTGTACTTGTTACTGTTCCTTACCTGATACATGTTCTCTATTGTATAGTTGTACTTCTTGTTGTACCTGATCATTTATCCGATATCATGTTACACGTCTATTTATTACTTTACCCAATACATGTTACACTTTCTGTAGTAGCATACTATTCATGCATATGTGCATATAGTCTATTTTATGTATATCTTGCATACATCATTACTATCTATGCACTACACCGGATACTGGTTAGGTAGCATATGCCCATCTGCATATTCACTGTTATCACAGCACTATTAGCATGTACACTCGTCATCACTAAATAACATTATATATTCTATAAACTGGATATGATTAGAGACATGACCTGATGATAACCGGTTAGATAATAATGGTAATAAAAGATGACCTGTTTACATGTTCCTACTGCTTATATGTTGATATATTTCTACTGCTTATTATATGGTATACACCATCACGTATCTATAGTAGTATCATGCTTGTAGTATTATAGTATATATTACTGCCTCCTTCAGTTTTACCACTCACTAGGTCGCTTTCTGACGACCCTGGGTTTGCATGCCCAGATTGGAGATCCGAGTTATCATAGCTTCAGAGAGTGCCTTGGAGTCACATGGGAGATTCCGCATCAGGACTATTCATAGGTATTTTAGTGCTTTATTTCTGTTATCTTATTTATCCTTGTTTTCATATCTGTTATGATCGCTGACCTCTTTCTGCAGGTATTCTTGTACTGCTTTCATGCTGGACCTCAGATCTATATGGAGGTATTGTACTGTACTGAGGCTTAACGTACGCGTGAAGTTGTTTTCACCTTGCGTATGTACGTCGCCATAACGTCTCCGTATCCTTGGGATCGGGGCGTTACATAGTCCATGGCCGTTCTCTGGGATTTCTTCCGGCCATAGTGTGTTGTATCCAGAGAGGCCTTCGTGCCTTAACGGAGGCTTTTTGCAGGCCGCCAACGACGAAGCGTGGAAAGGGGACCATTTCGCCTCGCGACGGACCCAATCCCAGGATAGGCCTGTCGTACACTTATTTAATGGCGTGGTTCGCCCTGCACTGTCCCTCTTTGATTGAAGCTGGAGAATACCCCCCCGAAGGTGTTCAAATGGCGCTTCTCCGCCGATTCAAAGGATGTTCCTGGCAAAAGACTTACGTGGCTGAGGCCCGTAAATTGGTGCGTCGCTATGACGTCTATAGTCTTTTCCGCTGCTTCCCCCATATTCGGGATGCAGGCTATGATAAGGAGTTCAAAGACACGGGGGAAGGGCAGTCATCGCTGAGCCGGGGAATCTTTGAGTGGCTGGTCAGCATTCGGCCGTCACATTTATTATACCGAAGCGGGGATACCTGCTACTTGGAGCCATATGTTCCAAGTCGGTTTGCTCGACAGTTTGGATATGACCAACTGTACGTGGGCAACCCAAATCTCAATCTGGCTTTCATGGGGAGCCTCATTGATGGAGCCGGTGCCTGGCGATTCTTCATTGCACGCTGTACCGAGGCGCGGCTGCGTATGCCGTTGAGGACTCCTAACCTTCTAATGACCCTGAGCTTCTGCCAGTGGTATGCAACTTCCAACTCCACACCCCTCGGATTCACTGTTAACAATTCTGGTGTGAAGTTAATTTCTCAGCGGCTAAAGCGGAAGGTCTCTGAGAAAAGGAAGGTAAGAAGGTTCGCGTCCCGGGCATAGAAGAATTCGTTGCTGTCGATGACAGCGAAGCCTCGGATGCGGAAAGTCCTCGCTTCGAAGCGGAGACATATGCCGAGACTCCAGCAGCTGGTTCTGATGTGATAGGGATAGCTCCCTCAAGACATGTAGAAGAGGCGGAGGAGGAGGATCCCGACGTTCCTCTCAAGCGCAAACGGACAGGTGGGTCTCGTAGGAAGCAGTTGGTGAAGAAGCCCCGTCGCCAAGCTCCTACGGTTGTTGTAGAGGGCGAACCATTTGTGGCGGTCCCTCCTCTTGCCCCATTAGTAGTTGAATCGTCGGTTCCCAGATCGATTACCGGCGAAATCGCTCCGGACCCGGGTAAGATCAGCTTCGTTCTTGTAATATACTTTTTTATGTGTTCAGGAAAGCTTATTATTTGATTTGTGATTCAGGTACCGAGGCGGTGAGAAGCCCGAGAGCTGAAGCTGTTGGAGAACAAGGGGAGCATTATGATCCCTTGTTTACTTATAAGGAGGGCGATGAGGCTGGCTATTTCGCCGTCTCAGAAGGATCCGGAGATGACGCGGCTGATGGAAGTTCCGAAGCTTCTAGCTCCTTTGGGTGGACCACGGAGGGTTCGGCAGGCGAAGGCGGGCTGACCATTCGTGTTGACTCCGCCAAAGATTTTCCGATGGAGCCCGTAGGGACTGATGTAGCCGCCAAGACAATTGAGGCGACATTATCTTTTGGTATGATTTTGACCCTTTTGACTCTTGCTATTTGTTGTGTCCTGCCTAAACACAGTCTTGTTGCAGGTGTTCCGCCTCTGGGTGCGTCAACTTCAAGAGAGCCCACCTGTCTTCCTGAGGGATCCAGGGGTGACATGAGAACTTCGACCGCGGCAGATGCTGCTGAGTTGGATGTTTTGTATGGTGACCTGCCCTCTTATCAGTCTGAACCGGCCAGGGGAACAGAGATTGAGGGGATGATAGTCACGGAGGCAACTTCACTTCCAACTATATCAACAAGTGAGGTGCCATCAGTTTTGCCAGGTGCAGAGCTGAGGGTGATTACAAGTCCGACTTCCCCAACACTGGTGGTTGAGCCCGCTGTCCAGGAAATGGTCACTAGTCCTCCCTCGGCTGTGGCTAGCGTGCTAGTTTCAATGAAGACTCCGCCGAGATCACCGACGATCTCTCATGTTGCTGCAGCCAGTGCTTCTACTATTCCTTCCACAGTAGTGTCAATAAAGCCGGTGGAATCTTCTGAGGCTGCCCGTCTGCCAGGAGTGGCTGAGGCTGAGAATGAATTCGTGGCTGAGCTAGTCGATAGCTTTTATAAGGGCTTGAGGCGGTCCATCAATTTGATTTTGAAAGGCTCGACTACCTCGTTCTCTGCTCTAAAGGTAGTCCTCTCCCGAAATATTGAGAATATCCGGGACTTTGGAGGGGATAACCAGGCCGCTGCATTAGAACTTCTGGTAGACCAATTTGAGAGGGACGTAGAAGAATGGCGCCATCTCAGCCGTTCGGACCTGGAGTCTTCGGTTGATTAGCAACTTGCACACCTTGTCGCTCAAAATGCATGAAGCCCATCTTGCCGCTCAGGAAGCCGTTAAGGCAATTTCTTCGGACTTGAGATCCTTGGAAACAAGGAAGGTAGAGCTCGGGGACGCCATAGATGCTACTAACAGTGCTCTTCTTGACGCTGAAGATAAAATTGAAAAGGCTAAGGAGATGATCAGGAAGGCTAATCTTCTTTTATCCAAGGCTGAACCAGTGCATTTTGAAGAGACTGCACGGCTTGAGCAGCTTAAGGCTCAGAGTGACGAACTCTCGCGGCAGGAGTCAGCTCAGAGGGCAACCTTGATTGAGGTTGAAGCTCGCTTGGCTCAGACGACAAGTTTTAATGAGGCTGAGCTAAGGTCGCAGGCGCTTGTCAGGGCTGCTGATGATAAGAAGACAAGGCAGGCCTTTCTTGAAGAACAGATCAGATCTTATGACGCACACTCATAGCTTGTAACATATGCTTCCATGTATCTCTCCTTCTCAGACTTAATAAAAATAATTTTGTTTTGACTCCCCGTCGAATCTCCAACTTGTTTTATCTGCCGAGTTGTCGTTTCCAAGTTGTATTGCAGCCACTTGAGAACATAGTCCTTGCTGGATTGAATAGTGGGACTTGGCTATCTGCCGGTTCAGAGGTCGCAATGACATAACGATTGAGAAGCCATCAGGCTCAAAGTAGGTGATACTTGTTTTTTGTAAATGTCAACAAGTATCGAGACCTGTCTTTTGTAGATGCCAACAGGTTGAGACTTGTCTTTTGTAAATGTCAACAAGCTCGAAATTGAGACTTGACTGTCTGCCAGTTCAGATGTCGCAATGACATAACTGGTTGAGACGCTACCAAACTCAAGGTAGTCCTTGTCGGACTGAAAGGGTGATACTTATCTTTTGTAAATGTCAATAAGTATCGAGACCTGTCTTTTGTAAATGTCAACAGGCTCAGGGTTGAGACTTGTCTTTTGTAAATGTCAACAAGCTCGAAATTGAGACTTGGCTGTCTGCCAGTTCAGAGGTCGCAATGACATAACTGATTGAAACGCTACCAAACTCAAGGTAGTCCTTGTCGGACTGAAAGGGTGATACTTATCTTTTGTAAATGTCAATAAATATCGAGACCTGTCTTTTATAAATGTCAACAGGCTCAGGGTTGAGACTTGTCGTTTGTAAATGTCAACAAGCTCGAAATTGAGACTTGGCTGTCTGCCAGTTCAGAGATCGCAATGACATAACTGATTGAGACGCTACCAAGCTTAAGGTTGGTGATACTTATCTTTTGTAAATGTCAATAAGTATCGAGACCTGTCTTTTGTAAATGTCAACAGGCTCAGGGTTGAGACTTGTCTTTTGTAAATGTCAACAAGCTCGAAATTGAGACTTGGCTGTCTGCCAGTTCAGAGGTCGCACTGACATAACTGATTGAGACGCTACCAAGCTCAAGGTTATAATGGAATTTGGGAAAAGGTCTCGTTTTCACGGGGAGAAACGAGAAAATCACTGTCATAGGTTTAGTGTTAACGTAACAGCGAAATGGAGATATTTGTATATGTGGCCTTACCATTCTATGGGTGAGAATTGGTAAGTGATTTTGGAGAGGGAATCAAATGGGAACAGGTCCCTTAGGATTTTTAGCAAATCCTCAGCTGTCAACGGGTTTGATATGCCTTTACCAACTACCATTTGAGTCGGGCTAGCCATGCTATTCCCCTCAGCATGATGAGTTGTCGAGGACTTATGTTGGGCTTAAAGGCCAACATTTTCCTCTATCCTTAACCGTTAAAGATGTTGAATCATCTGGTTAGCGCATGCGTAAGCTTGATTCTTCTTTGGGAGAACCAGTGTATGACCAGATTCCCACTTGTTTATGGTTGTATGATCTCGCTTGGAGGAAGAGAAAGGCTCTCTTTGCATGTATCTTGGATATGAAGGTCTTGATCAGAGGTAAGGTGTTAACTTGATCATAAGAAGGATCCTTAATCAAGGATAGTACTTCTTTAAGAACTTGCCATTGATCGGCATCATGAGTAAATCGCCATCTGAAGTCATAAGACGGTATGCTTCGTTCGAATAGACTGTTTCTATTACAAACGGTCCTTCCCATTTAGGCTGAAATTTGCCTTTGGTCTTGTGCGTCATAATCATTGGTCGTCTGACGGTTAAAACCAAATCTCCTTTCTGGAAGACTCTTTGCTTGACCTTTTTATTGAAGGCTTTTGAGATTCGAGTTTGATACAACTCGATGTGTTGCTGAGCTTGAAGTCGCTTCTCATCTAGGGCTTCGAGCTCTTGAAGACGCAACCGATCATTGTCTTCTGATGTGATTTTAGTCGTTAAAGCGACTCGCAGCGACGGCATTTGGATTTCTAACGGGATGACTGCCTCGCACCCGTACACAAGAGAAAAAGGCGTATTGCCTGTCGGGGTCCGAACCGTGGTTCGGTAGGCCCAAAGACATTCACCAAGCTTTTCGTCCCAATCTCGCTTATTCGAGGAGACGAACTTCTTGAGTAACTTGATGATTGTTTTGTTGAATGCTTCAGCCAAGCCATTAGCGGCGGGATTATAGGCAGTTGAAGCCACATTCTGAATTCGGTATTTATCGCAGAACCGATAGAATACCTGACTTATGAATTAGGGACCGTTATCATGGATGATCCGCCTAGGGATACCAAATCATAGATGACATGGTGTTTGATGAAATTAACCACATTAGAGGTTTTGACTTCAACTAGTGGTATGGCTTCTGCCCACTTTGAAAAGTAATCGGTTATTGCCAGGATAAACCGGTGACCTCTTGTCGAAGAGGGGCTGATTGGCCCTACGACATTGATTCCCCATGCTTCAAATGGCCATGAAGCGATAGTCGGGTGGAGCAACTCCGAGGGCTGGTGTATGAATCCGCATGAATTTGGCATGCTTTGCACCTCCGTGCGTACTGGATGGCATCAGCTATCATGGTTGGCCAATGCATCTCTGAGTGCTTCTCTTGTCTCTTTTGAGAGACGAAGGAGCTCGTGTATGGTAATACGAGCTGGGATATTAGCCAGCTGGGCCAATATGTCAAAACGAAAGAGCGTGTCAAGCCCTGGGCCTGAAGGTTTCTTCAGGACGCGGTCGAACCGGACTTCATTAGGCTTCTCCTTTCCATTGGTCGGAACCGAAGCGGGTGCTGGTACTTGTGTTGACGTTGTTTGCTGTTGTGTCTCGTCAGTAGCTTTCTCATACTGTTTTAAGTATGATTTTCCGAATCGAGTACCGTCGGCAGAGGTACATCGGCCTGTGTTGCGCAAGCGTGCTTTTCTCCTTCAGAATCGCTGAGAGAAGCTGTCGTGAAATTATCGTCGCCCGGCAGAAGGGAGATGACATTGCAAGATTTGCCCTTCGACTTGGACTTCTTTGAATCCCACTGTACGTCTTGGACAAGGTCTGGATGTATCCACATGACTTCCCTGTTTCCAATGTCAAGGGAACAAGACCTCTATTATCTTGAGTTTTAGCCGCAGGATGCTTGACCTCCAGTCGTGGCGCAGGGACTGGATAAGTCCCGTCAGGAACTGTGACCTTTGGGGTTTTGTCGAACTCGAGGGTCACCATATTAGCAGTAAATTTCTTCTGCTCTGCCTTCAGTGTCAGGACCCCTGCGTCTATCAAGGCTTGAATTCTGTCTTTGAGGACATAGCACTTGTCGGTAGGATGGTGAATCATCCTGTGGTAGAGACAGTATTTGGGATCATTCATGCGTCCTATCTCATTGGGACGCCGAGCATCTGGCAGCTTCATTTTATTTCCTTTGTGGAGTAAATGGAATATTGTGATCACCTGATCGTCTCTGAAGGAATACTGTTTTGGAGGGAACTTAGACTCCTGATTATTGGAGCCGCTCTTCTTGGCTTTCGATTGCGCGTCCCCGGATAATTCTACGGACATAGTCTCTTTCCTTTTGGCTTGAGAAGATTGCGCTATGTCGCTACGTTCTTTGTTGTTCATACCCCATTTACCTTTAGGGGTAAACGGTTTGAACTTTTTAGCCGACTTTTCGGCTATCTCAACCTGTTCGACCAATTTTTTCCAAGTGTGGGCTTTGACAGCCCCCATGCGAACTTCTACCTGGTCCAAGAAGTTGTGCCTGCACGTCTGTAAGAGCATGGGTAATGGCATCCCTGCTGGGCACATCAAAGACAGGTTTCTGAACCGCTCAATGTAGTCACGGACAGATTCGCCTTCTTCTGCACGGTGGAGAGGAGCTTGTCCATGGTTACCTCGGTATCGTCCTCATAGAAACGAGAAAGGAATCGGGTTTCCAGATCGATCCAAGAATTGACAGAGCCTGGAGGGAGACTTCAGAACCAATCAAATGCTACCCCCTTTAAGGTGCCAATGAACAGCCTAGCTATGATAGCGTCATTGTCTATAACATTGCCGGTCTGAGACCGGAAATAGTAGATATGCTGGTTTGGCGAGCTCTTTCCATCATATGTATACAATGTTGGTGGTTTGAACTTCGGTGGGTATGGTACTGAATCCCACTCTAGCGGGTAAGGACGGACTGTCCCCACTTTGTTTAATTCATCCCTCTGAGTTAGGGATGCAATTTGAGCTTGAAGGCCCTTAAGGACTTCAGCGTCTAAGGAAGACCCCTCCTTGGACTTCTCCGTCTTCGGCTGGTCATTGCTAAGATGTTCTTCCTTGTCATGGTTACTCCCGGTATCATTGTTATTCCGGTTATTAAGGAGTTGAGCGAGCATCTGTTGAATGTTGTCTAGAGCTTCTTGCTGAGTTTTGAAAGTTTGTTCCTGAGCCTTCAAACGTCGACGAAGGTCGTCATTACCATTATCAACCATGTTTACTGATGCTCAGTCTGTTCACACCGAGCTGACTGTTGCCGAAGAAGCATACCCGCTGTCTTCATCTTCTTCATCAGATGACTGGACTGATCCTCTCTTTGGTGGCGGTGAGGCCACTGCCACTGAGGAGGACGGTTGTTCATAAGTGTAGGGTATCGCAACCCTAAATCTGGTGTTTCAGAAAACACCCTCTTCATGCACCAAGACTTCGCCTAAGTCTGGGCTGTAATCTGGATCTGGGGAGCTGTAGGGAGTATCGTCGGACACTTGTCTGCCCCTGCGCAGCTCTTATCCTCTCCCGGTCATGTTGACGGATGCGGAGGGTAGGTCTCGCGAGACGCTCCTTTTATGATGTTTCACCGGGGCTTGTACCGACAGCCGATCAAAACTGATCGTCGGCCTGGAGAAGTAGCAAGGCTTGGCCCTAATCGGCAATGGACTGAGTGGACGGTTACCAGCTGACATCCCACTTGTTGACAACAGGGGAAAGTAGTTCGAAAAGGTTCCGACTTCCGTTTGTTCGTCAAGAATTCCCGCAAGTCAGACCCAGTTGGGCCTAAACGATCCAGCGCAGAGGCTCTTTTGGATCGCGCATAGGACGATGTCCTGCTCCTTTTATCACCGCAGAGGGGATTAGCACAGAGTAGTGCTTGAGTTCTAGCTTCGCGGCTAGGAACCTTGGGAGTGCCCTTGGGCGCTGAAGCTGCATAAGTAACGTTGTCAACACTCTGGGAACTTCCCTTGACTCCGCCACAAAGCGCGAACTTAGCGCTTGACGAGCCGGAGGGCGGAGCACGCTGTGGTGCTTTAACTTGGGCTTCGCGGGTATGGATGCCACGCGTACGCCGTGGTACAGTAGCTTCGCTCGTGAGAACGAGGCTAGCGCGAGGCGCTACTGATCTTGAGTTGGGCGAAGGTATTGTCGCCCTTGTATCTTCGTGGCTAGCAGCATTGTTGGAGCAGGCAGGCATCTTGCCTTTTTCTTCGTGCGAGAGACGCACTTCTGGCGCAGCTACGCCTGATGCTTTGCCCAGAGCCTTCTGTTTTGGCCTCCACATCTGCTTTGACAGAGGATACTTAGGTTCGCAAGAAACCTGACAAGCCACACGCGAGGCTGAAGGGTGTTGGCAGAATTTTGCTTCTGATTTCTGTCCTGAAACCTTAGCCGTGGAGACCTTCCTATGCTTCCGTGCATGAAGCATTAGACCACCCCCAGAGAGGACTTCTTCAAGTTTTCCTTGGTCGAAGTGAACGACAAGGTTCTCGAAAGTGAAGGACTTGGACTGCGGGCGTGCTTCCTTGTTGCGCCAGAGAACCACAGTAGGCTCGCAGATAGCCTTATCCGTCTCCGCAGAGACTTTCCTTGAAGATTTAGCCAGAGAGGCTCTGGCTGCACCGGCTTTTCTGAATTCAGAGTTAGACCCGCAGGTCTGTTAGTCGCATTGCGATACTTGAATCTCAGCAGTGGAGAATTCATTCCCCAGTGGAGTCGCCACCTTGTTTTCCATTGATTTGCAAAGGAGAAAATTTACAATAAAAAGTTGAGGAGCTAAATTACAAGTATTCTAAAAGATTACAAGTAGATCTCCTTAGAGATTCTGGAGAAGTGTGCCGATAGGAGTCTGGTCAGCGCGCGACCACTTTGTCCCTTTGACGATGCGAGCAATGAGATTCTCTTCTCGCCTGGTTCGGGGAATCAGAGAACAGAAGGTTGGTAGAACCCTCTTGTTACTTCTCAAAACCGCCTTCGCTTAGGAATTCCTTCTCGCCTGGTCCGAAAATTCCTTAAGAAGAAAGTATTAGGGTATCAACACCCTGAATAGAGAAGCAATTCTCTAAAAGTCTCTGAATTCTTGTGCGCACGGTGCGTCGTGAAGAAGTCTCTGCTTGTGGAGTCCTCTCTCTTTTTGCTGGGGGTCTCTTGCGCGTGTCCGTGGTCTGTCCTCCTTGTGCCCCTGGTGGGCTATTTATAAGGAGAGCAAGGGTATAATTATCCCTTGAAAATATAGAAACAGATTGAATCAAATCCGTTTAAATCTGGAAAGTAGCCTTGCTGCGAGGCTAGGATCAGCTTCTGCGAAGCTAGAAATGGCAGGTCGGTTGATCTTCTTGATCCGTTTTGATTCTTTCCATATAATTGAAAGATTTCCCCTGATCCTCTTACTCGTTTTAGAAGAGTCAAGAGATTGTGGCAATCAACTGCAAAATTTGATCTCAGATTTAATCTTGATTGGATTTGATCTTGATCCCGATTAGATCTGATCTCATCTGGAGATTCGATTGGTCAAAAGTTGACCATAACAAACCAGCAGCGGCACTGCCCGCTTTGAACTTATAGCGGAGCTGGAGGCAGTATCTGGCGAAGTCAGAAAAAAGCTCTTCGGCGAAGCTAGATGTCGTCTGTGGCGAAGCTATCGCATACCCTTTCTGCGCAGTTGCGTGTGGCTTCAGGCGGAGATAACTCTCTCTGCGGAGTTGCGCTTCAGCAGTTCAGGCGAAGCTATAAGTTAGCTTCCTGACGGAGCTTTGAATGGCTTCAAGGCGAAGTTGGATGATCTTAGCCTCTCAGGCGAGGCTATCCCTTTAGGCTCATGTGATGCTAAGTGCTAGCATCTTAGACCTGCTGAGGTCTGTTTAGAGGCAATCCGGGCTTACTGTCTGCTTGATGGATCAGTGGAGTCTAAGTTGCTTCCTTGTCCCTCGGAGATGGTTGAACACTGGTCGTCAGCTTGTCTGTCACTCGTCTTTTGTAAATGTCAACAAGTTTAGACATTGTTCAGGCCAGTAAGAATCTTGTCTTTTTAAGTGTCAACAACAATCAGTCGCCCTCCCCCCTCCCGCTGCCTTCTTTCCCCTCCCTCCGAGGGAGGACCGCCCTCCCTCCTCCCCCTCCTTGCCGCCAGATCTTGCGACGAAGAGGCGGGGGGGAGGGGGCGAGGCAGTGGGGAGTCCAACCTCCTCTCCCCTCCTCTCTCTCATCGTAGCGAGAAGGAGATGGAGGGCGAAGAGGAGGTGGGCCCAACCCAGGAGGGCGAGGAGGAGGTCGATGAGGCGGAGAAAGAGAGGCGGTGGAGAGGGGGAGAGAGGCGGAGATGGCGGTGGAGGAGGAGCCCGAGAGAGGAGGAGAGATGCCAACAGTAAAAAAAATTTCAAAAATTTTCAAACAGCCATGAGTCTCTCTTTTTACCATTCGTAGTGATCTTTGGGTCTCTATTTTTTGGTGGAAGAGTCTCTATTTTCCTAAAAAATAAAGCCCCTCATTGAGGGTGCTCTAAATGCTCATCCACTCTCTTTTTCATTTAAATCAAGAATAAATGTTTTGTTTTATTATTTTTCCTTTTTTAGTATAATTTTTTTTTTTTTTTGGGTCAGGGGCATAATAACAACACTAGTTCTAACAATATAACAGATAGTAAAAGTGTATGTATCACTAACTCGTAATATCACTTAACTGTGCTGGGCCATGAAGTGTTTGAATAATAGACTAATCATACATGATTATGGTATCATATTGATCTAGTTAATGTTACCAAAATTATCGAGATGAATCTTGTTACATTGTATATAAGTTTATATTACTGAATTACTGAGAAAATCCTATTAACTTGTTACATGTTATAAACGCTGTTATTAAACTAGCACGCATGTTACCCGGTACACATGTTATAAGCATAGTCATGCTGGTGTCCGATGAAACATGTGCTAAGCGTCACACCACACACACGTGGCGGGGGCCATCTCTTCAATCCATTGGAGCCATTTCTAGAATTTCACGTTCGCCTGATATTAGCATAATGAGGATGTCTTCTGGTGCACTTATTATAGATATTGTTATAGTAGTACACCTGTTACTTGGTATACATGTTATAAACACAGTTATGCTGGCGTCTGGCAGAAAATGTGCGGAACTAAGTGCCACACAGATGGAACAAAGTGCCACACGGAACAAGTGCAATACCACACACAAATATGGTGTGGGCCACCTCTTGAATCCGTGATGATCACCTCTTGAATCCTGCGTGGGGGCCACCTCTAGTATCTCACATCACAAAAGTGTTGGCATAACGAAGACATCCTCCCAGTACACTATGCACTAGTTATTTAGACCCAGTATACTATGCACATTTAATACCCCAACAATGATGATCTCATGAACACATGTTATTTGATCACTCTCTCATTCGGATAATGGTATCTGCATGTCATGTTCAATGATTTCTTCTGAGGTGCGGGCTCTAGTATGGACTGCCAGTGATATGAGACACTGAAAGACAATGATTAAAATATCAGGGGATACTGACATTGTTGTATAACCTTAAAACACTGTGTGTTAATATGCTTCTGTCATATGACTGTCTCTTTAATACTGGACATGAAATGACGAACTCTTGACCTATAAATTAAGGGGCTCACGTAAAAGGCCGTAATTCGTAAATGACATACAACCCAATTACAATTACGGTGTTTGTTTGGACCGTAATTCGTAAAAGACTTACGCAACCTAACTACCACTCACTTGCAAGCCAACAACCACTCACTTACAACCCACTTACAGTTAATTTATAGTCATGCAAATTTGTATTATTTTTATATTAATATTAATTTTTTTAATATTAGTATATTTAGTATTTATTTGCAATATTTACGTTTTTTAAATCACCAAATAGTTAATTTTGTGGTCAACTTTTTCACTTACGACTTACACATTATGATAACTAAACACCATAAAACACAATATACTTTCTCACTTACAACTTTATACCAGCCAAACACCGTAAAACTTACATGCATTTAACTCATTTATAATTGTAAAAGAGTTTACCAATTACGACTTACGAATTACGGTCAATTACGACAACAAACAGACCCTAAACTGGTGTCATATTTACATTACTTTAATAAGAGTTGAATTGACAACTCCTCATATACCGAGTTCTCCCCGATTAGCTTTACTACTACTTATCTATGTATTGCATAACCTTATAATTGTGATACAACTATAATGTTATGATTGTTAATATAATTATAGTATACTATCGCTTCTTTCGTTTTACTACTCACTAGGCGTTTATTGACGATCCTGAGTTTGCATGCAGTTTCAGGTCCAGAGATTTCCAGGGTCAGAAGTATGATGATTACATCGTTGAGCTCTAGAAGTGGACTTGTATTCTCTTTCAGCTCGTGAGGATTCTTTGTATTATATCTATTATTTCTTTTGATGTAATAAAACCTAACTCTTGTAATATTCTTGTACCTGATCAATAAAATTGAAATTTCTGTGAATATCGCGTTTAATTCCTTGTACCGAGGCTTAAAATGTATACATGGAATATTTTTCTTGCGTATATGTGTCACCGACTCTCATCGCGTCCTTACTTCAGTATATTTTGAGAATTGAGGCATGACAGCATGATAAAATACCTTTATGATGCACATGCGGAAGTTGCTTGGTTCGAAACAACGAGAACATTGTTGTATGTGAATTTGATTTCGAGTTATATGCATTATCCATATTCGAACTCAAATTTGATTCACGTATTGTATGGTATGTATATTAAATTTGATACATCTATTTGATATTAAAAATTATTTGTGAATATTTAGTCAAATCGTTGTAATATGGTATTCATGAATATTTGTAGATAAATATTTTTTCTCTATACTTATAACCTGCGCACGTCTTTGCACAAAAATACTACATGCGGACCCTCACTATTCAGAGAAAAGTCAAAAATGAATATAATTTAAGTTCTGGGATTTGGGTCGAACAAATAGTCCCACATCGGCTAGACGTGGGGATGGTCTTGGGTTTATAAGGATTTGGGCAACTCCACCTAACAGACTAGTCTTTTGGGATGGTGCCCTGAGTCCAACAAGTGGTATCAGAGCAATGTTCTGAACTTAGTCGTGTGTATGGGTGATATTCGACGATGTAGATCCCTTAATGGCGCAAAGGCGCAATGGGCCTGCCCACCCCACTGGCGCAAAAAGACGCATAGGCCCCTGTAAAGCTAATGTTGGGCTCTCGAGAAATTTGACAGTGGTGCTCCTTTGTAATGGGTGTGCTGCCTCCCACGCAGTGTAGAGGAGTGACCGACTGCAGTTGGGTACTTTACATAGGCGTGGAACAAATAGTCCCACATCGGCTAGACGTGGGGATGATCTTGGGTTTATAAGAATTTGGGCAACTCCACCTAACAGACTAGTCTTTTGGGATGGTGCCCCGAGTCCTTCATTAAGGGCGTTCATTTGTGTTGAGAAGTGTTTAGGGAGTTTTCTTTTTCATATTTTATATATTCACTATTGTTTTGTTTGGGCTAGCCCATCTTAATTTAAGTAATCAGAACAAAATAAGCCCATTATATGTGGCATGTATTATTTGAGAGCCTGTCTAGCTAAAAAACAATAATACGATTCTTCCTTTCCACCTCAGCATTAGAGACAAGAAAAAGAAAGGGACCACGTATTCTGCAAAGGTCTTGGAGCACGTCGGCTTGGGCCTGCAAAGCTGACTGAGCATTGTAACCGAAAGGTGCAGAGGCAGTCGGCTGACAGGTCTTCTGCTGGCATACTGACGATCTGAAAAAGATCCTCTAAATCACGGAGAGCAACAACTGTAATCATGACGCTTGCAAACTAAAAGTGACATCCGAAATGACCGAATAAACCATCTTGGCCTACCTATTAATATGCCTACAATAACTCTGAGCAAAAGTATGTCCCAAGCTCTAGCAAGAGCCATCTACTCTTACGTATTCATCTTGGACTTGGGCTAACTTGAATGTCGACCACGACCTGACCTTCTAAAGCTCAGTCTTCTAAAGCCCAGTCTTTGGTTGTCTTTATTTTGTAGCCTGTACCTCAGCCTTACGGGATAGAGCACGACCTAATCTTCTAAAATCCAATCTAACAGTTCACTTCACATTTACAGTTATAATTTACTAAAACATATTCCATTATCATATTTGATTTGTCTGTTAAAATATAGTATAAATTATAAGGGGTTTAATGTATATGTGCTATAAGGGGTTTAATATATATGTGCTAAAAAATTGTGTGATAATCTAATGTAAAATTTCACATTTAATTTGTTTAAATTCATGAAAAAGATATTTGTGTACATGCTTAAATAATCTCACAAATCATATTTTGAATAAATAATTAAATGAAAAATTGGCGAACTCTTTGATAATTATTGGATTAATTTCTATAATTCAAAAAGTTATCGCATATGGGTGCAGTTTTGGGATACAATTTTAAGGATCCGAACCAAAACGGATCGGGTTCGGATCCGGTAATCGGATATTTGGGCCCTACTGCCACCCGCTTATTTACAAGTATAGCATGAGAGCAATATCCTTCGGCCCAAAGCAATCGTCGGACTCGAGTCTCTCCCCCCCGGCGGGTAAGAATTAGGGTTTCGATTTTTCTGCAAATTTGTTTGCTGATGTAACATTTTAGGCTTTTAAGTATCTGACCTGCCATGAGTCTGATAAGGGATCTAGTAATCTTGAAATTTTCAAACATTTATACAAACCCACCTTTTTGATTCGATCTGTTTCGATGCTAATTTGAGGGGTTTTTTTGGCGCTCACGGGGTCTACGGTTGGATTTCGTGGTACCTAAAACTCTTGTTCTTTTAGTTTTTTGGTAAAGGTTTGGTGTGATTTCTAGTAGTGTAAAAGTGCGTCAACTCTTAATAAAATATACAAACTAGGCTTGATTGCTTCCCCCTTAATGTTATGATGGAATTTTACGTTCTCTGTGGTGTATATGCTATATTTATATAGTCAGTATTACAGATCTCCATCTGAAACTTTCTGGCTTATATTTCTAAATTCGTTTAGCTTATCAAATTTCCTTTTATTTTCATGTTTCTAACATAATTGTTGTATGATTTTTTTTATATGCTGCAGTGATTTTTGAAATGTCGCGCCGATATGATAGCAGGACCACAATCTTTTCCCCAGAGGGTCGATTGTACCAAGTGGAATATGCAATGGAAGCAATTGGGAATGCAGGGTCTGCAATTGGCATTCTTGCCAAGGATGGTGTTGTCCTTGTTGGTGAGAAGAAGGTAACTTCCAAGCTCCTCCAGACCTCGAAATCTACTGAAAAAATGTACAAGATTGATGACCACCTTGCTTGCGCTGTTGCTGGTATCATGTCTGATGCCAACATACTCATTAACACCGCCCGCGTCCAAGCACAAAGATATGCCTTTGCGTACCAAGAGCCTATGCCAGTTGAACAGCTTGTGCAGTCCCTTTGTGATACCAAGCAAGGGTACACTCAGTTTGGTGGGCTCCGCCCATTTGGTGTCTCCTTCTTGTTTGCTGGGTGGGATAAGAACTATGGATTCCAGCTGTACATGAGTGATCCAAGTGGTAATTATGGGGGCTGGAAGGCAGCGGCGATAGGTGCAAACAACCAAGCAGCACAGTCAATGTTGAAGCAGGATTACAAGGAGGAGATTACAAGGGAGGAGGCAGTTGAGCTTGCGCTCAAGGTACTGAGTAAGACGATGGATAGCACAAGCCTTACTGCAGAGAAGCTTGAGCTTGCAGAGGTCTACTTGCTGCCATCGCGTGAGGTGAAGTATGAGGTTTGCTCCCCGAAGGCGCTTGGTAAGTTGTTGGTGAAGTCTGGAGTGACCCAACCGACTGTTGATGCCTCTTAAGTGATTCTTGAATATGGGCTAGAAAATGTCATGGTATGTTTGTTCTAAAAAAGAGGGTCATGGTATGTTCTCTGACCATGTTGGAATACATATGTGATATTATGGCACTTGGAATGATTTGGGCGCAAGAACTTAGTTGCCTTTATTGAACACATGGTTTATGGTACATTAAAATGCTTGCTTGTAATGAATTGATTTCCTCCCTTTTGAATTGAGATCTCCACTTTGGATGTTCTCAATAACAGAATGATTGCCTTATGCATGTGATGGTGGGTAGGCTAGAAACTTTTTCACAGTATTTCCTTTATGCTCTATCCATTTTCTAGAGTTGTTTTAGCAGACAATGTTAATTTGGTTGCAGTCGATTATTGATGCCACTACTGGCACCACTTGCATAAAGGAAATGCCTTTAATACATTTGATGCCACTACTGATTACATTCATATCTGCTGCTGTTATCTGACGTTATGTTTGCTAACTCCACTGTTTCATTCCCATCAACTTAGGTTAAAAACATGACCTTCTCCTTAGTATCTTGCAACCAAATATGGAAATATTGTTTTCCTTGTGGTCGAGTATTAAAGACATTTCATTTTAAGTGAGTGACTTCTGTTAAGCTTTAGTGCCTACCACAATTTCTTCTGTTTGATCCGGAGTTCTGCCCCATCCTTCAGTAGTCTCTTGAATTGTTTTAAATTGTCCCCATTTATTTATTTTTTCTCTCATTTCTATTTTGAGACCAACTCCATGTTTATGATTTGTAGTATTTTTCATCGAGATCCCTTATTGTTAGCATCAGTTTTCTTGGTCTATTGTAGTTCAGTTCTTGGTGCTGCAATTTATATCAAAATGGGTAATGGTCCAAGCCAGATACTTACTACTTGCAACACTAAAATCTACTTCAAAAGTGTATTTCTATGCATGCTAGCATGATTTTCATTTGGGAATTTTTCTCATGTCGTCACTTACATGGAGTCTTCTAATCATGGTTTAAAATGTATTGGCCTATGGTTTTTATTACCAACACTGGCAATATCGGCCCCGATAGTGGTGGATATTATAGGTTTAATATCGTATCAAATACCTCAATGCCTGGAAGGATATTTCCGATATACCAGAATCAGCTGATATTTGCAACCATGCTTCTAATTGTTCATTAAGTTACACCACCACAACTTATGTAATTGTTCCTATCGAATGATTTACATAATCTTCCAGCTGTCTTTAAAGTTAGCATTAGGACGACAAATGTGATTTATACTTGAGACAACAGAGCCCCAACCTTCAACGTTGTCCAATTAGCAGAATGAGTGCTGATTCACAGGGCCCACTTCATTCTGTTATGCACTAACGAAACTTTGGGGGTATGAAAAGGAAGCCAATGTCTCATATTTTCCAATATCTCCGTCTTCTATTAGTGCATTTTGCCATAAGTTCCTCCAGCAAAGTTAAGCCTTTCGAGTCTTTCAGATGAGTTGCAATAGTGTTTTCCATTTTTAAATATTAGGACAACGTTGTTAGAGGAGAAGGCAGGATCCTGTTAGTTTGGACTTGTTTCGATTGACAAAATAAGCTGGAGTTGTACACCTAGAATTTATCTGCTAATGAATCTTGGGTGATGATATTCCATAGTTTTAAAAACCTCTATTTATTGTTACTGCTCGTTTCCTTGAGTTGGGCTTAGGTCAGTACCAAGATCCATGAATTCACCTTGAAGTTGAGGTTACAACATTTGATCCTTAGTATTAAGAAATGCATGCACGCATTGTCCGCCTTCCTCTTCCTACTATCTTATGAGTGGATCCAAGAACTTATTAGTTAGCCAACTCTCAAACTTTGCTACTGTCTCTCTATATGCTTAGGTTGTCTTGTAGAGCCTGCTAGGTTATGCACCTTTGGGTGTGCACATTTTTTGTGAGTCATGCGCGTGTACACCTTGAATTTATCTCCTAATGCATCTTGGGCGATGATGTTCCATAGTTTTTAAAACCCTCTATTTACTGTTACTGCTCATTTCCTTGAGTTCACAGTGTGCTATGGGCTTAGGTCAATACCAAGATCCATGACTTCACGTTGAAGTTGAGGTTACAACATTTGATCCTTAGTACCAAGAAATGCATGCACGCATTGCCCGCCTTCCTATTCCTATGATCTTATGAGTGGATCCAAGAACTTATTAGTTAGCCAAGTCTCAAACTTCTTGCTACTGTCTCTCTATATGCTTAGGCTGTCTTGTAGAGCCTGCTAGGTTGTGCACATTTTTGTGAGTCATGCACATGCATTAGCTGGTTTTGTCCTAGCCCAATAACAAAATTTCCATGGGAGCACGCATGAGGTTGTTTTCACCTGGAGGCTCTTGAAGAGACTTTTAGGGTTGTCCTTTTCTCACCCAGGTCTATAGCTTTAATTTCGTTGTGGCTGAAGTTTCCCTTAATTTTAAGTTTGGTGATCCTCTTTATTGGCCTTTGTTATGTTTCATTCACCGATTGCTCTTCATTGCTATTTTTCAGCACGGACGCATTACTTTCACTTCTGATACTAATATTAGATTGACAACCAACTGACTGCAAACAAACCTGGTCCTTTGATCTGGGGCGATTGGGAGAGGCGTCTAACCTAGAAACAGGAAGCCAAAAAACTGAGTAAGTAGACAAAAAGGAAGCTCAGGGCAAAGACCTTGCCTCTAGCAGAGATTCCTACTTTCGACTGCCATGGCTTGACATCATGAGGAGAGCAAGTGCTATTTTCATATTCTTAGCTGTTTTTGTTTTATTTCTACAAGTCAATATGTCTCACTACTTCGGTCTCCACCTTCTCATGAAGCTAGGTGGTAAAGCAAGGAACCCTTTCATGCAATGCTATCTGCTCATTATCTAAAGAGTTAAAAACTATTCCCTCCTTCATGGTTCTATATGTTCTACTATCTCTAGTTTTCCTTGACTTTCCGCTCTGTTAGCATACTTGTTTATTGATTCTTACTGTTCCATTCTCATATTTTCTTCATTTGTGCTGTAGCTAGGTTATATAGTGCAAACTCTTCTTTCCTCTAATGTAGAGCCACTCTCTGTCTATTGAAGTTGCTTGCTTCATTGATGCTTCTGTATGCGTTGTTAATGAATCAACTTACTAGATTTAGTTTTCTTTTCATACTCAATACTTCTTATTTGTGTTTGTGTATCTCACTTAAATATTTACACATCTGTGATTCTGTAGCTTCTATTATTTGTTAATGAATATGTTGATCAAGTTTTGGAACATAATTTTCCATATTTTATGACAACATTTACAAGTTTGAAACAGATGTTTATTTTTTGAAACTACAATACAAGTGGCGGTTTTAGAAGGGTCTAAAGGAACCAGTGTTCCAGGAATTAATGGAGCTACTATAAAGAAAATCTTCTCATGTTGGTTCAACTGTTTGCATGTTACAGGACATTCCCGAGTGAAATCATTAGAGATGATCTCTTACTGGTCCCCTGGTGGATATGTGTAATAGTGAGCGTGAGAGTAATATATGTATGCATATGAAGTAGAAAAAAAGATTAGTGAATATATGCATATTTACATACTCCTATAGTACACATAATTATATCAACAGTACATTCCCCAACGCTATTTGGCCATGATGCTCGTAGAACACACATCATACTTGTCTTATGCTAGAAGAAAAGCTATCCTCTATAGGACAATGAATGAAATGTATGTTACATGACATGCTCGTGTGGCATCGGGTAGGGTTTGCATGTCTTCACTTCAACAGATTGGATTGGCCAAAGTGATCTCTTTCTGTTACATGTTATGGACTTTATGGTGTTTCTTCTTTGATATTATTTGCCAATGCTGCACCATCCATAACTATCATATTTTTATAAAGAAAATACACAGATGAAAATTTCTGAGATGAAAATCTATTTTTAATCATGAATATATTTTTTATAAGTTATGGGTCGCTCCATTGAGGATACAATGAGGTAGTGTCAGTTGACAATTAGTTTAGGCATGTGCAATGGAGACCAATGGGTGGACTACAGACTACTTAGTAGAAGTGATAACATCATAGTTGAATAAGTGGCTGCGCGATCAAAATAATGTGGACTGTGGCAATAGTATGGTGATTGCTAACGTCACATAGCTGAATCGAGAAAAATGATTCATGTAACAGCGCCCCCCCACCCCAAAAAAAAAAAAAAAAAAAAAAAACCTGGGACACAGATTAACTTTTGTTATAGAAAGTTTGCTTGACTGCAACCAAAATACTATTTATGAACCATTTTCTCTTTGCTTCTGTTTTTTTTTTTTGGGTGGGGTGGTGGGGGCATTATTCATCATATTACCTGTCTTCAAGTTTGCATGTATCTATGGCTTGTATTTAATGTTTGGATTGCACTTGGAAATGAAGAAACTTAGCTGTACTATCCTTTTTTTACCCTATTCAGAAAGGATATATATTGCATGTTTGCCATAAGTACTAATACAAAAATGTATTTGATTAGATGTTTTGCCAAACATACTGATAAAAAAAATGTATTGGATTGGAGATCATATTAGTTAATGCCTCCAGTTAAAGCTAGAATAAATACGGGGACAGAAGGCAGTGGAAAGCTGGTTAAAGGAATGAGAGGAAACTAGAAATAGGTGGCTGCTATTGTACGCGGCTCATTTATTTATGTTGCGTAAAAATGATGGCAAAAAGTGTATATACTGCAGAAGGTTTTATCCAGTTGAAATTTTGATGGAGCAAAAGTTTTATATTTGTGTCGTGTTATGGTAGGGAGATTATGCGGATGTCACTGAGAATGCAAATGTCCCACTTCCCTTCTCAGAGATTACTGCACCACCTGAAACAGGAATTCCTTGATGATGGAATAATGATTACTTGATTAGTGTTGCAAATCCATTATGAAGTCTATGTTCCAGTTGCGAAGCAACTTTATGCTTGTGATGCACGATATCAGGTACCCATGACGAACGGAGCTTTTAAGAACCTGATTTTGCAATGTTGGTTCATCAACATTGGCTAGGCTGAGTTGCTTTGCTTCACCATATGATATATATATGTTTGTGTGGATTTGTCTGAAGGAACTGGTCAATAGCTAGGATTGTTGGTTTGATCAATTTAGAGCATTGAACATCACTATTGAGATCAGAGACCTCTTGGGAGATTTCTGTACTAGGAAAATGATGCAGCTATGCAATATGTTCATGTTGAAACATTATGTTGAAGTTACTGCCCTTGCTATTCATATTTCATTCTTTAGGACTTTAGGTGAGTGATGCTGTCTGTAGAATCTGCAACAAAAGCTCCTTTAATTAATGGCAGATAGACTGATTTGATTTGGTGAAAGCTTGTGTATGCAAACAAAAGTCGCGAAACTTTTTATTCAACAATCCAAGACTCGCTTGCCGCGACTATTTGGAGCAACCGTGGAAAGCTTGGTCAGGGCTCCATATGAACTTCATTGGTCTGTTGAAGCGCATTCTCGTCGTTGAGTGGGATTGCCTACAGAATTCTTGGCGAAGGGAAAAGTATGAGTTCCACCGACTATTTGTTGAGTGAATCTCCTCACCTAGGCTACCATGTAATTTGTAAATCCTCTTTGTATTGTGCTTATAATAAAGCCACTTGGTTTTCTAAAGATAACGTGAGAGGATCCTCTGTTATCTAGGGATATTTTATGGTTTTATGGGTTTGTGTAAGTGTGAACACATTTGTGCTCACTCCTTTGACCTTCCAGTGCCACTGTAACTACACTACTTGATATTTTGTTTTTGCTTTCTAGACTACTTCCACTAGTAACATGCCCCTCAAGAAGTATGCGATTTTTCTTATTCCTTTTTTCAACACAATGGCAAGATATTATTTCGACGATTAACGACTTGAATAAGATTTGGCTTACTTGGGCCAGTTGGTATAGAGATGCTGAAAGAAATGGTGTTGCAGGTGCTGCTTTAGACCCGTAGGCATATATGCTTGTTATTTGGATCATTTGATGCATATCAACTTTTGTCAGTGTAACCACCCACGACTTTCAAATCAATGGGATGGACAGCACCAATGTAGAATGAAATTTGATGCTAAGGAGACTGCTGAAAACACACGAAATTGTATGGTGATGCCCCTTTGTATAAGACGAGTCATATTTGCTGTTGTTTTGTTAGATGCTTCCATTTACCGAGAATAACTACTGCTATGAGAATAAAAGATTTGGTTTATTTGGTCAGTCATACCATTTTCTTCTTTGGTAGGTGTATGTTACACCTGGGAAAACAGCTTCCTAGAAATAATTTTTTTTAGCAACTCCTAGAGAGATGAATGCAAAGATAGCCATGATGAAATTCGAATAATCCTTACCCAAAAAGAAAATTTTGAAGAATCCAGATATCCATGTAGCTGCAACAATGGGGCAAGCGTCGATAGTCTAATAGGTGATTATGGTCTTGTCGGAACATCATCTAGGATGTGGGGGTTGGCATCCAGGCAAGTCTTTAATGAGTATCAAGCTTTTGAAGACCCTTGAAGACTGATAAACCTAGGAGCAAAAGCGTATATAATGGAACTGCTTGGTGATTAAAGAGAATAAAACATGCTAGTTTGATTCTTGGTAGGAGATGAGTAATGTGGAACAAAATCATTCTAATATGATAGAATGACTTGGGGCATGATGAAACTAATAGAATCTAATTTTGAAAGGGAAGAAATTTGTATCCAGAGTGCTAATTAAGAGGGTATTTCCTTTTTTCCCCTTAATACCTGAGAAATTAAGCAATGGATTGGCAATATACAGATGGTGAAAAGGGAGGATAACTTCTTTTCTATTTAACAAGAGTAGATAACTATCTGATGACTAAAGACCATAAATACTTTTTCTAAGGAAAAGTAGAAATGTGAACTGAAAGATTGAATGTATCTATACTGATGAGAAATTACCTATACTGAGGAGAAGTTACTTGAGAAAATGAAGGAGAGGTTCAGATATAGATTTTAATGTGTTTGTAATGCTTTCTGACCTTTGTATGTTCCACCATTTCTTTTTACATGCCCATATGAAAAGATAGTTGGCTTTATTTCTAGATTTTGAGTCTCTCCCTCTCTTTTTATGTCTTTCAAGTGCATGCTATTTTCATTTGGACCCACAACCCCATGCCTTGCTCCATTTAGAATTACTGCTAAAGGCTACATACCATATAGATGAAATATGGTATGGGCATAATCTTAGACACTTGTACGTATGTTCTACTGTCATACAAAGAAAGCAAAAGGGGTCTGATTTTTGGAAAATTTAAAAGCAATGGTTGTCCATCTAAAGGGAGTTGGTCGTGGAACAAAGTTGAAACAATAGTTGAAGCCAAAGAGCACAAAAATATATAGGAAGAGAAAATTTTGAACAGAGTTCCACACGCACAATTTTTTTTTCTTTTCATTTCTAGGCTTATGATAGGGTCCTTAAGGCAGACTACATGGTGGAGATTGCAACCATATCCATTTCCTATGACCACTTAGCATGAAAGAATCAAGTCCCTACCCTTTCACATTGGTTCTTGGATGACCTGAATGTTTATTCAGGATGCCATTCTATGGCTTATGTTGTCCATATTATATTGCATTAGTTTGATGAGACCAGAAAAAGGACAATTTCTGCGATAAAAGTGTGAAGGAACTGTAGAATCTGTAGTGTTTGTCCAGCGGCTGTTAATTGGATAATTTCACAGTCCGGCGGTGGGCTAATGTCGGTTGGGAGAAGCTTGGAGAAGAGGGAGAAAAAGAGAAAAAGAAATAAAGTAAAATTGAATTTTATATTATTTTAATAGGGTCAAAAATTGATTAGCTCCGAACGGTTCCCAAAAATTACAGAAAATAGAGAATATTACCTGAGACGTAATATGAAAACGGTTTGAAGAAATTCTATCTGGTTTGTAAATTAAAAATCCCGAGTGTCTTGCCGATACCGGGCGACACCAGCTTGGCCGGATTTTCAATAAATTCAGAAAAATTTTCAAAATACCCTAAGGTAGATACTACGATTCTAAGACACATGGTGAAAGCGGATTCTCAAAATACAACTCTGTTAGTGAATTAAAAATCGTAGAGCCGATCATCGGTATCGGTCCACACCGGCTACGGAGTTTTTTCAAAATAATCCAGAAAAATTTCAGAAAATCCTGAAAAATCTACAATATTAGAAATTGATTTTTAAAACTGAAATCAGCTCAATCGGACTACCACGGAGGTCAAATCAATTTTGTACGTCGTATCGCGTACTGATACGGTGATATGTACACTGAGAAGCAGGGGGTTACATTTCTCCCCACCTTACAAAAAATTGCGTCCTCGCAATTTCAATCAGGTGTGAGAACAAGATTTTCAACCCCAAAGCCGAAATGTTACAGGTCCACGATACTTCCGTTGCGCACTCTGGTATCTCTAAGGAACTCGGGATGAAGAAGTATGTGAGTGAACTAATATTAACGGATGGGAAGCAAGACGGTGCAAGGAAAGCGAGAAGGAAATCGGATGCTCTGGTTGACAATGGAAAGGAAGGAAGGAATAAAACAGAGCCAAGGAATGAATTGTCAAGGTCATGGCATACTTGTACTCGTTGCTGGAACCCCAACTTCAGATACAGACAAGTTAATCTGGACCTGATTGTACTGTTGGTTCTTCTTCTTTTTCTTCTTGTGTGTGTGTGTGTGTGTGGTTTGTGGGGTGGGGGAGTACGTGTCTTCTGATCCTCCAAAGGTAGGAGCAAGCAACATGGCTATGCATGTATCTACGAGTTCTATGCAATATCGCTTACCATGTGCCCCCTTAACTGTTGCCTGTGATGAAGTGTATAAGAAAACCTCAAGACAATAAATGAATTAGCTGGAGTGGGGGCTGCGTCACAGGCAACAAGAGTGCCATGTCAATAACAGTGATATATGAACAGTCAGATGTCAATATTCAGTAAATATTCATGTAATAGTGATATGAGAACAATCAGGCCATGAATTCAGGTGAATCTATGTATTTGTTAGGCAAGAATATGAAATAACAGTGCCCAGTATAATAAAGTATCCGTATAACATAACAGTGATATAAGAACAAGATATAACAGTGTCCACGATCATAACATATAGAAATTACATTATAATAGTAATTCATAAAATCAGTAACATATGTTTAGTATAACACTATTTGTTGTCATGAGTAAGATAACATGACAATATCAGGGTAATATCGTTAACAAGAACATGTGTCAATATATCGTTATTTATTTCAACGATTTTAATATTATTAACATGATTGATATCACAAAGAAATTATGTACAATTATCTATTTTCACTCTTTACAACTATATTAAAAATTATTAATTTATTAATCTAAAATTTCTTTAATCTACAGTCTAATAATAACTAAATATAGAAATAATAAATCTATATTTTATATTAAATCAACAATCACAATAAAATATTATATTATTGAATATGTTTAAAATGCACTAACACATATTTTAATTAAAATGATTTACTATTTACATGATTTATTAGACAATAATTACAGTTTATTAAATAAATTAATAAATTAATTTTATTTAACATAATGAAATGTAATTTATAAAAGAAAAACACTAATATAGATATCACCAAAATGTAGCTCTCTTTTTTACGATCGCAACAGTTTGAGAATCGTCCAAATCGGAATCTGTATGGTTAAGATATCGTCCGAACACTAAAATTAATAAAAATGGCTTAGTTTTGTAAATTTTAAGGTGTAACACCCTGCCCCGGCGGGTACAGGGACGCTACTGTAGCGTACATACGCAGGACAAAAATACTCTCACATATCTACATTAAGCATCGGTACAGTACATGAGTCAGACTATGAAAGTACGTTGTATTATACATTTCGACAAAATAGAACAAGTATTCAGTTATTACAGACTGTGATATAATATTACAAGAATATTACATCATCAAGAGGCACAAAAATATGATTATAAGGAATGAAAAGTCTGGGAGATGCTCACGAGGAGCAAAAAAGGATCTCACAAGCCAGTCAAGAGTGGGCAGGTCGAAGATAATCTACTGCTGATCCACTAGCTCCTCGAGGAAAGCCCGGTCTTTCGTGGAAGGGTCCACTTCATGGCAAACTCCAGGATCTAGACATGCAGGTCCAACATTGTCAGACACCAACTCAGCGAGTATGTAAAATGAAACCAAGTGGTTTGCACTGGCTATTACTCGTGTACAGGTTAATAGTGAAGTGGCTCAGTCATGCAAGCACAAGCATTAAACAAGAAAATCAGGAAATTTAATACAGTAGACAGACAATCATACATGTGTGAAGCATCATGTTAGGTAAAGGGTGTGTACAAGCAATAATGCATAATAAAACAATATATCCAGACAATCATACATAGTAAAATAGTGTGTCCAGCTCAAGTGGTGCAAAAATAGATTGGAGAACTATAATACAATGGTAAGTATATGCACAGGTAAACATACGTGTATCGGGTATGTACATCGCAGTGGTATGCACAAGCAAACATACGTGCACCCGAAAACATGTCGTGTACTCAAATCATGCAAGCATAGAATAACCACAACAAATAGTATAACATAAAATCAGTACTAGGTGAAATATAATCAGATTATTATATTATTATTACTCGTCTAACCCGTATGTCTAGCTATGTGTCCCGGTGTCTCAATACACATACATCCACATATGAGTAAGATGAGGTTGGTTATTGGAAACTGATGGGGGATCATGAACCATGTTTATAGCGAGTCCCGTGCATATCGGGACAACGACCTCAAGAGCATCCTGTACTGAGCTAGAACTGGCCGCTAAGACGTAAGAGCCTTATTTGTATGCCCTGGAAGGAATGAAATTTGGAGCTGGGGTGCCAGTACACCCTACCGAAACACCTGGTGGCCCTCAGGTAGAATCGAAGTTTCAGTTACACAACATTTAATCATTATAAACACATACACATATTGATTTCATCAGTTTCTCTCATCTCAGTGTAAGTTGTCCAATTATTATAGATTAAGTCTATGATGATTGGTGTATGGGGATTAACATGAATATAATAACATGAGGAACATGCGTGATACAGGAATATATAATCTCAGGGTGTGTACATGATATCAGTGTTAGTTCCATAAAGGTGATAATCATGAGTCAGGTAATTAGTCGGTCAGGTGTCATGATACAGGGTGAAGTATACAATACAAGTAAACGAAGATTACAACATCATGCCTAGCATAGTATATGAAAATAGTATAGGTAAACATTTCAAACTCTTCACAATCATATTAATAATAATTATTATTAAACTATTAATTAATTATCCAGACAGAGCTAGTTAAGCTGGAGCAAAGTTAGGCCGTGTCAGCATAACGCTCGGCACACGACGGAGCTAAAATCACACCTAGAGGGGGGGTGAATAGGTGTAATGCTAATCAATGCACAAATTAAAAATGAGATGATGCAACGATCACTCAAAGCAAAATTAGAAGCCGTATATCCCGTGAAGGGCTCTGAACTTCTTCCTCATGATTCCTCTAAATAAGAGTTTGAGGTGCGCAATGCAATCTTGTTGTAAGAGTATAGATCGACAATATAAGAATGAATGAATAGAAAGTAAAAGACACAAGTAAACCAATCGCAAACACATAGATTTGTTTCGAGATTCGTGCACCCATCTCTACGTCCCCGCCTTCACTCAGAAGAATTTTCGATCCACTAAAATTTCCACAAAGGATTACAATCACTAGGGAGTACCCAACTCCTCAATCACACTCCTCTAGTCCAGAGGTAGTGTAGCCACAAGTACAATAATCACTTGGTAATTAAAAGACCACAAACTCTCTTTTGAAAAACTTTTCTTTACAAAACCCTAGAGAATAATATGTAAGATTGAAGCTCAAGGTTTGTAAATGAAAATAAAATAAAGTAGAAGAGAGATTTGATTCAAAAACTTCAGAAATAAAACAGAGATTAGAGCACAAAACTGATAGTAAAACACTTCTTTCAAAAATACTAAAACTTTGAAATCTTTGCAATAGTTATTGTATTTCACCTCAACCCCAACCACCCCTATATGTAGGATTTAGGTAGGGATTAAAAAGTAAATATCTATTTGGACTGAGCAGGTATAATTTGACCAAAATCCATCCTAATCCACGTTTTAAGATAAAAATCACGTTTTAAAATAGGTTTAAAAAACTAGCCGTTTGGCTAGAAATGCAGAGCACGGTTGACCGGCCGGTCGACCGGTTTTCAAATATTATGACCGTTGGCTGACTCCGGTCGACCGGCCCAAACCGAGCGTTTGAGTCTGTCAGTCGGTCGACCACTCGGTCGACTGTAATGGGGTCCGGTCGACCGCTCGGTCGACCGGGAATGTGCACACATGCACACCCCATAGGTCAGGACTGCGGTCGACCGCGTGGTCGACCGTTTTGACCTGTAACAGAGCCGGTCGACCGCCCGATCGACCGCAACAGGTCATAAACAGAAAATAGGTTAGAAATCTAATTTTAAGATATGTTATTTTCAAAGGGATTTTTGTAAAGGCTTAAAATACAATAAGCTAAGTATGCATATACTGAAATAGGACTTAAAGTATTTTATCAAGAGTCAAAGATAATCTTTTGAAAACACATGCAATTTTGTGTGTGCAGGGTATTTGAGCTTCAATACTATATACTATTCTTTAACAAACTAATAACACAATGATCCACAGGAAGGCGTCTCTGAACCGCGCTCTAATCCTATGCGTGAGTCCTCTTGAGCCATCATTACCTGTATCAACTTGAAATTCATTCTTGAACCTCTATTATTATCAAATAGCTTTTATATGTTTTATTATCATCAAAACGCATAAACCGGAGAGTGTAACCTTTGGGCCAACAATCTTCCCCTTTTTGATGATGACAAAACATATAAGTTATAACACAAGATATAGAAGGGAGGTAAAAACTCTCCCTCAAATAATGTTATATTAAACAAGTATACTATACTAAAACATGAAATCATAATGAAAGAATAAACATGAAAACATATTCTTTTATATAAAACAAACTTATTATTTGATATAAGGCAAACTTATTATTTGAGAACAAAACACAAACACACATAAACACAAACATACATATAATGACAAACATATTTCTCTCCCTTTTTGTCATACATCAAAAAGGGATATATTAGTATGAAAACTTCTTTAGTCCATAACACAAACATTGAGTTCACCACATATAAAGTAAAATCTATTGAAATCAAGTGGTTTAGTGAAAATATCGGCAAGTTAAAAATCAGTAGAAACATAATTAATATCAATATCACCTTTCTAAAAATGATCTCTAAGAAAGTGATATCTAATTTCTATGTGCTTGGTCTTACTATATTGATTTGCATTCTTAGTCATATGAATTGTACTAGTATTATCACAAAATATTTTAATATGGTCATAATGCAAATCATAATCAAGGAGAGTATGTTTCATCCAAAGGACTTGAGCACAACATGCCCCAGCGGCAACATACTCCGCCTCGGCGGTTGAGAGGGCTACCGCATTTTGTTTCTTGGAAGGCCATGAAACAAGACAATTACCGAGAAATTGACATGTTCCACTAGTACTCTTCCTATCCACTCTACAACCCGCATAGTTGGCATCCAAAAAGCTCGTCATTGAGAATTATCCGATCTTCGGATACCATAGACCCATTCCAATAGTGCCCTTAAGGTATCGAATAATGCGTTTTACCGCAATCAAGTGAGATTCTTTAGGACAAGATTGGAATCTAGCATAAAAACACACACTAAATATAATATCTGGCCTACTAGCCGTTAAATACAACAAACTACCAATCATGCATCTATATAATTTTATGTCTACACTCTTACCTTGGTCATCCTTGTCAAGCTTGGTAGTGGTAGCCATGGGAGTGTTGCAAGTTTTTGAGTCTTCAAGTCTAAATTTCTTGATGAATTCCTTAGTATACTTGACTTGACTTATGAAGATCCCATCACTTCTTTGTTTGATTTGGAGTCCAAGAAAATAGTTCAATTCACGCATCAAAGACATCTCAAATTCATGCTGCATACATGATTCAAACTCCTTACAAAGTAATTCATTAGTAGAACCAAAGATTATATCATCAACATAGATTTGTACAATAAGAATGTCACTACCAACATGTTTAGTAAATAATGTGGTGTCTACTTTGCCCTTAACAAAATCATTTGATAGAAGAAAAGTAGAAAGTCTTTTATACCAAGTTCTTGGAGCTTGTTTTAAACCATACAATGCTTTATCTAGTTTGAAAACAAAATTTGGATGTATATGATCAACAAAACCGGGGGGTTGTTCAACATATACTTCCTCTTCAATAAAACCATTTTAAAATGCACTTTTTACATCCATTTGAAAAAGTTTGAAATTTTTATAGGATGCATAAGCTAGTGTGATCCGTATGGCTTCTAGCCATGCTACTGGTGCAAAGGTCTCCTCAAAGTCGATTCCTTCAACTTGGGTGTAACCTTAGGCTATTAACCTAACCTTATTCTTAACAACATTTCCTGACTCATCCAACTTGTTCCTAAAAATCTACTTAGTACCAATAATTGGTCTATCATGGGGTCTAGGAACAAGATGCCAAACTTGGTTGCGCTCAAATTGATTTAGCTCTTCTTGCATAGCAAGCAACCAATATGAGTCACCTTCGGCTTCGAGGATGTTTTTGGGTTCAGTATGAGATATGAATGCATAATGCCCACACAAATCATGGAGTTTGGAGCGAGTGGTTACCCCCTTTGATACATCATCTATGATGCGATCTTTGGGATGATTTGTAGCATATATCTAATCTTTAGAAAGTGGTTGTGATGTTTCCACTTCATCCTTTTGAACTTCACCATTTGGTTCTTTCTTGTCTTTTTGGATGAGTAAGTCCTTCAAGGATATTTTCTCCATGTTTTCACCTAAAGAATCAATCTCTACAATATTCTTAACAAATGCATTAGATTCCTTAAACTTAACATGCATAGATTCTTCAATTGTAAGAGATGATTTATTGAACACTCTATATGCTTTGCTAGTACTAGAATAGTCAATAAAAATTGCTTCAAAAGCCTTAGCATCAAATTTGCCCAAATTATCTTTGGTGTTTAAAACAAAACATTTGTATCCAAAAACTTTAAAATACGAAACATTTGATTTTTTTCAAATAATAGATTTCAAAGAAAGTTTTGTGAAGTATTTTTACACAAGTAAATTCGGTTCGATATATAGCATGCGGTGTTTACGGCCTCGGCCCATAAGTATTGAGGGAGCACGTATTCATTTATCATGATCCTAGCCATTTCTTGAAGAGTTCTATTCTTCCGTTCAACGACTCCATTTTGTTGTGGAGTTCTAGGACATGACATTTCATGTTTTATTCCATTATCATCGCAATAAGTCATAAAGAATTGGTTGACAAACTCATCACCTCTATCACTTCTTATGCGTAAAATCGAAAATCCTTTTTCTTTTTCAACCCTTTTCTGAAAAATCTTAAGATGCGAAAAAGTTTGATCTTTATGCTCCAAAAAGAAAATCCATGTGAAACGAGAGAAATCATCGACTAAAACCAAAACATATCTATTTCTATTTAAACTTTTGATTTTAGTTGGTCCAAATAGATCCATGTGGATCAATTCTAGTGGCCTAGATGTCATGATATCCTTGATTGGTTTGAAAGAAGGCTTGATTTGTTTTCTAAGTTGGCACGCACCACAAATGCGGTCCTTTTCAAACTTCAAATAAGGAATACCCTTCACTGATTCCTTAGAATTGATTCTAGAAAGATGATCAAAAGAAGCATGGCCTAGTCTTCTATGCCATAACTATGAAATCTCATCAAAAGCATTTAAACATTTTGTAGTGCAATCCAAATTAAGCATATCAATAATGTAGACATTATTTTCACGAAATCCAGTGAGAATACATTCATTGGTTTTACAATAAAAAATATTGCAAGAAGATTCATCAAAAATAACTTTGAGACCACGATCACATAGTTGACTAATACTAAGTAAATTATGTTTAAGCCCATCAACAAGAACTACATTTTCAATTAAAGGAGATGTACCAATCTTGATGTTACTTATACCGATGATGGTGCCCTTAGAGTCATCTCCGAAGGTAACGATGCCACCTTCAACATACCTCGATGGGGTTGCAAAATTGTTGATGTCCCATGTCATATGCCTTGAGCAACCACTATCAAGGTACCACCGCTCCCTACGTCTTAGAGTCTTGGTATGTACCTATATTAAATAATTGAATGGTTGATTTTGGTACCCATATTTTCTTGGGTCCTAATACGTTAGTGTTTCGAACCCAAACATGATTATTCATACTATTTATATGATCATAATAAAATTTGGCTAAATGACATTCTAGTCACAATAAGTACATTTATAAATTCTTCCATATTTAAAAGCATAATGAGCATGTGGTTTATGAACATGTGATTTGTGAACATGTGGTGTTTTAGCATGATTGACATGTGATTGTTGGCATGATTAACATGTGGAGTTTTAGCATGTGATGGTTTATCATGTTGAACATATGAAGTGTGCATGTGTTTCTTTGACAATATTTCTTCTAGTTTAGTATTATTAAATGCACATTCTTTTAAAACATTTTTCAAATCATTTATTTTAGTTTTAACATAGAAATCTCATTTTCATCAATTTTAGGATATTTAGCTTTGCATGCAACTCTGTAGGCATCAAAATCTCTTTGTGTTGAAATAATAGTGAAAGATAATTCATCTTTTTCTTTTGTAAAAATAGCAATTTGGTTGTTAAGCATTTCATTTTCCTTTTTAATTTTAAACAATCTTTCTTCTTAGAATCATAATTTTCTGAAAGTTCAACGAAAGCTTGTAATAACTCTTCTTTACTTATTTCAATATCATCATAAGATGGTTCGAAAGTTACCTTAAAGTGTGTTTGTTATGAAACACATGTTAGCCGTGTCAACTTCATCTTCGGATTCACTTTCCGAATCCAAGTGGCTTTGAACGCCTTCTTTACAAACGGCTTCTTTGCTTCATGGAGGAAGATATCTTGTTCTTGAAATCTGAACATTTAGCCATGATATGTCCAGGTTTCCGACAGTTGTAGCATGTAATCTTCTTCTCCTCCTTCCCTTCCCATCGCCTTCTATGGTTGAGCTTTTTCTTGTAGTACATTCTTTTAACATTTCTCACAAGAAGAGATAGCTCTTCATCTTCTTCTTCATCTTTTTCATCATCGAAGATGATGGAGGTAGACTTGAAAGCAATAGGCTTTTTCTTTTGAGGCGTCGTTTCTTCTCTAACCTTTTTCTTCATCTCATAAATCTTAAGGTTACCAATAAGACTGATGAGCTCCATCTCGTCTTTGTCGTTCAATTCCTTCATGGTGGTAGCTTTGATTTCTCATGATGAAGGGAGTGCACGAATCACCTTACACACCTTTTGGTCGTTGTTGATTTCATCACCTAGAGAATCAAGAGCATTTGTGATTTTAGTAAACTTAGTAATCATGTCATCAATAGATTCATTTTCTTGCATTCTAAAACTTTCATTTTGGGAACGCAAGAGATCAATTTTAGCTCTTTTGACTTATGATGTTCCCTCATGAGTGATCAATAAGTGTTGCCAAATCTCATAGGCAGATTTGCAATGGACAACCCGTGTTAAGTCATCCTCATTTAATGCTAAAAGTAAGAAATTTTGAGCCTTCGAATTTCCATCAACTTCCTTGGAGGTAAGATCGGACCAAGTATCCTCCTCACCTACGGGTGCACTATAGGGCTTGGTCAAAGACTTAGCAACTCGCTACCTAGAGATTGCAAAAATATGTTCATCCTAACTTTCCATATGGGAAAGTTTAGTCCATTAAATTTGGGTGGGGTCTTAATGTTATCGGCCATCTTTACTAGTGGATGAATGAAGATATGAAAATAGTGATTAGCAACTTATAGGATCTCTCTAAGGATGTAAAGCCAAAAAATAGAGTCCTACCTCTGATACCGATTGAAATCACACCTAGAGGGGGGTGAATAGGTGTAATGCTAATCAATGCACAAATTAAAAATGAGATGATGCAACGATCACTCAAAGAAAGATTAGAAGCCGTATACCCCATGAAGGGCTCTGAACTTCTTCCGCGTGATTCCTCTAAATAAGAGTTTGAGGTGCGCAATGCAATCTTTTTGTAAGAGTATAGATCGACAATATAAGAATGAATGAATAGAAAGTAAAAGACACAAGTAAACCAATCGCAAACACAGAGATTTGTTTCGAGGTTCGAGCACCCAGTTCTACATCCCCGCTTTTACCCAGAAGGATTTCCGATCCACTAGAATTTTCACAAAGGATTACAATCACGAGGGAGTACCCAACTCCTCAATCATACTCCTCTAGTTCAGAGGTAGTGTAGCCACAAGTACAATAATCACTTGGTGATCAAAAGATCATAAACTATCTTTTGAAAAACTTTTCTTTACAAAACCCTAATTGAAGCTCAAGGTTTGTAAGTGAAAATAAAATAAAGTAGAAGAGAGATTTAATTCAAAAACTTCAGAAATAAAACATAGATTAGAGCACAAAAACTGAGAGTAAAACACTTCTTTCAAGAATACTCAAACTTTGAAGTCTTTGCAATAGTTGTTGTATTTCACCTCAACCCCAGCCACCCCTATATATAGGATTTAGGTAGGGATTAAAGGATAAATATCTATTTGGACTAAGCAGGTATAATTTGACCAAAATCTAGCCTAATCCACGTTTTAAGATAAAAATCACGTTTTAAAACAGGTTTAAAAAACTAGCCGTTTGGCCAGAAATGCAGAGCACGGTCGACCGGCCAGTCGACCAGTTTTCAAATATTATGACCGTTGGCTGACTCCGGTCGACCGCCCCAAACTGAGAGTTTGGGTCTGTCAGTCGGTCGATCGCTCGGTCGACCGGGGAACGTGCACACATGCACACCCCATAGGTCAGGACTGCAGTCGACCGCGTGGTCGACCGTTCTGACCTGTAACAGAGCCGGTCGACCGCCCGGTCGACCGCAACAGGTCATAAACAGAAAACAGGTTAGAAATCTGATTTGAATATATGTTATTTTCAAAGGAATTTTTGTAAAGACCTTGTAAAATACAATAAGCTAAATATGCATATACTGAAATAGGACTTAAAGTATTTTATCAAGAGTCAAAGATAATCTTTTGAAAAC
Organism: Agave tequilana; assembly: GCA_038442645.1. Taxonomy (NCBI): domain Eukaryota; kingdom Viridiplantae; phylum Streptophyta; class Magnoliopsida; order Asparagales; family Asparagaceae; genus Agave; species Agave tequilana. The sequence goes on from JAVJIF010007044.1 coordinate 76,196, forward strand.
ACATGCAATTTTGTGTGTGTAGGGTATTTGAGCTTCAATACTATATACTATTCTTTAACAAACTAATAACACAATGATCCACAGGTAGGCGTCTCTGAACCGCGCTCTAATCCTATGCGTGAGTCCTCTTGAGCCATCAATACCTGTATCAACTTGAAATTCATTCTTGAACCTCTATTATTATCAAATAGCTTTTATATGTTTTGTTATCATCAAATCGCATAAACCGGAGAGTGTAACCTTTGGGCCAACAGGAGCATGACTCTTGGCAAAGTTAGCAGGCGGCTCTAACGCTAACGCGCTCGATGAGGCTAATGTTCACGGTGAAGCAAGCATATGAATGCTTTGCTAACGCACACGATGAAGCCATGCTCGCGGCGGAGCTACATTATCATGGCAATGCAAGCATATAAACGCTTGGCTAATAGCACGTGGTGAAGTTACGCTCGCGGTGAAGCTAAACGCACGTGGCAAAACAAGTGTATGAATGCCTTGCTAATGCACACAGCGAAGCTACGCTCGAGGCGAAATTAATAGTAAAGCGCTGAGCGTTAAGCTCGCCTACCCACGGAGCTAAAATACACCTAGAGGGGGGGGGGGAGGGTGAATAGGTGTTTTGCTAATCAAATACAATTTTAAAACTACTTATAATAAATTATGCAAATGGTCACTCAAAATAAGAATTGAAGTTGAATTCCCCTGAAGGGCTATAGAACTTCTCCTCTTTGATTTCTCTAGATAATGAGTTGAGGTGCTCAATTGCCTCCTTGTTGAGATGAGTATAGACCGGTAATGAAAGTGACGGAATGAAAGCAATTATAGAATACAAGATGAACAATTACACAAATATGAAAAATAAAAAAAAATAGAGAGCAAGACACAAGCAATCGCAAATACAAAAGAATTTATTTCGAGGTTCGAGCCACCACTCTATGTCCTCCTCTTCACCATTATGAAGGATTTTACTATCCTCTATGGAATCTTTCACAAAAGGACCTTACATAAAGGAATTACAACTTGGTCTACACAAGACTGGAGTACACAATTCCACCAACTCAACCCTCTACACAAGAGGTTGAGATTACAAAGCACTTGGTGATCTAACAAGATCACAATACTCTCTCTTACAATTTCCGATAAAGTAAAATATGAAGTGTTGTTCAAGAAGTTAAGAGATGAAATTAGTTAGAAAGAATAGAGAAATTTTAAAACCAGCTGAAATTAGCTTTGAAAAGAAAGAACTTGGAGATTGAAAGCTCGAAAAACTTTTCTCTTTTGGAAACAAACTTGAAAACTTGTGTTTTTTTTGCTAAAACCAAAACTAATGACCTATATATATAGGCAATGAATAAATATCATTTATAAATCATACCAGGTCATTTGGAGTGTGTTTAGACACTTGGAAACCAAAAATGCCCGTTGGAATCCATTGAAAACAAAATAGATTCAAAAACTAGCCGTTATGGCTATCTGGCAGCCTGTCGGTCGACCGGCCGGTCATTCAGAAAAGAGCCGTTGGCTCCGATCGATCGGGCGGTCGACCACTTGGTAGTTTAAAAAGAAAAACTAAACTGTCGGTCGACCGGGATCGGTCGACCACAAGGGTTAGCGATCGACCGACAACGTGCACAAACGTGCATGCCCCTTGTTAAAAGGCCCGGTCGACCGGGCGGTCGACCGTTCTAGCCTACAATGGGCACCGGTCGACCGGGCAGTCGACCTTTCTGACTTGAAACAATTTTTTATGAAAACTTTTGAGTTTTAAATATTTTCTAAATATTTTGTATTAGTTTATGGGTAATGTAGTAATGTATAGGTGATGAAATATATATTCTAAACTTGTTATAAAATTTTGAAAAAATTATGAGACATGTATCAAAACCAAACATGCAAAATGCTAATGCTACCAAAACTTGTATTTTTCGAAATCATGTATTTTGTGTGTAACTTCTTGAGCATCACTGCTTTATTCTACACTTTAACAAATTAATATCTGACAAGCCTTTAGGTGACTGCAAGATTTTCAACCGGGCTTTTCCATTAGCGACATCGAGTGTTTTGAGTTATAATTCTGTATTTGAATCTTCTTGAGTCTTCAACACTTTCCTTTAGAGGAAGAAAACTCCTTGAATCCTTAAAATCCTGAAATATACTTAAACACTTGAACTTGATTAGTATAAATAACCACATATATTTTGTTATCATCAAAACCATAAAACCGGGTGATTGTAAACTTGGGCCAATAATCTCTCCCTTTTTGATGATGAAAAAACACGTGAGTTATTTAAAATAAAAGATAGAAAGGAGCTTGAAAAGGCTCCCCCTCAAATTATACCATCTATCAAGTACAAAAAAACATTATGACTTTAAATGAATTTGATAATATAAGCAAGTCACACATATATGCATATATAAAAATGATATCAATATAGAATAATATGCATATATAATCTACTATCCTTCCAATCCTCCTTCCTCCAACAACAATATATAAACACGGTAAAGAGAATGGATATAGAATACCAAAACAACTTAATAACTCAAATATCTCTCCCTTTTTTTGTCATGCATCAAAAAGGGTAAGTACATCAACATAAAAGAGATATTAATTTAAAAAATACATAAAAAAGAAATTTGGAAATATTTTCAAAACTTATGAATTCATAATACGAACATTTAACTCACCATAAATGAATGAAAATCTATTATAATCTAGTGATTTAGTAAAAAAATCTGCAAGTTGAAAATTGGTGAAAACATAATCAATTTCAATATCGTCTTTCTCATAGTGATCTCTAAGAAAGTGATATCGAATATCTATGTGCTTGGTCTTTCTATGTTGATTTGCATTTTTGGTCATATGAATGGTGCTAGTATTATCACAAAATTTTTTAATATGGTCATAATGCAAATCACAATCAAGAAGAGTATGTTTCATCCATATGACTTGTGCACAACAAGCCCCGATCGCAACGTACTTCGCCTCGGCGGTTAAGAGGGCTATTGAATTTTGTTTCTTGGAAGACCATGAAATAAGGCAATTTTTTAAATATTGACAAGTACCACTAGTACTCTTCCTATCCACTCTACAACTGGCATAGTCGGCATCCGAATAACTCGTCATGAAAAATTGTCTGATTTTCAGATACCAATGGACCATTCCAATAGTGCCCTTAAGATATCTAATAATGCGCTTTACTGCAATTAAGTGAGACTCTTTAAGATAAGATTGAAATCTAGTACATAGACACATACTAAACATAATATCCGGCCTACTAGCCATCAAATAAAATAAACTACCAATCATGCTTCGATAAAGTTTAATGTCTACATTTATACCTTGTTCGTCCTTGTTAAGCTTAGTAGTAGTGGCCATGGGAGACTTGCTTAATTTTATATCATCAAGTCCAAATCTCTTAATGAGTTCTCTTGTGTACTTGACTTAATTTATGAAGATCCCATCACTCTTTTTCTTGATTTGGAGGCCAAGAAAGTAATTTAGCTCTCCCATCATAGATATCTCAAACTTGTCATGCATGATTCAAATTCTTTATAAAGCTTTCATTAGTGGATCCAAAAATAATATCATCAACATAAATTGAACAATTAGGACATCATTATCTACATGTTTTGTAAATAAAGTGGTGTCAACTTTACCTTTAACAAAATTGTTTGAAATTAGAAAAGTTGAAAGTCTTTCATACTAAGCTCTTAGAGCTTGGTTTAAACCATATAAAGTTTTATCAAGTTTGTACACAAAATTCGGATGTGTAGGATCAACAAACCCAGCGGGTTGTTCAACATACACTTTCTCTTCTATAAAACCATTTAAAAACACACTTTTGACATCCATTTGAAATTTTTTGAAATCTTTATAAGAAGCAAAGGCAAGTGTCATCCGTATGCCTTCAAGCCGTGCTACGGGTGCAAATATTTTCTCAAAATTGATACATTCGATTTGGGTGTAACCTTGGGCCACTAACTTAGCTTTATTTCTAATAATATTACCTGACTCATTCAACTTATTCTTAAAGATCTATTTAGTACGAATAGTTGGTCTATCATAGGGGCTAGGAATAAGATGCCAAACTTGGTTGCGCTCAAATTGATTGAGCTCTTCTTGTATTGCAAGCAACTAATATCAATCGCCTCGGCTTCGAGGATATTTTTGGACTTAATGTGTGAAATAAAAGCAAAATGCCCACATAAACATGGAGTTTGGATCGAGTAGTTATCCCCTTGGATACATCACCTATGATGAGGTCCTTGGGATGATTTGAAGCAAATCTCTAATCTTTTGGAAGTGGTTGTGTCGGCTCCACTTCAACCGCTTGAACTTCACCTTGTACATCAAGTTTTGGTTTTTCTTCTACTATAGGTGAGTCCTTCAAGATTATCTTCTCCATTTTTTCACCTAATCAATCAATCACTACAACATTCTTCACAAAAGCATTAGATTCCTCAAACTTGACATGTATAGATTCTTCAATAGTCAAAGTAGATCTATTGAAGACTATAGGCCTTACTAGTATTTGAATACCCTACAAATATGGCTTCATAAGATTTGACATCAAATTTTCCTAAATTGTCTTTAGTGTTTAAACAAAGCATTTATAACCAAAAACTTTAAAGTAAGAAACATTAGGTTTTCTCAAATAGTAAATTTCAAATGAAGTTTTAGAAGTTTTTTTACAAAAATAAATTCTATTTGAGATGTAACAGATGTGTTTACGGCCTCGGCCCATAAGTATTGAGGGAGTCCGTATTCATTTATCATTGTCCAAGCCATCTCTTGAAGAGCACAATTCTTCCTTTCAATGACTCCATTTTGTTATGGAGTTCTAGAACATGATAGTTCATGTTTGATTCCATGTTCTTCACAATAGGTGCTAAAGGAGTGGTTAATGAATTCACCATCTCTATTACTTCTTATACGTAAAATCAAAAAATCTTTTTCTTTTTTAACTCTTTTTTTAAACACTTGCAAATGTGAAAAGGCTTGATCTTCGTGTTCTAAAAAGAAAACCCATGTAAAATGAGAAAAATCATCAACCAAAACAAAGACAAAATGATTTTCACTTAGACTTTTACTTTTAGTTTTTGTTTTAGAAAAATCATCAACCAAACCAAACAAAGACAAAACAAAGAGAAAAATCATCACCAATGGGTACACTAAAGGGTTTGTCACCACTTTTACAATCCGACTTTCTAAGGATTGTAAAAATACAGTCATCTTAACCTTCCATATAGGAAAGTTAAGGCCATCAAACTTGGGAGGGGTCTTAATACCTTCGGTCATTTTTACTAAAGTGGATGAAGATGAACTTGTGAAAGAAGTGATTAGCAATTAGGATCTCTCTAAGTTGTTAAGTCAAAAACTAGAGATCAAGGCTCTGATACCAATTGAGATGCACCTAGAGAGGGGGGTGAATAGGTGTTTTGCTAATCAAATGCAATTTTAAAACTACTTATGATGAATTATGCAAACAGTCACTCAAAATAAGAATTGAAGCCGAATTTCTGGTGAAGGGCTCTAGAACTTCTCTTCTTTGATTCCTCTAGATAATGAGTTGAGGTACTAAATTGCCTCCTTATTGAGATGAATATAAACGGTAATGAAAGTGATGAAATAAAAGAAATTATAGAATACAAGATGAACAATTACACAAGTATGAAAAATGAAAAACAATAGAGAGCAAGAAACAAGCAACCGCAAACACAAAAGAATTTGTTCCAAAGTTTGAGCCACCACTCTACGTCCCCGCCTTCACCCCTATAAAGGATTTTACTATCCTCTAAGAGATCTTCCACCAAGGGACTTACACAAAGGAATTACAACTTGATCTACACAAGACCGGAGTACACAACTCCACCAACTCAACCCTCTACACAAGAGGTAGCACAAAGCCAATTGAGGTTACAAAGCACTTGGTGATCTAACAAGATCACAAACACTCTCTTACAACTTCTTATAGAGTCGAATATGACGTGTTGCTCAAGAAGTTAAGTGAGAGATGGATTCAGTTAGAAAGAATAGAAGAGTTTTAAAACCAGCTGAAAATAGCTTTGGAAAGAAAGAACTTGGAGATTGAAAGCTAAAAATACCTTTCTCTTTTGAAACAAACTGAAAACTTGTAAACTTTTGTGTGTGTGCTTTTTTTTTTGCTAAAACCAAAACCAATGATCCACATATATAGGCAATGAACAAATATCATTTATAAATCATATCAGGTCATTGGGGTGTGTTTAGATACTTGAAAAACCAAAAATGCCCTTGGAATCCACTAAAAATAAAACAGATTCAAAAATTAGCCGTTATGGCTATCTGGCAGCCTGTCGGTGGACCAGCTGGTCGCCCAGGTCATCAAGGAAAAAGCCGTTGGCTCCGGTCGACCGGGCGGTCGACCGCTTGGTAGTTTAAAAAGAAAAACTAAACTGTCGGTCGATTGACCCTAACCGAGAGTTAGGGTCTCTCAGTTGGTCGACCAATCAAGGTGCACAAACGTGCAAGCCCCTTGGCCAAAGGCCCGATCGACCAGGCGGTCAACCGTTCTGGCCTGCAATGGGCACTGGTCGACCGGGCGGTCATCCGTTCTGGCCTGAACATTTTTTTATGAAAACTTTTGAGTTTCAAATATTTTCTAAATATTTTGTATTAGTTATGGTTAATGTATCAATGTATAGGTGATGAAATACATGTTCTAAACTTATTATAAAATTTTGAAAAATTTTGAGACATGTATCAAAACCAAACATGCAAAACACCAATACAACCAAAACTTGTATTTTTCGAAATCGTTTATTTTGTGTGTGTAACTTTTTGAGCATCACTACTTTATTCTACACTTTAACAAACTAATATTACAAAGCTCTAGGTGACTACAAGATCTTCATCCGGGATTCTCCATTAGCAACGTCGAGTGCTTTGAGTTTTAATCCGTATTTGAATCTTCTTGAGTCTTTAACACCTTCCTTTATAGGAAAAAACTCCTTGAATCCTTAGAACCCTAAAATATACTTAAATACTTGAACTTGATTAGTACAAATAATCACATATATTTTATTATCATCAAAATCATAAAACCGGGTGACTGTAACCTTGGGCCAACATGAGCCAGTAAAGCTCGGAGGCTAAGTGAGCTCGAAGCCTAAGCCTGAAGGTGAAAACCGATAGGGTTGATAAGTCCAACAATAATCCAAGTGATAAGAGACAAAGTACTCGCGGGAGCGCGGTAAAAGTACTCGCCAAGCTAGTGAAAAGTCCTTGCAAACACAACCAACAATACATGAATAAACCAATAATCGAATACAAGTATAACATCAACACCAAGCAGGTACTCGCCAATACGATGTCCTGGGGCACAGCAGCGGATTTCATTGACAGAGGAGCTTTGGCAGAGCTGACGCACAATGCTTGAGGGGGAGAGAGAAACTGAGAGTGTTTGAATGAGAGAGAGATCTAGAGAGAACGAGAGAGAGAGAGTGAGAGAAAACATGAGATAGAGGTGGGAGAAGAGAGCATGAGTGAGAGGGAGAAGAGAGAGAAAGAGAGAAAACAGTGAGAGAGAGGGAGAATAAAAGAGAGAGAGATAAAAGAGAAAGTGAAAGAGAACAGGGGGAAAGAGGGGGAAGGTGTGACTCGGTGGTGGTGGAGGAGGCCGGCCGGGCAGAGGTGGCCATAGGGGGTATGCTGAAGGAGGTGGAGCCAGGTGGAGAGGTGCAGACGAGGAGAGAAAAGAGGGATTATTAAGGGTAATATGGCAGTGGTGGAGTGGCCCGGAGGAGGTGGGGATCCCGGAGATGGCCGAGGTGGTGGGCTGCACGTCGGGATGGAAAGGAGGTAGGGGAGGTGACCGGGGATCCAGGGCCGTTCGCGGAGGGGGCCATAGAAGAAGAGGTGGCCAGAGAGAAATGGTTGGGGTTGGGCTGGGCCTAGGGTTGCCGGCGGGCAATGAGAGGAGGGGGAGAAGGTGCAGAGAGGAGAGGAAGGACGAGGATAGTGAGGGAGAGAGTAAGATATAGGGAGAGGGAGAAAGAGATGATGAGAGCGGGAGAGGGGGAGGTCGGCTGGCAGGGGAGGTCGGCGGGTGATGATGGGGGAGGTGGTAGCATAGGGCAGCTGGGTCAGGGTATAGGGGCTGCGACTGTGTGCATGGTGAAGAAACCAGAGGAGAAAGAAAAAGGGAAGGAAAAAGAAAAGGGAAAAGGGAAAGAGGGAGGGGAAGAAAAAAAGAAAAAGTGGAAAAAAGGAAAAAAGGAAAAGAAAGGAAAAACAAAATGGAAAAAGGATAAGGAAAAGAATAATGAGTGCTGATCGGGCTCTAGATGGGCTTGAGCTGAGTCCTAGTCCAGAACTGGCTTGGGTCCAGGGTCTCGGGCTGGGTTCGGGTCCACTTAATACATGTCGAATACCAAACAATAAATGCAGAAAAATAGAATAACATGAGTAAAAATCAGGACACGTATCTGAGTACTATTCTGGGATCGGGGTCTTACAACCTATCCACCTTATAAAAATTTCATCTTCGAAATTTCATGAGGGAGAGGTGAACACGAAAAACTAGGGTGACGATATCAGTATGATAAAGTGGAGATGAAATGAAAAGATTACCAACTTAGAACACGAAAAGTCAGGAGTATCGGTCACGAGTAACATCTTTAGGGTCTTGCTCAGGGTATCGGACACTCCATCCTGCCACTACTTCGTCTGATGCCTCGACCTCTTCCGCGGTCAAATTGTAAACTAGGCCTCTTCGGTTGGGTTTGGGTCCAGTTCTTGCTCCTCTCTATCCTAATAATAGGCATGCTGCTGGGGAGGAAGTGGAGCTCCTCTGCTAGTAGGTTCTGGGTTCCTCCTCACTGGTGGTGCTGGAAGTTCTCATCAAACCGGTGCGGCGTTCCTTGTCTCCTTGAACGGACAATTACCCATCAAATGTTTCTAGGATCCACATACTAAACATAACTAGCCATTCGACAATTGCATTGTAAGTGTCTGGACTTCATGCAATACACGCAGATCTCTGCTGAGTAAGAGGTCAAAATGGACATATGGCTAACGGGGCATCAATGGGTCTGACTGAGCCCTCTGTATCTATGGACTAGAAGGGTCTCTTCACTTGCTTGTTCTGCATCTGGCTCTGATTTTTCTTCTGTAGTCCCCGTTCTACATCACGGGTTATGGTGAGGACCTGGGAGTATATCTTCAGCTTCTAGGGTATAAGGAGCATTTGAATGTCCAACTTCAGTCCCCGTTTAAATCTGCTGGCTTGTTTTTCCTAGTCAGCCACCATGTAGGGTGCGAACCGGCTGAGTCTAAAAAATTCTGTAGCTTACTCATCCACAAATCGGTTTCATTGCTGCAGCCTAATGAACTATCTTCCATATACTTCTGGGCTGTTGTAGGGAAAAATCTCTTGTAGGAACTCTTTGTGAACTGGTCCCAAGTAATAGGCTCTCCAGTCTTACTTCTTCTGCTAACCACTAGGTTCTACCCACATCCTTCAACTAAATCTTAACCACTTCCATCTGGTTCTCATCAGTGATTCAGGCTGCCTTCAGAGGATCGATCATGTCTATCAGTTACTGCTCTGCGTCTAAGGGCTTCTCAGTACCTAAAAATATGGCTGCCTGTAGCCTTCTGAAATATGAAACATTCCCTGGCCTCTGTTCTTGTGGTACGGTTAACAATCCTTGACGTAGAAGCTCTGTCTGTTGCAACTGACTCTCCATCATACCCTGAAGTATCCTCATCATGTTGTCATTCTCTCTGCTAGAACTATCACGAGAAGTGTCAGGACCATTACGAGTTCTCATTCTTTTCATACTGAGTTAGTTGAAAAGATTACGTGAAGGAGCTGAAAAGTAAAAAGATAAAAGGGTCTTCGAATTCAAAGAATGGATTTTAAGGAAGGAATAGATAACTTTGTACTTACGGTTAGAATGTATATTCATGACTCGTGCACTCTAGTTGCAAATTAATCTCACATTAATCTACTAACTAGATGTACTTAAGGTAGGAGCCTAGGCTTTGATACCAACCTATAATGCCCCACCCTGGTGGGTACAGGATGCTACTGTGACTTACATACGCAAGCCAGAAATACCCTCATATATGTACGCTAAGCATTAGTATAGAACATGAGTTAGAGTATGAAAGTACGTGGTGATATACATTCTAACAGAAAAGAGTATAAGTACATTGCTACAACAGAGCCTGATTTAATATTACATGAATATTACATCACCAAGAGACGCAAAAGTACAATTTACAATATATAAAAGACTGGGAGATGCTTATGGCTACAAACTGGAAATCCAGTGACCCGATCAAAATGAGGCGGACCGAGATTGATCTGCGGCTAATCTGACTGCTCCTGGAAGAAAGCCTGATCTTTCATGGTAGGGCCCACTTCGATCCAAGCTCCATGATTTGGACAAGCAGATCTAGGGTTATCAGAAAATAACCCAACGAGTACATAAAATGAAGCCAAGTGGCGTGCACAAGAAACACATGTGTATCAGAAAATGTGTCATGTACTCAAGTTATGCAAGCATAGAATAATCATAACAAACAGTATAACATAGAATCAGCACTAAGTGAAATACAATCAGATTATTATATTATTATTACTACTCATCCGACCTGTATATCTAGGTATGTGTCCCGGCGTCCCTGTACACATACAACCACATATGAATAAGATGAAGTTGGTTGTTGAAAACTGATGGGGAAATCAACGAACTATGTTTATAATGGGCCCCTTGCATTTCCGAGATAATGACCTCAAGAGCATTCGGTACTGAGCCAGAACTGACCGCTAAGACAAAAGGGTCTTATTAGTATGCCCTAGAAGGAATGAAATTTAGAGTAGGGGTGCCAGTACACCCCACCGAAAACCTGGTGGCCCTCAAGTAGAATCGAAGTTTTAGCTACACAACATTTAACCATTATAAACACGTACATATATTTATTTCATCGGTTTCCCCATCCCGCTGTAAGTTGTATAATTATTACAGATTAAGTCCATAATGATCGGTTTTGGGGATTAACATGAATATAATAACAGGAACAACATGTGTGACACAGGAATATATAATCTCAGGGTGTGTACATGATATCAGTGTCAGGTCCCGTAAGGTGATAATTATAAGTCAGGTAATTAATCGTCTGGCGTCATGGTATCGGTGAAGTATAAAATACAAGTAAATACATGATTACAACATCATACCCAACATATTATAAAAAAAAGTACATGTAAATATTTCAAACTCTTCACAACCATATTAATAATAATTATTAATTAAACTATTAATTAATTATCTAGGCATGGCTAGCTAACTTGGAGTGAAGCTAGACCATGTCAGCATAACGCTCGGCACACTGCGGAGCTTGTCTTCTGGAGAAGCTAACGTGCTCTGTGAGGCTAATGCTTGTGGTGAAGAAAGTGTATGAATGTCTTGCTAACGCACATGGCAAAGCCAAGCTCGCGACAGAGTTAGACACTCATGGTGATGCAAGCGTATAAACGCTTAGCAAATCGCACGTGGTGAAGCCACGCTCACGGCGAAGCTAAACACACGCGGAAAGTAAGCATATGAATGCCTTGCTAACGCACATAGTGAAGCTATGCATAAGGCAGAATTAGCAGTAAAGTACTGAGCACTAAGCTCGCCTACCCGGTGGAGCTAGTAAAGCCCAAAGGCTAAGCCCGGAGGCTAAGTGAAGCGAAGGATAAACCCGAAGGTTAAGACCGGTAGGGTCGATAAGTCGAACAATAATCCAAGTGATAAGAGCCGAGGTACTTACGTGTAGCAAGGTAGAAGTACTCGCGAAGCAAGTGATAAGTACTCACGAACACAACCAACAATACACGCATAAACCAACAACTGAATACAAGTATTAACATCAACATCGAGTAGGTACTCACCTATATGACGTCCGGGGCACGATGATAGACTCTGGTGATGGAGAAGCTCCGGCAGAGCTAACGCTCAACACACGAGAAGGAGAGATAAACTGAGAGTGTGTGAATGGGAGAGAGCTAGAGAGAGAACATGAGAGAGAGAGAGTGAGAAATAAATCGTGATATAGAAAGAAAAAGAAGAGAGAGCGTGAGAGAGAGAGTGTGAGTGAGAGAGAGGGAGAAGATAGAGATAGAGAGAGAAAACAGTGAGAAAGAGAGAGGGAGAACACAGAGAGAGGTAAAAGAGAAAGTGAGAGAGAATGGGGGAAAGAGGGAGAGAAGGGGAGGTGTGGCTCAGTGGAGGAAGAGAAGGCCGACCGACAGAGGTAGCCGGAGAGGGTATGTCAGAGGGAGGTGGCGCCCAGGTGGAGAGGTACAAACAGGGAGAGAAAAGAGGGAGTAGGGGAAAAGTGGCAACGGTACAGTGGCCCAGAGGAGGTGGGGAGCACCGGTGATAGCTGGAGGTAGTGTGCTGCACGTCAGGGAGGTGACCGGGGAGCTGTGGCCATCTACGGAGGGGGCCAGAGGAGGAGAGGTGGCCGGGGAGAGATGGTCAGGGCTGGGCTAGGCCTGCCAATTAAAGGAGGGGAGAAGGTGCAGAGAGGAGAGGAAGAGAGAGGAGAGTGAGGAAGAGAACGAGGAAGAGAGTGAAAGAGTGAGAGAGAGATATAGGGGAGAGGGAGAGAGTGATGATGAGAACATGAGAGGGGGAGGTCGGCTTGCAGTAGGAGGTCGGCAGGTGATGGTGGGGAAGGTGGTGGCAAAGGGCAGCTGGGTGCAGGGTACTTGGGCTACGGCTGTGTGCATGGGGAAGAAACCAGAGGAGAGAGAAAAATGGAAGAGAAATAAAAAGGAAACGGAAGAAAAAGAGGAGGAAAAAAGAAAAAAAAGGAAAAGGAAAAGATAGGAAAAGAAGGGGAAAAAAGAAAATGGAAAAGGAAAAGGAAAAGAAAAGAATAATGAGTGCGGGTTGGGCTCAAGTTAGGCTTGGGGTCCAAATCCAGAACTGTGTAACATCCTGTTCCCGAAATACGTACTTAGTTACGCATTTAGATTCTCAATCGTATTTCTCGATTTACTTCCCGTATTTGTATTTGTTTATGTACATTTATGCAATCCTTTTGCATTGGATCTGGATTCTTGAATTCAGAGTCAGCCCTAGTTTGAACCGGGACCTGATTCTCGCTTATTTCTTGATTTGATCTTTTTGATAGTCATATTTGATCGATTTTAGTTTTAAACATTATTTTTCAATATTCTAGATTTTTCATGATTTTTGAAATTTTTGAAATTAATTTATAAAATCTTCAAAAATCGGTGTCGACTGGTACCGCTGATCGATTCTCAGATTTTTAATTTATAATCGGACTTGAATTTCTTAATTCTACTTTCATATTTTTTTATTAAATCACATTTTCTATGTTAATACATTTTCTGAGATTTTCTGAATTTATCAAAGTTTGACCGATTTTGGCGTCGGCCAGTATCATTGGCCATTCCAGGAATTTTAATTTACAAACAGAGTCAAATTTCTAAAATTCACTTTCATATTATTTCTAAGAATCATATTTTCGATCTAAATGTATTTTTAGAGAATTTTCTAAATTTATCAAAAATTCACTGAATTTGGTGTCGACCAGTATTGCTAGTGATTTCAGGATTTTATTTTGAAAATGGGATTTTATTTCTGAAAACTGATTTCATATTATTCCTTAAGATGATGTTTCTACCTTTGGGTATTTTGGGATTTTTCTTGAACAGTCGATATTTCACGACATTATTGATATATTATTATTTTAGGGAATCTTCTCATTTCTTTCTTTCTTTCTTTCCTTTCTTTTCCCCCATCCTATCACTGCGCCCACTCCCCCCCATATGGGGCCCGATCACATCCCCTCTCCCTTTCAATCTTTGTCTTTTTTTCCTTTTCTTTTTCTTTTCCCTTTTCCTTTTTCTCCCTCTTCTCTTCTTTTTCTTTTCCTTTCTTTTTCTTCCCCCTCCTTCTCTTCTTCCCCTGGCGCCGACAGCCGCCTCTCCTCCTCCCCCCTCTCTCTAAATTCCCTCTCTTTCCCCCTAATCTCTCAATTCCCCTCTCAAATCCTACTCTCAATCTCTTCCTCTCTCTCCTCCACCCCCCAATTCCATCTCCCCCTCTATTTCCTACTCTCACCTCTACCATCACCGATGCCACCACCTAGCCAACCACCTCCAGCCACCTCCTCCTCACGGCGGCAGCCCCACCAAGCTCCGGCGAAACCACCCTCTCCTCTCTTCCTCTCTTCTTTCCTTTTTCTTCTTTCTTTTTTTCTTTCCTTTTCTCTTTTCTTTTCTTCTTCTTCTTCTTCTTCTCTCTCTCCCTCTCCTCTGTTGGGTGCCGCCGGCAGCCAGGGCCGCCGCCGACCAACCTCTGGCCAACAGAGGGCCGGCCAGGTCCCCTGGGCCCACAGGGAGCGTGGGCCCCCTTCCACGTAGCCCCTCCCACACTCTCTCTTAATTCTCTCTCGTCCTCCAGTTCTCTCTCTTCACTATTTTCTCTTTCTCTCTTCTTGTTTTCTTTCTCTCACCTCTATCTCTTTAAATTTCTCTCTCTTTCTCTCTTACTTCTCTCTCTAGCTATCTCTCTATAGAACTCTTTCTCTCTCCTCTCTCTTATTCTCTTTCTATATATATATTAATATATTATGGTGTGTGCGTGAGATTTTGGGACTCCAGGATTTCGTGGCGTTTTCAAACTTTTAGGCTAGTGTCCTCGCGTTGTTTTGGGTTTTGCCACTTTGTCGGGTCGACGTGTAATTTATTCTGTATTTATATGTATTTTGTATTGGGCTGTGCCCTCGTATTTGTATGTGTCGCGCGCCCAGTATGCATGTATATGCCTATGGTGAATGCTTATACTAGAGTAATTTACTTTCTGTACATATGTCATGCCTGCATTGTTTCTCACTACTGCCTTATTATATGCGTATGATTGACACTAACACTTCTGCAGGTATTACACCCAGCCTCCGGGCTGTGTTTAACCTCTCAACTTCACTACTCCACGGTAGTTTAGATATTATCGTGTTTATGTGCATGCTCGTATGGTACTAACATTGTAGGTACCCTTGTACCGACTCTAGATTTCTGCTCACTCCCGGGCTAGCTGCCCAATTAGTTTTAGGCCTGCACTCTTATGGATTTTGTGGTTGCTACCGAGAGTGCGCTCAGATCCTGAGCGTATCTTAGCCTCCGGGCTCTCGCCCACTTCCTCGAAGAGAGGTGCACTTAGACCGTCAGGTCTCTCAGCATCGCCTGGTAGGCATATTTAGCGCTCAACTCTTTACCACTAGATTCATCTAGGCGGAACTCTGTCAGATTTTAGACTCGCTTTCTAAGCCGAGTCATTCAATAGCTCCTCGGGCGCTCTAGTGTTAAACACTATTTGCTGCTCATACCTCCAGCTTGTTTAGCTCTGCTTGGATGTCGCTTGCTTGCTAATTACCTGATTGCCAGTTTATTGACTCTTCTATTAATGGTTATGAAGAGCTAGAAATCTTATTTATACTATTTTTTTCTGAAACTGCATTTTGCAGTATTCGTACCGATCTCGTATATCGGTACTATTTTCCGTACCGTTGGCATGCTTGCACTTGACATGCTTACATATACCATGGGTCTGTTTGGTTGTCGTAACTGGCCCTAATTCATAGTTATAATTGGTAAAGTCTTTACAATTGTAAATGAGTTACATGTATGTAAATTTTACGGTGTTTGGTTGGTAATATAAAATTGTAAAGTGGGAAAGTGTATTGTACTTACAGTATTTGGTTGTCGTAATGTATAAGTCGTAAGTGAAAAAGTTGAGCACAAAATTAACTATTTGGTGATTTTAAAAGTTTTAATACTGCAAATAAATATAAAAAAGTTAAATATTAAAAAATTTAATATTAATATAAAAAATAATACAAATTTGTATGACCACAAATTAACTGTAACTGGGCTGTAAGTGAGTGGTAACTGGGTTGCAAGTGAGTGTTAGTTGAGTTACGTAAGTCTTTTACGAATTACGGTCCAAACAAACGCCGTAGTTGTAACTGGGCAGTAAGTCATTTACGAATTACGGAGTTTTACGCGAAACAAACGGCCCCCATGCTGTTACTTGTCACCTGTCTGATATCACCGCCTGTCATGCTATTACCTGACATCTGGCATGATATACCTGACTCTTATAATTATCACGATAACGGGAATGATGACCTGACATCTTGTTTACATCTAGATATATCCTGATATATTCCAGTACAAACTGAACTTCTGATACACAGTACTCCTGATACTCTTGACATGCTCCTGCTCATTCCCGAAATCTGATAATTATCTAATAAATCATAAAATGGGACAACTTGCATAGCGTCAGGAAAAACTTACAGATATCAATATGTGTTCGTGTTTAAAGTGGTATTAGGTATGTTGTGCAAGTAAAACTTTCGGTTCGACCAAGGGCCTTCAGGTGTTCCAAGGGGAGCGTTGGCTCCCTACATTCTATTACATTCATGAAAAGGGCATACAATAAGACCCATCTAGGCCTTGCGGCT
This sequence comes from Agave tequilana, assembly GCA_038442645.1. NCBI lineage: Eukaryota > Viridiplantae > Streptophyta > Magnoliopsida > Asparagales > Asparagaceae > Agave > Agave tequilana. The sequence continues at coordinate 92,733 of JAVJIF010007044.1, forward strand.
AGTTCCAAATACCAGCAACGAAACGTCATGGACCGTGGTCCCGGGCATGTACGAGACCCACTGTAAATATTGTTCATTGATACCCCCGTTAGTTTTCAATGACAACCTTGCTTTACTCAGATGTGGTATATGTGTGCTGGGATGCTAGTCCAATATCTAGACATCTGGGTAGGACGAGTAATAATAATAAGATGTCAAGATAATAACTCATTGTCTTGCCTTGCAACTGGGTTTGTACCGCTAGTTTTTTCATATTTGTTTTCATCAGATTTTACACCAGATTTCTAGTTCTATGATTATATTATATATACCTACTTACATCCTGCCTTACCACTTGTATTCTATTCCACCAATCTTCGGCTCTTATCATATTATACCATGTGTATTCCCTGCTTGATATCACTTGCTATATATCTACCTGCTCCTGTATGCTTGTGCTCACGACATAGTTTTCAATGCATGTTTATGATTTGGATTTATCAATACACGTGTGCTTATCTTTGCACGCCATTTGGCATTCGCATCACCACTTGTTAGGGAGTTCTGACTCCCCTGGATCTCATGTCCAGATCTCAGAGCTTGGAGCCTTTGGATTCTCTCGGTTGCTAATCAGAGTAGCGCAGCGATAGCGTGGATCTTCAGCTGACCGTTTGAAGCCCTATCCTTCCAGGCCCCCTGCGTGTCTCTCGAGTTTTCTTTCTGTAAACTTGTGAGCGTTCTTTGTTCTGTTATACCTGTATATCTCCTTGTATTCTCGTAATTCCGCCTATCGGTGATGTAATATTCTTATAATATTTTGTCACATCTTATGATAACTTTGTAATTGTACTCATATGTTGGAATGTATAATGCACCACATATTGTCAAGCTCTGATACTTACATGTACTGATATTTAGCGTATATACGTGAGGGTATTTCTGACCTGCGTATATACGTTGCAGCAACGTCTCCGTACGCGTGGGGCAGGGGCATTACATGGTGGTATCAGAGCCTAAGCTCTCACATCCTCAGTACAACCAATCGACAAATTAATGGTAAAGAAATTTGCAACTAGAATGCATGAGTCCTGGTTATACAATCCAACTACAAGTATAGAGTCATCTATTTTCTCTTGATAATTCTTTCCATGAATTCTGAAGTTCTTCCATCCTTTCATACTTCAATTTCTCGTTATTCTTAGACCAACTCAAACATGAAAAGACGGAAAAATCATAACGGTTCTAGTTCTTCTTAGGGTGACCCTAGTGGGGAAGTGTTGACTTGAAGCGATTTCTGCAGAGTATGATGGAAAAACCAACATGAACAGACAGAGATCTTGCACCAAAGATTATTGGTGGCACTCTCGGTGCAGAAGCTAGGCAACGTGTTAGATCTTAAGAGATTGCAGTCGTGAACTTTTCGGGTATGGAGAAGGTCGTGGATGCAGAGCAGTGGCTGGTAGACACGACAGATCTTCTGAAGGCAACCCGAGTCCCTGACAAGAACCAAGTAGAAGTTGCCAAGATTCAGTTGAAGGATGTAGCCAGAACATGGTGGTTGGCGGAAGCAGCGAGACTAGAAAAGCTCATCACTTGGGACCTGTTCTCGAAGAATTTCTATGAGAAAATTCTTCACCGTAACAGCTTAGAAAGAAATAGAAGAGTAACTTATTAGATTGCAGTAGGAGGATCGAATGGTGGACAAGAATGCTGCAAGGTTCTTAAGGCATAGTCGATTGCACTGTACATTATGGATGATGAAAAGAACTGAGCAAGTAAATTTCTGCAAGGCCTGAAGATGAAGATCAAGATTTTCTTATACCCCAGCAGCCCAAGACGTATTCTCAAAGTTTTCACAATCGCTCGAGAGGTAGAACGGGAACCAGAGAGAAAAAAATAAGGATAAGATGCAGATGAAGTCGACAAAGAGACCCTCTAAGTTGATGGAAGGTGAAGACTCAGACGACAGGCCCTTGGATACCCCACTAGCCAAGCCATCACTCCAACCTCGCCTTCAACATATGATATGTGGGTACTATCTGAAGCCAGGCACTTACCACGCAACCGCTAGAAAGTTTATGAATTATATTGTATACGGGTCCAGAGATCAGTTGAAGAGTGACTGTTCGTTCAAGAAGACAAAGAACACTACACTGATCCGATCAACACATCCCATACCACCGTTGGGAGAGAATACAGGACCTACCGGCAGAGAAACTTTACTTCATCCCCAGCAAACAAGCATAGAGTCAGATACAGAAGAGACCAAGAGTTAGGACAAATGGCAGAAGGAGGCGAACATATAATCTGACTGAAGAGGAAATCAAGATACTGATGGAGTGAGAACAGGAAGGGATGCCAAATATCTGGAACAGGAACCCTGAAGGTACCGACTGTGACCATTATCCCCATTCTATCATGTCCTTGAGTTGGTAAGTTTTCTATATCATATCCTTCTTATTGCACTATCATCACTAGTCTTAGTCCTCCGTGTTCACCTTTCTTTATCATGTTGTTCCTATCTCTTCCATTTTTACTATTCTAATTTTCATAAGCCTTTATGTCAACTTAAGATATGGGTAGATTAGTGAGGTAATAGCAGAACAGATATGATTGTTGTCATTCTATTCTGGCATTTTTCGATTTTGGTGCATCGTATTATTGGGCAGTTCTTCAGCTCTGCATTCTATATATATATATATATTGATATTCTATGAGGATTACCACAGAAAGTGAGGATTAGTATAGAAAACAGGGCAGTCATTGTGTCGGTAATTAGATAGATTGTATTACTACACGAAGAGTGTTAGTATGAAATAGATTCCCAGATACAAAACTTCTATCATGCTGAGTTACTATACTTTCTATATAATTCCAGAACAATTATGATCTTTTCTATCGACTTCACTAAACTCAGAGCCACAATAGTTGTCTTCATGAATTTGATGAGTCACAGACTCCGCTAGTCTCGCCAATGGAGAGTCGTGTTCTAACCATGTGAGCTCAATCAGGTGTGGGCTTTGCTGCACCCTGGTGCTTAACATTTAGTCATGTGTTACGCGCTCGCTTTGCCACGTGAGCTCTGCCAAGTGCGAGTCTCACAGAGCGTTAGCGCCGCCGCACCCTAGTGTTTAGCGCCTGACGTTATGTTACGCAATGGCCCTATCTAGGTTTCGCTTCGCTCGTGCCTAGTTCCGACAGTGTTTAGCACTTTAGCCTTATTCCCCAGATTTTCTCCACCTGACTTATTTTCATAGATTTAATGAATTGGGTTTTCTTGCTGTATCTGAACAAGCTTGTCATAATTCTCTTAACGATCTATTCGACCAACATTGTAGGACTTGGGTATTCTCTAGATATTTAAATTACAGTCGGGTTAACTTTCAGAAGGCAGTTATTATGAATTCTTAGTTATGCTTCTCAGAGTAATTGATGCCCAGTATTCATAACTTATTATTATCAGTTGTTCTCTATTTATGTATCTGAAAATAATTTATCTGATTTTCTTTATCTATAATATTATGATCTTTTTTAGAGTGACAGAAAACAGATAGAGTAAATAGTAATCTCTTTACAGACTCTTCGTCAGGAACAACTTCATGCTACATAGAGTCATTTGAGTTCTGAACGGGTAAGTATTGTATTTTAAGGACTCGTCTAATTGAGAGAAGTAATCTCCGTCAATTCAAGCAGAATTCAAGCAGTGAAAGTTGGCTAATTCCGAAGTCAGTTTATTTTATATTATTTTGAATAAGTCAGTGTACAGAACTTCTGGCAGATAATTATATGAGAGAGATAGTTTAGCCACTCGGTATTCTAGTTATATTGTGTCGAGTAGAGACACGGGGTTTAGATCACTATCTTTTTGATGTCTTCAGAAAAGTTTAGGAACTCTGCTTATATCCAACTTATCTTAGCACTCTTAGAAAGCAAGGTAGTCCAATCAGACCATTCAGAATCTTAATTATCTTCTTCTATTAGAATTCTCTTATTAACAGTTATCAAATCTGTATTGTTTTGGCACTGTCTGAAGTTTTATACGGTAGGAAGTGCAGAGAACATCTAGGTCCTGAGTTATTGGTCAATCAGTTATGAGTATTATCCTTAGTTAATCATATATTAATTGGTATAATTCTCGTTCCTGTCCTTTCTGTGTTCATCTTCCCCTTATCGAAATTTTAAGGGCGAAATTTTTGTAAGGTGGGTAGAATGTAACACCCCATTTCTGAAATACGTAATTAGTTATATATTTAGATTCTCGATCATATTTCTCGATTTATTTCCCGTATTTATTTTTGTTTTATGTATATTTATGTGATCGTTTTGAATTGGATCTGGATTCATGAACTCGGAGTCAGCCCTAGTCTGAACCGGGGACGCGATCCTAGCTTATTGATTGATTTGGTCTTTTCGATAGTCAGATTTAACCGATTTCAGTTTTAAATATCATTTTTCAATATTCTAAATTTTCATGATTCTCTGAAAATTTTCCGAATTAATTTATAAAATCTTCAAAATTGGTATTAACTAGTGCCGCTGATTGATATTCGAATTTTTAATTTATAATCGGAGTTGAATTTCTAGATTCTACTTTCATATTGTTTCTTAGAATCACATTTTCTACGTTAATACATTTTTGAGATTTTTCTGAATTTATCAAAGTTTGACTGATTTTGGTGTTGACCGGTATCACTGGCTGATTTTAGAAATTTTAATTTACAAATGGAGTCAAATTTCTAAAATACACTTTCACATTATTTCTTAAAATTATATTTTCTATCTTAATGTAATTTTGGAGAATTTTCTGAATTTATCAAAATTCCACGAATTTGGTATCAGCCAATATCGCTGGTTGATTCCAGGATTTTTATTTTAAAATGAGATTTTATTTCTAAGAACCAATTTTATATTATTTCTCAGGATGATGTTTTCTACCTCTGGATAATTTGGGGATTTTTCTGGAACAGTCGATATTTCACGACATTATTAATATATTATTATTTTAGGGAATCTTCTCATTTCTTTTTTCTTTTGCTTTCTTTTCCTTTTTTCCCCATCCTATTGCTGTGCCCACTCCCCCCCATATGGGGCCTGATCACATCCCCTCTCCCTCTCAATCTCTCTCTTTCTTTTCCTTCTCTTTTTCTTTTCCCTTTTTCCTTTTTCTTTCTCTTCTCTTCTCTTATTTTTCTTCTTCTTTCTTTTTCTTCCCCCTCATTCTCTTCTTCACCTAGCACTGACAGCCGCCTCCCCTCCTTCCTCTCTCTGTCTCTCTCTCTCAAAATTCCCTCTCTTTCTTCCTAATATCTCAATTCCTCTCTCAAAGCCTACTCTTCATCTCTTCCTCTCTCTTCCACCCCCCCAATTCCATCTCCCCCTCTATTTTCTACTCTCTCTTCTACCATGACTGACGCCACCACCTAGCCAAACACCTCCGGCTGCCTGATTGAGATTTACCTGCACACAAAATATAGTATTTCAGATTTAAGAATAGGATGTGCAGGGTACTGAATTCTACCGCTATAGCAAAGCGATGGAAGCTTGTTTAGTAAGTTCTCTTTTTTTATAATGTTATTTACAATGATATTTACAATGAAGAAGTGTGAAAAAGATTGGGAATTGGTGATTTACATTAAAATTAAAAGAAAGAAAACTAAAAACTAAAAACCTACTTACCTCTTCGGCGTCTGCTTACCTTGGAACCGTGTCAATGACGTACCTTTCTTTGAAGGCGAACGAAGCATGGAATATGAGATCTTCCCTACTCCCGATCTATACTACGAAATAAAAAGGGCAAACTACGCTACCATGGAAGTAGATATTCATCATCATAAACCATCAACGACACTTGCAAGGAGAAGGCACCTTCGAAGCTCTTGGTTTCACATGGATCCACAAAGACAAAAGAGGGAAACACAAAGAATAGCAAAAAGAAATAAACTTTGATTCGATTCAATTAACAATAGAAGAAAAAATTACTTACACCGATTGTCACCTTCAGTACAAGTTTGATCTCCTTCCTCCATGAAAGTATCCTCTCCTCTCAGTTATAAAAAAATTAAAAATTACAAAAAAGAAAAAAAAAAACCTAATCTACAAACTAGCCTAAGAAAACCCTAAATTTGTCTCTGTCCTCGACTCTGTTCACCCTTCTCTGTTGCTCTGCAGGGGTATTTATAGGAGACGGAAGATGTAGAGTCCGGTATGACTCCTCCACGAAAGCAGCTGGCCAACCTTATCTGGATTGCCGCGGAAACGCGGCTTGGGCCGCGTTTTCGCGGCCTTAGCTTTGTCCCTGGCCACGCGCTTTCGCGCGTGGCCTCCTCTGGTCCATCCATCTGGGTCTATCCTTTTACATCTGTCATCCTGACTCTTTATTTTGAAATTTCGGGATAACTTGGGAAGCAAGTTACCCTAAATCCAAATCTTCCAAATCTTTTAAAACGAATTTCATCTTTGCACTCTCCTCTTTTATCTTTATCCTTGTCCTGCAAGTGATTAGGATTGAGTAGAAGTCTATCCCTTTTCTCTTCTTTTAGTAATTGCAAATTTTGCACATGTTAATTGCAACTTTGGCACTTGGTAATTGCAACTTTTGCATTGGGCTGGACATGGGCTTTTTGGGCTTCTTTTGGGCTTTTATTTCTTTATTTTTTATTACTCAAGGCCTGCACACAATAAATAATAAAACATTAGTAATAGTGCAAAATTATAGGAATAAATAGGAAAATGTGATAGTAAATGTAGTGATAAATATGCACTTTTTACTACCTATCACACCCCCACACTTATCTTTTTGTTCGTCCTCGAGTAAAATTCAAAAAGAATAAGAAAAGAAAAACTAATCTATCCTAACTCACTTTCGTAGGCATCACGGTTGCACTTAGCACGTGCAACAAGCCGTTAAACCTCTAGGTTACCCTAGAGGACGAGTGTTGTCTCGTGAGGGTTTTCAGCGGATTACACCCACAAAATCCATAAAAAGAAAAATATTTGAAATATGTTTGAAGAAACTATGTAATCTATAAGTTTTTAGGATTATCATTTTTATTCATTCTTAAACTTAGTCTTTATATAGTAAATTGTTATCCATTTTAGGTAAGGGTAAAAATTGAATTTTTTTATAGTCTTTTTCGTTACCAAAAGTCATATGCATTCTTGTGAATCTTTACTAGGAATTCTTTAACTTGGACTCTCATGCCTCTTTATTATTATTTTCTCTCTTTTTTTAATATGTATAACTCATCTAATTTTCTTTTGTGTAAGTATCAAGGCTTCATGAGGCCCTCATCCTAACTAATTGACTATTAGATGTGTAATATATATATATATATAATATTTCTTAGTTTTCTTAGGCTTTCTAATCCACCCATGTAGCGAACTTAAAGTCGGTGGCTCCCAAACCGGTCGGTTTTAGGGCATCGGGTGAGAAAACACCCCACGGACTTAAGGATTCGAGTGAACTAGGCCACAAAACTAAGGTTTTTAATTTATACAATCACCTTTAGGCGTGAATACTTATGCTTCTTGAGGCACATGTATCCAGCTTAATCAGTGAATTCCCTTTTTTTCAATTTTTTTATTTTTATAGGGCACAAGAGTCTTTATCTTAGAATCCTAGATATGTAAATGTATTAGGTATGCACATTTCATTAAGGTAAAAATCAAGACTAATTACTTATTCAATTTTCCTCCTATACCTAAAAATTTAACAATTTATTTATTTTGACCAAGTTTTTAGAAATCCTAATCATGATTTTCCTAATTCTTAAGACTAACTTAGATTTCTTTCAAAAGATAAGTCAAAGTATTGTCCTCTTTTTTTTTCAATTTTCTTTCTTTTTTTTTTTAGTATCTACCTATGTTAGTATGTTAGTAAACCCTCCCCCTCACTTATCTCATGCATTATCCTCAATGTATGAATGAATGCATTTATGCATGAAAAAGAAGAAAGGAAAGGCAGATGTTACCTCAAGGTGGTGGTTCCGGTGGTGATCTAATTGGTCCACGGAATGCGGCCCAATCTACTTTTTGTGGAATTCGGAGGAACCCACCAGAAATCTCTCTTGTATAACCCACTAAAATAATGTCTGTATGAACATTTTTAAAAATTTCACCCCATCAAATTTCCAAATTTCATAATTATTTTCAGAGTCAATTGTGTCAACCGCCTTGTCCCAAAATGGAGTGTGAAAAGTTGAAATGATTGACTTGAACGTCAGAAGTACGAGAACGAATACCGACTCAGGAAAGTAACTAAAATCAAGTAAGGGTTTAGGAGTCGAGTTTGGTTCAAGAAGTGGGTCCAAATCAAGAAGTTAAAACTCTAGTCCACAATTATTTTCCCATAATGGAATGTGACTTAATATTGGTGATTTAAGTTCAGGAATGATAGGTATGGGAATCAAAATGACCCTAAAATATTACCTAAGTCGGGTAACAAAACATGAGTCAATATTGATTGGGGAATTTGAACTTGATCACAGATTTGAGAATCTAGGTCACATTTCTCATTGAGTCCAATGTCATAAAATGAGAACTTGCCAATTTATCCATGAGACTTTCAAAATTATAAAATTGGTCAAATTCAATATGATCATCAAAAATGGGTGATTCAATTTCATGATGAATTGGCACATGATCCAATGTTGACTCGGGGAAAAGATTGAAATCAAGTGGAGACACCGAAGTCATTAATGAATCAGGAAGTAAAATTGAATCACTAGGTTGAGGTTCAAGATTATAGTCATTCTCAAGTTCTATTTCAGGAAATGAATAACTTACCAAACTGTCAATGCCATTTTCAAAAATTAGAGTTTGGGCAAGTTTAAATGATTGTACTGAACTAGAATCTTGTTTTCAAAACAACTTGACTTGTCGGCTCTAACAGAATGGTTAGCGACATCAGAAATGGCCGAACGGTGAGAACGTAAAGTTTGAACCATCATATCTATTTCATGATCACGAGCAATTCTAGCTTGAATCATGGCTTCAAGCATCTTTTCATAGTCGATTGGTGCATCATTTTGGTGTGATTGGACTTGAAAAGAGGAAGTGTTGTTGGGACAATCGTGATGAAATGTGAGTCGATCAGATTCTGTGATTGTTGCTTGGACTCACGCATCATTATGTCCAAGATTGATGGTGATTGTTACTTGGACTCATACATACTCATCATTTTCAAGATAGATGGTTTTCTATTTTGAACTGGTGGATCTGAGTATGAATCTTGGAAATATTATAGACAAGGTGGATAAGGAGGACAAGTTGGTTGAAGATTGGACTCGGGGGAAGCGAAACCCCATGGACTCTGTGAAGAGTTGAAATTGTTATGGAAATTATGGTCATAAGATGGGGGGCATGGGTTATATTCATTCGGATAAGATCATTCCGACACACTAGATTGGTTAAAGTTAGGATGTGCCGGGTTGGTAATATCCGAAAAAGAGGTTGGTGTGTAATATGGATTATTATTAAAATTGAAAAAATTGTTGTTATAGCCATATCACACAATAAAAACACAAACAAAAAAACAGACAAATAAGCAAAAAAAAAAAATTCTAACCTAAGTTAGGGTAGACCTATGACCTAGATGACTCCTAACTGGTTAGACTGTCCATGGGAGGTATAATGCAGACTTTGACCACAAGTTAATCAGCCAGGTCAGGGCAAGATTGGTGGGAGGTTTTCCGTCAAAGACGTTCCTTAATTAAATAACCACCAATCTTCGGGCTTTCGGCCCTCAATCCCCTTCCTAAACACTGATTTGGCAGGAGTCAAATTCCAACACCGTTCCCCCTTAGGATAATCTCCTAATTGAGTCCGAGATGTCCCAAGGGCCAACGTCTACTCATTTTTAGTTAGGCTTGGGTTGTGAGTGCAACGGAGATGATTTGTGGGCCAAGGAAGGGTGATGAAATCCCCACCTTATGTTATTTATGGGTTATGCCCTTAAATTTTTTTGTGTACGTGTAAAGCAGTAGATAAGTAATCACTCAAAAAGCAGTAAATCAGCCAAGAGTGTTTCCTAATCTATATGCAATGCAAACGTACCTTGTCACCAGCACTCTTCAACAGAATAAAAAAAATTAAATAGACACGTGCCTATATGCAAGAGTCTAATTTTTTTATTTTTCAACAAATAGGTTACTGTTAATTAATTAGCAGTGTGCAGGGTGATCACAGAGAAAAGTTAACATAGTAGTAAACAAATCTTTCAATTTGCAGCAACCTGCAGAAAACAGAGTGAGTAGTGAACTACACAGGCCGCGAAAACGCGGCTATGCCGCCCAAACGCGGCTCTGTAGTAGGCTCTGCTGCTCTGCCTTCAAGGGCAGAGGCACAGAGTTGCTATATGTCCTTTGCTGCTGTTAGATTTCCTGTTCTCCGAACCTGCAAACAAAAAAAATAAATAAATCAATAATTAGTTTTTTTTTAGAGAATACTTACCGTCCCTCCCCGGCAACGGTGCCAAATTTGATTGAGATTTTACTTGCACACAAAATATAGTATTTCAGATTTAAGAATAGGATGTGCAGGGTACTCAATTTTACCGCTATAGCAAGTGACTATGCGGGTCGTGATCCACAGGGAGGGACTAGCGATGGAAGCTTGTTTAGTAAGTTCTCTATTTTTATAATGTTATTTACAATGATATTTACAATGATATTTACAATGAAGAAGTGTGAAAAAGATTGGGAATTGGTGATTACACTAAAATTAAAAGAAAGAAAACTAAAAACTAAAACCTACTTACCTCTTCGCGTCTGCTTACCTTGGAACCGTGTCAATGACGTACCTTTCTTTGAAGGCGAACGAAGCATGGAATATGAGATCTTCCCTACTCCCGATCTATACTACGAAATAAAAAGGGCAAACTACGCTACCATGGAAGTAGATATTCATCATCATAAACCATCAACGGCACTTGCAAGGAGAAGGCACCTTCGAAGCTCTTGGTTTCACATGGATCCACAAACACAAAAGAGGAAACACAAAGAATAGCAAAAGAAATAAACTTTGATTCGATTCAATTAACAATAGAAGAAAAGATTACTTACACCGATTGTCACCTTCAGTACAAGTTTGATCTCCTTCCTCCATGAAAGTATCCTCTCCTCTCAGTTATAAAAAAAAATTAAAAATTACAAAAAAGAAAATAAAAAAACCTAATCTACAAACTAGCCTAAGAAAAACCCTAAATTTGTCTCTATCCTCGACTCTGTTCACCCTTTCTGTTACTCTGCAGGGGTATTTATAGGAGACGGAAGATGTAGAGTCCGGTATGACTCCTCCACGAAAGCAGCTGGCCAACCTTATCTGGATTGCCGCGGAAACGTGGCTTGGGCCGCGTTTTCGTGGCCTTAGCTTTGTCCCTGGCCACGCGCTTTCGCGCGTGGCCTCCTCTGGTCCGTCCATCTGGGTCTATCCTTTTACATCTGTCATCCTGACTCTTTATTTTGAAATTTCGGGATAACTGGGAAGCAAGTTACCCTAAATCCAAATCTTCCAAATCTTTAAAACGAATTTCATCTTTGCACTCTCCTCCTTTTATCTTTATCCTTGTCATGCAAGTGATTAGGATTGAGTAGAAGTCTATCCCTTTCCTCTTCTTTTAGTAATTGCAAATTTTGCACATATTAATTGCAACTTTGGCACTTGGTAATTGCAACTTTTGCATTGGGCTTGGACATGGGCTTTTTGGGCTTCTTTTGGGCTTTTATTTCTTTATTTTTTATTACTCAAGGCCTGCACACAATAAATAATAAAATATTAGTAATAGTGCAAAATTATAGGAATAAATAGGAAAAATGTGATAGTAAATGTAGTGATAAATATGCACTTTTTACTACCTATCACCGCCTCCTCCTCAACGGCGGCAGCCCCACCAAGCTCCGGCGAGCCCACCTTCTCCTCTCTCCCTCCTTTTATTTTCCTTTTTCTTCTTTCTTTTTTTCTTTCCATTTCTCTTTCTTTTCTTCTTCTTCTTCTTCTCTCCCTCTCCTCTGTTGGTCGCCGGCGGCGACCCACCGTCGGCCAACCCTCTGGCCGGCAGAGGGCCGGCTAGGCCCTCTATGCCCAAGGGGAGCCGTGGGCTCCCTTTCACGGCTCTCTTTCTCTTCTCTTAATTCTCTCTACTGATTCTCTTTCTCTCTTTTCCCCTCTAGTTCTTTCTCTTTCTTCATTGTTTTCCCTTTCTCTCTCCTGGTTCTCTTTCTCTCACCTTTCTCTCTAATTTCTTTCTTTCCTCTATTCTAATTCTCTCTCTAGCTCTTTCTTTCTCTCTAGAACTCTTTCTCTCTCTTCTCTCTCCTCTCTCTTATTCTCTTTCTCTCTCTATATATTTTAATATATTATGGTGCATGCGCGAGTTTTAGGACTCTGAGATTTCATGGCATTTTCAGACTTTTAGGCGAGTGTCCTCGCCTCGTTTTGGGTTTTCCCGCATCGTCGGGTTGGCGTGTAATTTATTCTGTATTTTGTATTAGGCTGTGCCATCATATTTGTATGTGGCCGCGTGCCCAGTATTGTGCATGTATATGCCTGTGAGGAATGCTTGTACTAGGATAGTTTACTTCCTGTACATATGCCATGCATGCGATGTTGCTCACTGCTGCCTTACTATTTGCGTATGATTGACTAAAACTTCTGCAGGTACTATACCCAACCTCCGGGCTGCGTTTAGCCTTCGGGCTTCACTACTCCATGGTAGTTTAGATATTATCGCGTTTATATGCATGCTCATGTGGTACTAACATTGTGGTACCCTTGTACCGACTTTGAATTTCTGCCCACTCTCGGGCTAGCTACCTAATTGGTTATAAGCCTGCATCCATATAGGTTTCGTTGTAACTACTGAGAGTGCGCTCAGACCCCAAGCGTACCTTAGCCTCCGAGCTCTCGCCCACTTCCTCGAAAAAGAAATGCGCTTAGATAGTCAGGTATCCCAACACCGCCTGGTAGACATGCTTAGCGCTCAGCAGTTTACCACTATACTCATCTAAGCGGAACTATGCCAGATTTTAGACTCACCTTCTAAGCCGAGTCATTCTAGTAGCTCCTCTGGTGCTCTAGTGTTAAACACTATTTGCTGCCCGTACCTCTAACTTGCTTAGCTCCACTTGGATGTTGCTTGCTTGATAATTACTTGATTGCCAGTTTATTAATTCTTCTATTAATAGCTGTGAAGAGTTTGAAATCTTATTTATACTATTTTCCTGAAATTGCATGATTTTTCGGTATTCGCACCAATCTCTTATATCGGTACTATTTTCCTGTATCGTTGGCATGCTTGCACTTGACATGCTTACATATACCATGCTATCACTTGTCACCTGCCTGATATTACCCCCTGTCATGCTATCACCTGACATCCGGCATGATATACCTAACTCTTATAATTATCACAATAACGGGAATGATGACCTGACATCTTGTTTACATCTTGATATATCCTGATATATTTCGGTATAAACTGTATTCCTGATACACATGTACTACTGATACTCTTGACATGTTCCTGGTCATTCCCAAAATCTGATAATTATCTAATAAACCATAAAAGGGGACAACTTATATCGGATCAGCGAAAACTTACGGATATCAATATATGTTCGTGTTACAGTGGTATTAGGTATGCTGTGCAACTAAAACTTTCAGTTCGACCTGAGGGCCTCCAGGTGTTCCGAGGGGAGCGCTGGCTCCCTACATTCCATAACATTCATGAAAAGGGCATACAATAAGACCCGCATCTAGGTCTTGCGGCCAGTTCCGAACACCAGCAATGGAACTGTTGGACCAAAGGTCCATCACTCTAGTTTGATGATGATCAACTCATGTAGTAATAATACTAATGATCTTGTATTTAATAAGTCTCAGATATGTGATCAAGATCTTAGTAGGTGCTTGGTTTCAACAAAGGATTAAAGTCAAGTTTTGGAGCTAGCACGTGTTGATTCAAGAGCTTATGCATCAAGACCACACCAAGTACTCAAGAGGAGTCTAGCTCATTGGATCAAGGTTTAGACCAAGTCAAGAAGAAGAAGAAGACCTTCTTGAGAAGACTTGTGTCTAGGTTTGTTTGTAAGTGTAAGATTTTATTTTTACATAAAATGTAAAGGATAGATTAGTTGGTGGATGCTCAAGTTCATATACACTCACACACAAGATTTATATGTGTTTTCATAAAAGAGTTTTTGTTTTAGAAAAATATTGTTTTGATTTTTAAGCTTCAAAGTATACATGTGTTTTTATCAAAATTTTATTTAGAGCTTAATGTCAAAAACATAGATATTTCATCATATATGTGTAGTAGACCATATTCATACACACTAAGGTTTAAAAGTGTTTAGAATATCTTATTTTTATATTTAGAGGAGTTTTGGAAAAATCATTTTGGAAAAATATAGATTTTTGTTTAAGGCAAATCTTTCATATTACAAAAATAGTTCAAAATATTTGTAACATATTTTGATTTTTACTCATACATGTTTGTATATCAAAGTATAATACTGAACTTATTTTTGTAGATTTTAGAGAATTTATGGGATTTTATTGAAGGAAAAATGACATGTTTTAAATCCCTATAATGTGCTGGACTGGCCTTCTGCCGGTCGACGGTACAGAAGTCGGTCGACCGAGCGGTCGACCGATGTGCACAAACGTGCACAGCTAGGGTTGGACGACTGCACGGTCTACCGCCAAAGAGCCTTTCTCTCTGGAAATAGCCCGGTCGACCGGGCGGTCGACCGCTGGGTCATTTTCCAGGCAACGGTCGACCGCCAGAGTCCAGACTGCTGTTTTGAACCCCAACGGCTAGTTTTTTGTAGCCTATATATTGAGGTTCCTTGGACTGTTTTCTACAAGATTTGAAGTGGGTTTTCAATCTAGTTTTTGATACATCTTTTAGTATTTATCTCCACTTGTTTAAGAGCCAAAATTCCATATCAAAAAGAGAGATTTTCAAGAGTGTTTTATAAAAGTGATTTCTTGAGTTTTTCACCTCCAAAGCAATCCTAGTTTTTCTCACACATACTTGAGCTTTCCATTGATAAATCCATCCTATAGGAGAGTTGTTGTGAGAGTTATTTTAGGTGATCAAAGTGTTTCGATCATCAAAGTGTTCTGCTTTGTATTTGAGGAGGCGGACTGCGGGTTCGTGGTGTTTCGAGTTCTTGTGGGAACTCGGTGTAGAGGTACGACCTCGGCAAGCTAGTGTGCTTGCGTGTGTTGTTCTTGCGGGAATAAGAGAGGGACTAGAGAGTCCAAAGGAGTTCTAATGTGAACTCGCTTGTAGGTGTTGCGGCACCAGTGATCCAGTGGGATCGTTTTTAGTGGAAATTCTTCATAGTGTTGAAGGCAGGGACGTAGAGCAAGGGTGCTCAAACCTAGAAACAAATCTCCCGTGTTTGCAATTGTTCTCTCTATCTATCACTTGTGTTTATATCTTGCATGCTTACATTGCCTTTATCTTTATATGCTTGATATATACTTATGCTCAAATTGATATATGCTTGGGTTTATTTGCTCACACTTGTATTCAACCAAGAGAGCCATAGCGGCCCTCAACTCTTATCTAGAGGAATCTTGAGGAGATAGTTCAGAGCCCTTCACAGGGAATCCGACTACACTCTTAGGTTATACCTTGTGTGTTTAGCTTAAGAATTTTAGTTTACATAAATAGTTTTAATTCCGATTATTTCACCATTAGATTAGCTAATCACCTATTCACCCCTCTAGGTGATTTCAGGAACGTCATGGACCATGGTCCCGGGCATGTACGGGACCCACTGTAAATATTGTTCGTTGATACCCTCGTTAGTTTCTAATAACAACCTTGCCTTACTCAGATGTGGATATATGTGTGCTGGGACACTAGTCCACATATCTAGACATCTGGTAGGATGAGTAATAATAATAAGATGCCAACATAATAACTCGTTGTCTTGCCTTGCAACTGGGTTTGTACCACTGGTTTTTCCATATTTGCTTTCATCAGATTTTACATTAGATTTCTAGTTCTATGATTATTATTATATTATAGCTGCTTACATCATGCCTTACCACTTGTGTATAATTCCACCAATCTCCTGCTCTTATCATATTATACCATGTGTATTCTCTACTTGATATCACTTACTATATATCTACCTACTCTGTATACTTGTGCTCACGATACGGTTTTCAATGCATGTTTATGATTCAGATTTGTCGATAACGTGTGCTTATTTTTGCACGCCATTGGCATTCACACACCACTCGTTGGGGAGTTCTGACTCCCCTAGATCTCTTGTCCAGATCTCAGAGCTTGGAGCCTTTGGATTCTCTCGGTTGTTGATCAGAGTAGCGCAGCGGTAGCGTGGATCATCAGCTGACCGTCTGAAGCCCTATCCTTCCAGGACCCCTGCGCATCTCTCGAGTTTTCCTTCTGTAAACTTATGAGCGACCTTTGTTCTATTAATACTTGTATATCTCCCTGTATTCTCATAATTCCGCCTATCGGTGATGTAATATTCTTGTAATATTGTGTCACGCCTTGTGATAAATTTGTAATTGTATTCATATGTTAGAATGTATAATGCACAATGTATTTTCGAGTTCTGATTCTTTCCTGTACTGATGCTTAGCGTATATACGCGAGGGTATTTCTGACATGCGTATATACGTCGCAGTAACATCTCCGTACCCGCGAGGCCGAGGCGTTACAACTGGGTTGGGTCCAGGGCTCAGGCCGGGTTCGGGTCCACTGAATACATGACAAATACCAAACAATAAATAAGAAAAAATAGAATAATACGAGAGAAAATTTGGGGCATGTATCCGGGTACGTATTTCGGGATCGAGTTGTTACATAAGGTCTAAACTGTAATAATTAAATTTATAAGGGGGCTAAATGTAATTTTACCTTTCTTTAGTTTTAGATGCTGATTTAGGTTGCTATAGGGTCGGGTTTAGATCCAATAACCCAACCCATTAATTTAAGTGATTCGGTATTAGTTTTGTGGGTTAACAGGTCGGGTTTGGGGTCCAATATTGGAGGAGAGAATGAGAGAGAGGAAGGAGTAGTGGTAGACAGCGTTTGAGCGTGGCTGCGTGTCAGGGCTGCGCGACATTGCTAGAGACAGTGGCCTAATCGGTTGACGCATGTGAGGAAAGAGAGGGATGAAAGAGGAAAAGAAAGGGAGAGAAAGGAAAGCGAGAGATGGGTGGCTGGGAAGGCGGCTGCTGGCCATGTTGGAGGAACACGATGGCGCGACGACGGAGCTGGGCAGTGCGACCATGAGGAGGAGAAGAACTAGGGGAGCGAGAGAGAGGAAGATAGAAAAATATAGATAGAGTGAGGTAGAGGAGAGAAAGAAAGAAAGAGAGGATTGAGGGGGTCTGCCGGCGGTACCGGCTGGCCATGGCTGGCTATGGTCGGCCCCCCGGGGAAAGAGAGAGGGTGAATAGAGAGTGCGGGTGAGGGGAGATAAAGAGAGAAAGTGAGAGAAGTGTGAGAGACAAGTGAGAGAAATAAATAGACAGTGAGGGAGTGTGAGAAAGATGTAGAGAAAGGGAGAGTTAAGAGAGAGGGAAAATGAGAGAGTTAGAGAGAGTTTTATAGGGGATAGAGATAGCAGTGGAGAGAGTCGGTGGAGTGTAGAAGATAAGAAAAAGAAAAGGATTAAAAAAGAAAAGGAAAAGGAAAGAAGGATTTTGGTATTATTATTTTATTTGGTTAAATTTTGATTAGTTCAAAAAAATTCCAAAAAATTCTCAAATAGAAAATATCGCCCTGAACAATGCTTTGAAATCAGATTCATGAAATTCATCCCCATTTGTTAATTAAAAATCTTTGAGTTGATCAGTGGTACTGGTTGATATCGAGTTCAGGAGATTTTTTTTCAAATAATTCATATAAAATTCCACAAAATTTAGAAAAATCCAAAATTTTAGAAATTAATATCTTGAACTGAAATAGGCTCACTCTGGCTACCTTGAAGGTTAAATAAAGTATTTTTAACATATTGAGTACTAGTATTGAGATACGTACATTTAGACGGATGTTACACTTCTACCCACCTCACAAAAAATTTCGTCCTCGAAATTTTAATTCAAATGTGAGAGAAACTATTTAACGATATTAAGACATATAGGTTATGGGTCCACCATGCTTCCGCTATAACACTCTGATATCTATAATCGAACTCAAGACTTGGTGACCGGTGTCGTGAATCAAAGATAAAGGTTAGATCCAGAGGATGAAGGAGAGTGGTTAGAAATCAGAATACGTTGGATGACAATTGAAGCTAGGGAATATTAGGAGTCAATGAATAGATTTTCAAATAAATGAGATATTCTTTTACTCGTAGTTGGAATTCTCAAATCCAGATTTAGATTAGTTCTAATCTGATAACTGGTTGTGTTGTTGGCAAGAATCTGACTACTGATTTACGTGGTACCCACATTTGGTGTAAGCCTAGGCTCTGATACCAAAAAAAATTTGTCATGCCCTCCTTCGCTAAATATACTATAGTGGGGACCGACAAGAGTCAGTGATGAATATACGCGAGGATAATACTGACACGTATATACGCTACAAGAGTCAGCGATGAATATACGTTAGAATAATACTCACACGTATATAAGCTAAGCCCCATATGGGAATAAATACAATATACACAAAATTTTCAGCATTAAATAAGTATAAGATACATGCAAGGGTCTGTAATGATGATAGATATGAAAACAAGGATAGATAAGAAAGCAGAGACAAAATAATAAAGATACATACGATTAACAAAGGTAGCGAATCTCCTACTAATATCCCCTGAAGCATCAGGTCCTGCGAAATCTCTAAACTCCAACCTGAGTAAGCAACCTCAGGGTCATCATAAAGTGACCTAGTAAGTGATAAAATAAAAGAAACAGTAATATTATACTATAATAGTAATTACAATCACGATAACATATAATACATGATTAAAGAACAGTAGTACATTATAATTATACTAATAATCAATATATATATATATATATATATATATATTATATATATATATATATATATATATATATATATATAATATATATATATATATATATATATATATATATATTATACATACATATATATCACATGTATTATATTTGCACCATAATATTATTAACACCTAATATGTTACAACGGTGTTACATCTACAATATATATGATACATGATTAAAACAATAACGATGTCAATCGGGAAGAATTTTATATATATCAACATTATATATTACATGATCATTAAAGCATTTATAGCCTTTAATATATTATTATGTAATATGAGTAATAAGTTACAGAATTTGGTTATATACTAATGAAATCTATTCGTATGGTTAACATATGTCAAGTGCTAAGTATTTCATGTTTATTGTTTAAACTAGTAGTAACAGCTGCATGACAATATTAGTGATTAATATGAATATTTTCACAAGAAGTAAACAAAATAAACATGCTATATTGTTCGTGAGTGTACATGAGCAGTGTGTCTATAGAGAATACATAGAGTGCAGAGTATATATGCATAGCAATATGCTGGTAAATAGAAAATAATTAAGCTTAACAACATATTATTTATGCAGTTTAATTATATTAATTGAAAACTCAAAAGTTGAGGAGCTCTAATCAGGTGGTGTACCGCGTACATATTCAGGATCACGACTTTAGAAAAGCCTAAGCTACCGAGACCAAGGCTAATCGCTAGCGCAGGAGCAAGAAATAAAAAGCTCATAAAGCTATACATAAGCGGTAGCCAAACACTACCACGTCCCCTACAGTGGAATGAATATGAATCCAAGAAAATCCACCTAATAGACCTAGCCAACCATCAAGTTCCCTCAACTCATGTTATATTTATTATAAATGAACTTACAGTGAAGTAAGAATAATAACATTGTATGTAGCATGTACTGCGATAACATGACATGAGTAGTGTTTATATCGTTAAATATGATATCATGAAACAGAAGATGTGTGATTCTAGGGTTGATCGGAGGAAAATCGCGCACAAAAAGTGTTATTTTGAAATCACTAATTAAAGTGTGTATGCTTTGACTTCCTTGACACTTTCGTTATAGCATAGAGACAAACGGGTCGAATCTACAAGGACGAAAAGCGATAGAAGTTTTACCAGTCTATTCACATGTGTGTTAACGGTTTTTCTATATTTTAAAGAATGAAAAAAAGAAAACAAAGAATGAAAAAAGAAGGGTACGATGAAAACAAAGAAGTGAGAAACATAGAAGAGAAGGTAATTGTTAATTTTGTATTATTTCTAAAATAAAGTAAAAAGAAAAGAAAACTCATGGCTACTAACTACTAATGGCTTCACCAACGTGCTAACCTCTCAGTGATAGTTGTCTCACATGTATCTTTGACCATCGCTAGTCCTTGGTTCAAGAGCTTTACAAAGCATGACCCATAAGATCACTTTCACATCTAAACTCAACAAACAAGTGCAAGCTACACTTAAACCATCAAAGCTAAACTAAAGCAAGCATGGAATAAAGTAATATTAGCTTGTTAGAGAGTTAGATGTTAGAATGCCAGAATCCAACATCATGAGCCATCAATGGCTCTTGTAAGAGCAAGGCCAAGTAGAAGTTATTAGATTCATGTGGATTATCAAGTAAGGAGTTAGAAAGTTAGTGATTAGTTACCATAAGAGAAAAATTAACTAAACATGTAAGAGTAAGAGAAGAAGCAAATAGCGATAAAGGAAAAACCTTTCATAGAGTGTCATCCTCCATTACATGAACTTTCATTTCTATCCTATAATCACTCTCTTTCCTATTTCATGATCTATAGAAATGAAAAATACAAAAAAGAAGAAGAAGAAGAACAAAACTACCCTAAGGAGAAGAAATCTACCCTAAAAACTCTACTCTCTGGAAATTTGAAAATCCTAGGGTATTTATAGGCCAGGGGGCACCAGGAGGGTGTCACGGGGCTGCCCGTCAAATCTCAGCACGCGGCTCTATTGTACGGCAGCGGAAACGCGGCTAGGGCCATATTTTCATGGCCGTATTGGCGTCGCGCGCGCCGCGCCTTCTGGCATGCATTATCGATTTGTCTCCCTGCCGGTTGCAGCCCATGGTTTCTAGATATGAGCACCTGGTTTTGACAGAACCACCTTCCAAAGTCAATATCTATATATGTAGGCTTTAGATCACCAAATAAATGTGATTTTTGGGCTTCTTCTTCATTTCATGCCATGGACCTAGAAACATACAAGAGAGGTGTTATTAACAGAATTTAGTATTGAATAAATATGAAGATGTGGTATGGAATATACATATTTAGAGACTAATCACACCCCCACACTTATCGTTTGCTCATCCCGAGCAAAACAGAAAAACTAAGAAAATTATTACACCACTTCCACAGGTGACGCGATTGCACTGAGCATGTGCAACAAACCATTAAACCTCTAGTTTCCCCTAGAGGAGGAGTTTTATCTCCTGAGGATTTTCAGCGGATTACACCCACAAAATCTATAAAGAAAGAAATCAAATGTCAGTATTTTGAAAATGCATTTTTAAAATAGAGAAAAGTGTTGAAATTTTTTGCGAAAATTTAAGGGATCCAAGGTCATAGGTTAACCAGAAATTATTCTTCCTTAAACTAAGTCTAAATGCAAAATCTTGTTATAAATTAAATGTAAGAATTTAAAATTGATTTGATTCTTTGATCTTTCATAAAACTCTTAGAAAAATATGCACTTTATGAACTGTGAAGATTTTTGAGATATTAACTCTAACTTTCATGCCATTTATTTATATATATTTATTTTATCCCTTAGTTTACTTAGGCTCTCTTATTTACCCAGTAGTCAGCTTTTAGCCAGTGACTTCCAAACTAGATGATTTACAGCACCAGATGAGAAAATATTCCTCGGGCTTAAGAACTCGAGTAAAGGTCACAAAACTAAAAGAAAATTATTTTGTTTCTATCCACCATTTTAGGCGTGAATAATCATGCTTCCTGAGACATAATTATCCAGCTTCAATAAGTGATTTTTATTATCAAATTTATTATTATTATTATTATTATTATTATTTTATGGCATTTTCAGTCTTTGTTTCAATCTAAAAAAATTGTGTAAGTGTGAAGTGTATATATCTAAGGCAAAAATTTTAAGATCAAATTATCTTTCCAATCTTACTTCCTTACCCTAAAATTTAAATAAGATCTATTATTTTGACTCGATTTAAAAATTCATAATTTTAGGTCTTCTTAATTCCTAAGATAATCTTAATTTTCTTAAAAATAAATCAAAGCTATTTCTCTTATTTCAGAAAGTTTTGTAAAAAGAAAAGAAAAGAGTTTCTATACAAAAATATATATATATAAATTTTCTAAAAAGAAGTGTAAAAGAAAAAAATTTAAAACTAACTATGTTAGTAAATCCTCCCCCACACTTTCTCATGCATTATCGTCAATGCAACGTGGTATATATGCATGAAACAAAATAGGGAAGGAAAAATTACCTTAGGGTGGTGGTTACGGTGGTGGTCTGATTTGAGATCACCTAGAGGAGGGGTGAATAGGTGATGGCTATACTAAGTGGCAAATAATGCGGATTAAAAACTAATTAAGAATAAACAACAACAATATAAAAACTTGCAAGGAAATAGACAAATAATAGCAAGTAAATGAGAGAGTAGAGTTTAGAGATAAGTGGACAATCGCAAACACGAGAATATGTTTCGAGGTTAGAGCCACTGCTCTACGTCCCCGCCTTCAACACGATGAAGGATTTTCACTATGCTT
Source organism: Agave tequilana (assembly GCA_038442645.1). Taxonomy (NCBI): domain Eukaryota; kingdom Viridiplantae; phylum Streptophyta; class Magnoliopsida; order Asparagales; family Asparagaceae; genus Agave; species Agave tequilana. Next base: position 115,504 of record JAVJIF010007044.1, read on the forward strand.
GATCCCACCGGATCGTCAATACACGTTCTCACTAGAACACTTCAGACACACTTGTCCTCTCTCACGGTGTCGCAATACCGACTTAAAGCTCACTAGCTCGCTTGAGGTCGCAACCTCTACAACTTCTCAATATGAGGAAACGGTGATCAACACTTGACCACAAACAAAGCTCACTTACACAATCTTATAACCAAGATGAGCAGATGAAACTTTAGGGATTAAGTGGTGCTAAAACAAGTAGAGAAGTGGAAGAGAAAGCTTCAAGCTAAAACACAAAGGATTGAAGATTTTGGCTCAAGAAAATTCTTTTTGCTAAAAGGCTAAACTTTGAGAAATTTGATTTTACTCTTGTAAATATTGTATTTTAGTTGTATAACACTCCCACTATTTATAGGGGATGAAAACAGGGTTAAACAAGCCATAATATTCGTTGGGAGAAGTCCCAACAAAAGACAAACCAAAAAATAGCCGTTGAAATCTGTCAGCAGACTCTGGCTGCTGTCAGTCGACCGGGCCGGTCGACCGCCAACGGTCGGATTTCTGACCGTTGGGGAAGCGGTCGACCGGGCGGTCGACTGAAGTCCCAAACAGAGAGTGACCATTCTCTCTCGGTCGACTGGAACAAACAGAGAGCTCTGCTCTTTATGCCGGTCAATCGGGACGGTCGACCGATGTGCACAATGCACATTGGAACATGTCGATCGACCGGGCGGTCGACCGACAGAGCAGTTCTGCTCTGCCAGCGGTCGATCGTTCTGGTCAACTGGACAAGGCCAAAAACAGGATTTTGAAAGGCTTTTTGAAGTGTTTAATTTTTCGATAAATATTCTTTAAACGGGTAAATACAAAATAGAGTTCTAGGGGTAGGAATGATCATAGTGTGATCATAGATCAACACTAATAAAATTTGAACTATATTTTGATAAAAAATTCTTTTTCTAAACTAAAAATCGTTTTTCCAAAAACTTGATTTTCCAAAAACCGATTTTTCCAAACTTCGTATTTCTGAAACTTGATAAGAAATTTATCATAAAATTTTGTTTGAAAGCATGAAGCAATACCAAATGTGTGTGTTGTAATCCCAAGGTTATCAATCCTCTATCATCTCGGTTTGACAAATAGACTATAAATCCTAACTAAAAAGAAAAATGCAAAGATACAAATCTTGTATAGTCTTCTCAAGTTGTTTGATTGATCCTTAAGCTCTTCTAGTGTGCTAGACTCTGGGATCTAAATCCTCGTGGCTTCCAAATGTGAGTCCTGTGTAGGAGCCGTCAATCAACCTATGTTTTTACCTGAAACTTTATTTAAACAACTTTTTTAATACCTAACTACATATGGTTTGTAATCATCAAAACTTAGGGCTAATGGCCTTTGGGCTAACATGATTGGCCCACGAAATGTGGCCCAAATCATATATTGTGGAATTCGCAGGAACCCACCAGTGACCTTTCGAATATAACCCTTAAAAAGAATGATGAAGTGAATGGTCTTATTTTAAAAAATATCCTCACCTAATTTTCAATTTTTAAAAATAATTCTTGAGTTATTTTGTTCAACACCTTTGTCCAACAATGAAGTATGATTTTGGGAGATAATTAATTTGGACTCAAATTGAATAGGAACAAAAACCGATACCGACTCAGGAATTTGACTCAGATGAAGTCGAGATTCAAAAGTGGGAGTCAAAATTGGTTCAAAAATAGGGTCCAAACTAAAGAATTGATGTTGACACACTTTTCTCATTAACGAAATGTGATCGTAAAATATTGGTGATTCAATTTTACGGTGTACTGGAACAGGGTTCAATATTGACTCCGAAATAGAGGAAAATTCTGATAAAGATACCAGAGTCATTATTGAGTGAAAAAGTGAAACGGAATTACCAACTTGAGGTTCAGGATCACTTTCATGTTCAATTTCAATTTCAAGAAAGGGATAACTTGCCAAAATGTCAATGTGATTTTCAAAACTTGGAGTTTGGTCAAGTTCAAATGGGTGTGCTGAAATTGAAGCTTTGTTGCTAAAATAACATGATTCTTGGGTCCAATTGATAGAGTTGGAGATATAAGGATTGGTCAAAGATTGAGAAGAAAGACTTTCCTCATTCTCATTGATCAATTCACTCATTATTGAGTCTAACCTGCTGATAGGCTGGGTAACAGAATTTTGAGTCTGAATCATGTCTTCCATACTCTTTGCAATTGGTTCTTCTTGAAAAGGTGAGTATGGAAGTTGGTTTTGGAAATTATGGTGAAGTCGTGAGTCCATCAGATTTTGTGATTGTTGCTCGGACTCACGCAAGTGTTCCATAGTCATTTTCAAGATAGATGGTTGTTCATTTTGAATCGATGCGACTGGAAAAGATGAATATGACTCTTGAAATTTTGGTTGAGATGATGAGTCCAACATATTTGAAATTCTTGCGCTATTTCACAAAAGACTTCCAAATCTTTTCTAACTCAGATTTTTCTTCAATTGGATGTTCTGAAAAAGGAGTATATGGAGTTTGATGAGGAAAGGATTGTGAATTGAGCAAATTTTGAATTTATTATTGGGACTCAAGCGTGGCTTTCATACTCCTTTTCAAATCGGATTTTTCTTCAGCGGGTGGTTCTGGAAAATGAGTATAGTAAGTAAAATCGGGGAATGAATATTGTGAAAATTGTGGACAAGGTGGTTGAAAATTTGACTCAGGGGAGGTGAATCCCCATGAACTCTGTGAAGAGTGAAAATTATTTTGAAAATCTTGGTTATAGGATTGGGGGTATGGGTCATATTGAGTCGGATAATCCAGTCCAGCCCATATGGTTGGTTCATGTTGTACATAGCCGGGTTGGATTTATCCGAGTCAAATGAGCTCGGGGTTAAATATGGATTCATATTAGGATTGAAAAAATTGTTGTTGTTGAAATCCATGTCACAATTTACAAAAAAGAAAAACAAACAAACAAACAAATAAAGAAAAAGAAATGGAAAAAGAAAACAAGCCTATGTAGGGTTGACTTAGATTTAGACGACTCCTAACTGGTTAAACTGTCCACGGGGGGTAACTTGTAGAAATTGACCACAAGTTAATAGGCCAGGTAGGGGCAAGAATAGTGGGAGGTATCCGTGCCGGAGCAACGGGCCTAATTATGCCAAACCATAGTTCTTCAAGGTTTTGCTCCTCAATCCCCAACCTTTGACACTGATTTGACACGAGTCAAACTCTAACAACTTTCCCGTTAGGTCAATCTCTTAAATGAGTCTAAGATGTCCCTAGGGGCCAACGTCTTGCAAATTTTATTTAGGTTTGGGTTGTGTGAGTAGGGAAGGAAGGGTATTGACTTTCCCACCTTATCTTGTATTGGGTTTTGCCCTTAAGTCTGATTCATGCAAGTGTGCAATATAGATAAGAATGAATACACAAAGCGAGTAAATCACCGATGTGTTTGTCATATGCTATATGCAATGACATATGTACGCCCCAGTCTAGATCATAAAAATAGAAGAATAAAATACAGTATAATGGAATGAAAATTGACATGTGTCTAGATGCAAATGTCTAAACCGTTTTAAAACATCTAATTACCGTATTTTACTTCTTAAAATTATTACAGTGCACAAGTAATATAAATAGAAACTAGCAGCAGAGTATAGCAATATACAAGAATTTACACAACCACACAAAAGTAAGTGTGGACTTCTGCAATGCTAAAAATTTGACCTGCACACCAAAAATAAAGAAGAAAAATTAACAAAAATGTGAAATCAAACCCATCTCATCCCCAGCAACGGTGCCAAAATTTGGTCGGAGGAAAATCGCGCATAAAAAGTATCATTTTGAAATCACTAATTAAACTGTGTGCGCTTTGGCTTCCCGATACTTCCGTTATAGCATAGAGGCTAAACGGATTAAATTCACAAGGATGGAAAGTGATAAAATCTTTTACCGGTCTATTCACATGTGTGTTAACTGTTCTTCTATGTTTTAAAGAATAAAAAAAGAAAACAAAGAATAAAAAGAGAAGGGTACGATGAAAACAAAGAAGTGGGAACATAGAAGAGAGGCTATTTGTGATTTTTGTTTTATTTCTAAAACAAAGTAAAAAATAAAAATGAAAACCCATGGTTACTAACTACTAATGGCTCCACCAACATGCTAACCTCTTAGTGATAGTTACCTCACATGTATCCTTGGCTATCACTAGTCCTTGGTTCAAGAGCTTTACAAAGTATGACCCATGAGATCACTTTCACATCTAAACTCAACAAATAAGTGCAAAACTACACTTAAATCATCAAAGCTAAACTAAACAAGCATGGAATAAAGTAATGTTAGCTTATTAGAGAGTTAGATGATAGAGTTTTAGATTCCATCATCATGAGCCATCAACGGCTCTTACAAGAGTAAGGCTAAGTAGAGGCTATTAGATTCATATAGATTATCAAGTAAGGAGTTAGCAAGTTAGTGGTTAGTTGTCATGAGAGAAAAATTAGTTAAACATGTAAAGATTAGAGAAGAATTAAATAGAGATAAAAGAAGAACCTTTCATAGAGTGTCACCCTCCATTACAAGAACTTTCTTTTCTATCCTATGGTTACTCTCTTTCCTATTATATGATCTATAAAAAAGAAAAATACAAAAGAAGAAGAAGAAGAATAAAACTACCCTAAGGAGAAGAAATCTACCCTAAAAACTCTACTCTCTGGAAATCTGGAAATCTCATGGTATTTGTAGGCCAGGGGGGCACCAGGAGCGTGTCATTGACGCGCGACGCCTTCTGGCTGTCGGTTTGTCTCTCTGTAGGTTGTAACCCCTGATTTCTGGATATAGGCACCTAGTTTTGACAGAACCACCTTCCAAAGTGAATGGCTATATGTGTAGGCTTTAAATCACCAAATAAATGAGATTTTTGGGCTTCTTCTTCATTTCATATCATGAACCTAGAAACATACAAGAGAGATATTATTAACAGAATTTAATATTGAATAAATATGAAGATGTGGTATGAAATATGTATATTTAAAGACTAATTAGTGGCCCCCATGGATTCTAGAGGTGGCTCTCACGGATTCAAGAGGTGGCCCCCACCACAAGTGTACGTGGTGTGACACTTTGCTCCGTGTAGCACTTAGCTCCACGTGACACTTAATTCCATAATCATATATTAGTAGCCAACAAGATCAGGCGACAAGAGTGTCATGTCAATAACATGTCAGTAACAGTGATATATGAACAGTCAGATATCAGTATTCAGTAAAAATTCATATAACAGTGATATGAGAACAATCAGATCATGAACTCAGGTGAATTTACAAATAGGGTTAAATGTAATTTTACCTTTATTTAGTCTTGAATGCGTGTTTGGTTGCTATCGGGTCGGGTTTAGATCCAATAACCCAACCCATTAATTTAAGTGATTGGGTATTGGGTTAATGGGTTAACAGGTCGAGTTTGGGATCTAATATGGGGGAGAGAGAATGAGAGAGAGGGAGAACAGGGGGAGGCGTTCCTGGGCGTGGCCGTGCGGTAGGGCTGCGCGACATTGCTGGCTGCGACGACCTGGCCGTCCGGCCCAAACAGGGGGAGAGAGAGTAATGAAATAAAGAGAAAATGAGGGAGAGAAAGGAAAGAGAGAGTGGGTGGCTGGGGTGGCGGCTGCTGGCCGTGGTGGAGGAACGTAATGACAGAGTTGGGTGATGCATCTAGGAGGAGAGAAAACTAGGGGAGAGAGAGGAAGATAGAGATAAATAGAAAGAAAGATTGAGGTAGATAAGAGAGAAAGAAAGAGAGAGGGCTGAGGGGGGCTGGCGACCTATGACAGGGCCTGGTCGGTGGTCGGCGATAGTCAGGCCCCCGGGAAAGAAAGGGCGAAGAGAGAGTGAGTCAGGGGAGATATAGAGCGAAAGTGAGAGAGAGTGTGAGAGACAGAGTGAGAGAAATAGAGACAGTGAGGGAGAGTGAAAGAGATATAGAGAGAGGGATAGTTGAAGAGAGAGGGAAAGAGAGGAAAATGAAAGAGATTGAGAGGCAGAGAGAGTTTTATAGGGGAGAGAGATGGCGGTGGGGAGAGTCAGTGGAGTGTAGAAGATAACAGAAAGAAAAGGAAGAAGAAAGGAAAAGAAAAAGAAGAAAAAGGATTTTTATATTATTATTTTATTTGGTTAAATTTTGATTAATTCAGAAAAATCCCTAAAATTCTCAAAAATAGAAAATATATTCCTGAACAACGTCGTGAAACCAAATTCATGAATTTCATCCATGTTTTATTAATTAAAAATCCTGAATTTGATTACTAGTATCAGTCACAGCGAATTCAAGAGATTTTTCAAAATAATCTAGAAAATTTTTGCAAAATTTAGAAAAATCCAAAACAATAAGAATTAATATCTGGAACTAAAACGGGCTTAGTTTGAGTACCAAGAAAGTCAAATTAAGTATTTTCACTGTATCAAGTACTAATATTGAGATACATACATCTAAAATCGGATATTACAACAGTTATTCCATCAAAACAATCTATATCTCCATATGAGAGTCAGTTATGGCCCTATAATAAAGTAAGTGATTATGAATAGATGCAGATTTTTCTGCATGGGATCCCCACCAACCAATATCCAATCTAGACGGTTAAGAAGATCTTGCATGTTCAAATCTCGCAGTTACAACTATCCAGGATACTAGCATTCACTACATCACCTACCGAAGATAAACATATCCCTTATTCTCTAACGAGAAAGGGAGAGCAAAAAGAGAAACCCTTGAGCATCTGTAATCACAACACACCCTTCTACTAATGTAGTTTCTTCTAATTATAGTGAACTCTCCTCCTCAGTTGTTTTTCCCGCTACGAGTTTTCCAATCCTATGTGTTATCTATTTTGTGATCTCTGCATGCTCACTCAATTTCTTGTAGGAAAAATGTCTCTTGAGATTTTTTTTCACCACAAATTAGTGCTTTTGTTAAGAACTGAGTCAGTTCCACACTTAAGGTCTCTTTCTCATCCAACACAAAATCCTCTACAAAAAGCCTCTTCCCTGGTGCTGATGGCCTTGCGAAAACAAACCGTCACCCACAGCGGCATCCCATCAAAGGGCAAGGCCAACAACACCATCTGGGGCATGTTCTCCCCGCATGCTGATGACCAACAGCGTGCTACTGATGACACTGACTCCTCCTCGTTTTAGAGGAAAGCCATCAACATCTAGTCGACCCGTTATTCAAAGGCCAGATCCTTCAGATGCTTGTCGACATAAAAGAGAAGATGAAACAGCAACAGATCTGATCAGATCACGACTAAGAGAAGTTGCTCTCGACCTCGAGAATACCACCCGCGAACAAGAGACATTGAGGCATCACAACAATCAGCTCTTGGTGCGGATTGCTATCCTCCAGAGAACCCAAGAGTAGACACAGACGAAAAGCGAGGTCGAGTTGAAGGGGCCCGAATCAATGGGCCCATCACAATTCGGGGCGGCCCAGATCAACTTCCCCTCTCCACCAAGACTACTCTAACAACGAGGCTGATTCACCTTGTTCTCGAGCAGAAGCCTATCACCACCTTACTCGGAGGAGAGTCGAAGAATTCTTCGACATTTAAGACTTTGACGAGTTGATCTAAAGACAGTCGAAGAGGCTAAACTGCGACTCCAATGCGGATCGAGGCAAGCCACTACCAGAGACTTCAACTCCTTTCTATCTGAGGAAATCTTGGAGTGCAAGTTCCCGAGGAAATTCTCAACTCCAACCTTAGACTACTATTCTGGGGTGAGCGACCTTGTTCAAACATCAGGTACTTTTAGAAAAAGATGGTGGTCTACTCCCGCAATGATCCACTCCTGTGCCTAACCTTTCCGTTAAGCTTGAAAGGCGTAACCTCGAATTGGTTCTACTCGCTTCCATCATGGTCTCTCCAGAATTTTGAGAATGTCAGTGATGTCTTCTATAACCAGTATGCCTCGTGACAAAAGTTTAAGAAAAACAACAACTATCTCTTATGGTAAAGATGGAGCAGGGGAAAACCTTAAGCGCTACATCAGTTATTTAAAGAGTCAGATGACACTGGTTTATAACTGTAATGATGATGTTGTTTTCCATTGATTTTGCAAAGGGAAACTTACAAAAAGGGTCGAGGAGCTAAATTACAAGTATTCTAAAAAGATTACAAGTAGATCTCCTCTGAGATTCTGGAGAAGTGTGCCGATAGGAGTCTGGTCAGCGCGCGACCACTTGTCCCTTTGACGATCGATCGATGGGATCCCTTCTCGCCTGGTTCAGGGAATCAGTGAACAGAAGGTTGGTAGAACCCTTTTGTTACTTCTCAAACTGCCTCCACTTGGAGAATTCCTTCTCGCCTGGTTCCGAAAATTTCTTGAGAGGAAGGAAGGTATTAGGGTATCAACACCCTGATTAGAGAAGCAGTTGTCTAAATTCTCTGAATTCTTGAAAGCAAGAGAATAGATCTCTGTTTAGCTGTCTCTTTCTGTGTGTTGCCTCTCTCCTTTTTTGCGTGTGTGTTTTCATATATCTCTGGTGGGCTATTTATAAGGAGAGCAGGGGTATAATCGTCCCTTGAAAATCTGGAAATAGATTGAATCAATCTGTTTAAATCTGGAAAGTAGCCTTGCTACGAGCTAAAATCAGCTTCTGCGAAGTTAGGAATAGCAGGTAGCGTCGATCTCCTGATCTGTTTTGATTCTTTCCAAATAATTGAATGATCTCCCCTGATCTTCTTGTTCTAGGAGAGTCAAGCGATTATGGCAAGCAGCTGCCAAATTGATCTCAGATTTGATCTCGATTAGATTTGATCTTGAAGATTTGATCTCATCTGGAAATTTGATTGGTCAAAGGTGACCATAAAAGACCCGCAATGGAGCTGTCGCATCGATCTCACAGCGGAGCTGGAGGGAGCATCTGGAGCATCTGGCGAGTCAGAAGAAAGCTCTTCAGCGGAGCTGGATAAACATCTGTGGCAAAGCGACCATCCTTCTGCGCGGTTGCGTATGACTTCGAGCGAAGCTAACTCTCTGCGGAGTTAACTGAGCGCTTCAGGCGAAGCTATAAGTTAGCTCCCTGATGGAGCTTTGAACGGCTTCAAGGTGAAGTTGGGCAATCTTAGCCTCTCAGGCGAGGCTATCCCTTTGGGCTCATGTGATGCTAAGTGTTGAGCTAACCTAGCATCTTAGACCTGCTTAGGTCTCTTCAAAGACAATATGAGCTCACTGTCTGCTTCACTGGATCAGTAGAGTCCAAGTCGCTGATTTGTCCCTCGGAGATGGGTACAGAACTGTCGTCAGTCTGTCACTTGTCTTTTGTAAATGTCAACAAGTTTAGACATTGTTCAGGCCAGTCAGGAATCTTATCTTTTTTAGAGTGTCAACAAGACCCCCTTCAAAGTTTTCGAAAGTCTGCAATGGAATGGTTCAGGCTTTGAAATACTTTGAATTGCTTTGATTGATGGTATGTGAAGTATGAACGTCACCATGGTGGTTGAGTTCAGCTTCGCTTTCAATCCTGCTTTCGGATTAGAATAAGCTTGCTGAGGAATCGTGTAGATTCGTGATTCTGGGTAGCTTCACGTCTGAGTAGCTCCGCGTTCGAACCTCCCAGAGTAGATTCGCTTCAAATTGGTCTTGGAACGTCGTTCTTTTCCCGAGGCCAATTGCCTTTTGGCCAGTTTCGAGAAGGATTGCTCCTTTTTTGAGGTTAGAATGACCTCTCTTGCATTAACGAGGGAGATTATTGCTTCCTCGTGCAATTCCGAGGGAGACTATTCCCTTTCTCAAGGCTTCAATAAATGCCTTAATTCGCTCGCGCTTCTAAGCTTGGCGGTGCGATCAGGCCATGAGGCCTATTAATAGGACACTTGAAGTCCTCTGCAGAGAGCTGCAGTCTATTTATGACTTCTCTTGGTTGTCTAGAGAAAGATACTCAAATCTCTGAACTGGTGAGCTTTGGTCATTCAGAGACTTTTACCAACTTTAGGGAGGTTACTGCCCTTAATTTAGCTTTACTAGCTACTTCAGGGATTGATTTCCCTTGTTCTTCATTTTGTATCTGAATGATTTGCAGAGAAGGGTTTCAGCCCATTTCCCAGCTTCCTGGCGAAGCTATCATTTTCACTTGATCAAAGAAAGATCATTGCATGCTTGCCTGCTAAGTTCGCCACATAGGTAAGAATTGGGACTTAGTCTCTTCAAGGTTGTGCCAGTCTTGCCATATAGGTGGGGTCAAGACTGTGTGTCCCTCTGGATCAGTCTGGCTTAGCCATATAGGCGAGGTTAGGACTTGACTTATGCTGAGCTAGCCCATCATCACTGTGCAAGCGAGGCTATCTTTTGCTTTTTTAACTGAAATCGATCCTTAAAATGCAACTGAATCGGATATAAATTGCTTCGTCCAAAGAACTTGACTTAGCGTATCATGCTTGCATTTTCCTTTGATTTACTGCTAACTTGTTTCCAGTTTGTATTGCAGTGAACTGTGCCCGCCAGTCTTTCAATTTGATGAAAGAGACCAGAGACTTGCCTCTTGATCTTCTGGTTGAAACTTTAATCCTAAGCAGGAGGAACAAACTGGGGCAGCTGATGGGTGCTCCTAAAAGAGATTGGCAGTCGCTTATCCGAGATGATCCACTTCGAGAAGGGGCTGATAGTCACTTATCCGAGATGATCCACTTCGAGAAGGGGCTGATAGTCGCTTATTCGAGATGATCCACTTCGGGAAAGCAGACGTCACCTGTAAGGTCTCGGATCCTTTTTTTGTCAATTTTCATCAAAGAAGATCTAGCTTTTCGGTGGTAATCGGCCCTTTGCCAATTTTCATCAAAGACGATCCAGCTCCTTGATGGCAAAATCTGCCATTATGCGAGGATTACGGCCTTGTGCAGGAGGAAGGCCTTTCGTATCCAGTTGGTTTAGCTTATCACCTTGAAAGTAGATAGGACAACTTGTGTGCCTTTAGAGTAAATGATTCTGTTGCATGAAAGACAATCTTGATGTAGTAGTATCAATGTATCTTCCCTTTTGAATCGATAAAATTTATTTTTCGCTTATCTGATTTGTTTTTTCTCCTTTTTGATTCGAGAACATGATTAGATGAGACGGGAAAGGTGTCGTATTATGGAGTATAATTTGCACACAAATATATTCAATGGAAAGAGAGATAAGGTTTAGAAACAACCTCAAGTGCTTGTATCACTCCACAAATGTATTTATATGTTCAATGTACCCTTTCCTATCTCCGTTATAGCATAGAGCTATACCGAGTCGATTCTCAGGGAGAGCTAGCGATGGAAGCGTTACGGTCCGTAGTGAAGAAAGTAAAACGAAGATTCTCTTTGCTTAAAAGAATGAATAAAACACGGAAAAAGAAATGAAAGAATCAGTGGATATGTTCATAATGGAAAATGAAAAGAAATCAAGGAAGAGATTTGCTTTGGACTAAACTAAAGAAAAGAAAACTTTAGGAAAGATTTAAGATGAGAAAACCATGACTAGCTAACATGACTAACTTGCTAACTTACTAATCTCCGTGATGGTGATGCTTGCCTCATGTTGATTCATCGGCATATGTATGTCTTGCGTGTTGGTCTAATTACTTTCCCACTTGGATGACGGGAGATCATTCTTGGACTTGTCTTGTAGCCTTCATAGATGTCATTGGCCTACAAGTAGACTTTCAATAATGGAATCAAAAGAGCGACACACAAGGGAGGCTAAGGAAGAAGATACAACATACATCAATTGAAAGCGAAGAAGTTGTACATCTATTAGCATATGTTTGGTGATCCATCTCCATGTTCCATCAAGGCACTTGTTCTAGACAAGGCTCTAAATGAGGCACACATGAATCATATGGAGTATTACAACAAGATCTTGCCAAGAAATGAAAGAAAACCCATCGGAGAAGAGAAGACCATACAACTTACAAGATTAAATATAGCAATCACCCATGAGTTAGTAGTTAAGCAAGATTAGTGTTAGCTAGTCATGTAGAAGGAATTAGTCACTAGCCATTACAAAAGAAAAGCAAAGCATGAAGTAAAATTGCAAGGAAATAAAAGCATGAATTAAAGAAAGTAAGTAGTACTAGAAATTGCTCAAGTAGAGTGAAGAGAATGGATGAATCCTTGCTCCTCAAGTTGTCACCCCTTGATTACACAAGCTCTCTCTCTCTTACAATCTCTCTCTTGCAAAGATTTCTAGGGAAGAAGAAGAGGGTCTAAAGAACTAAAACCTAGAGAAAAACCTACAAAAATTACAAGCATCTACTAATTTCTCCTCTCTTCTCCATTCAGTCTTTGCTCGCAGGTCCAAGTGAAGTATTTATAGGCCTCAGGAGAAGGATCCAGAAGACGAGACAGCTGGCAAAATCTGGCGCCCAACGGCCCCAGATTTGCGGCGAATTTGCGGCAACTTGCTGTAGTTTGAAGGCCGTTCAGCAACAACTTTCTGTTGCGAAGTTGTTATGAGGTTGTTATCCACGTGGCCTTCTAGAATCCTGAGTTGGCGCGCGGATCTCTCTTAATTCTGGATTCAAATTTGGGCTCTTTTGGGCTTTTTAAATTAATCTCTTTAATTATTGCTAATTAAAGAGATTTTGGGCTTTTTCTCTTTTAGTTGTAGACCTACAAAAATATAGAGAAGATGAGTAAAAATCATATATTTATTTGCAATATGCATGGGGATTATGTGGTAAAATATGCAATATTGTGTATCAATCACACCCCCACACTTATTCTTTTGCTCGTCCCGAGCAAAACAAAGAAAAAGAAAAGAAAAACTATACTACAAGTTTTATTACACCACTTTCGCAGGTGACGCGATTGCACTGAGCGTGTGCAACAAGCCGTTTAACCTCTAGGTTACCCTAGAGGAGGAGTGTTGTCTCCTGAGGGTTTTCAGCGGATTTCACCCACAAAATCCATAAAGAAAGAAGACAAATGTTAGTGTTTTGAAAACGCATTTTGAAAGAGAGACATGTTTTCAAACTATTTTTGCAAAAATGTAAGTGATTTTAGGTCATAAGTCCACCTATAATCATTCTTTCTTAAACTTAGTCTCTATGCAAGATCTTGTCTTCAATTAAGGTAAGAATTCAAAATTGGATTGAATACTTTATCTTTCATAAAACCTAGATAATATGCACACCGTGCTCAGTGAAAATTTCTGGGATTTCAACTCTAACCATCAAGCCATTTATTTATATATATTTATTTTCTTTTTCTTTTTCTTTTTCTTCCCTTAGTTTAGGCTTTCTAGTTTACCCTTGTAGCGAGCCTTTAACCGATGACTCCCAAACCAGACGGTCTTAGGGCACCAGATGAGAAAACATCCCTCGGGTTTAAGGTCTCGAGTAAAAAAGGCCACAAAACTAAAAGGGATTATTTATTTCCTTTACCACCGTTAGGCGTGAATAATCATGCTTCTTGAGGCACATTTATCCAGCTTAATAGGTGATGTTTTATTCACATATATATATATTTATTTATTTATATTTTTTTATATGTGGCATTTTAGGTCTTTGTTTCCATCCCAAGAAATGTGTAAGTGTGAAGTGCATACAATCTAAGGCAAAAAATTCAAGATAAAAATATCTCATCAATTTTTCTTACTTAGCCTATAATTTCAAACAAGATCTATTATTTCAACTAGGTTTAAGATGTCATAATTAAGGCTTTCTTAATTTCTAAGATACATCTTAATTTTCTTAAAAATAGATCTAAACTTTGTCTCTTATTTCAAAAAGTTTTTTTATTTTTTATTTATTAAAAGTAAAATCTAAAAGAAAATAGAAATCTATAAAGAAAGGTAAAATCTAAAAAAAATAAAACCTAAAAAGAAAATGAAAATCCTATGTTAGTAAACCCTCCCCCACACTTATTTCATGCATTGTCCTCAATGCATCATGATAAATGTATGCATGAAACAGGTAATAGGGTAGAATCAGTTATTAACAAAAACGTACAAAAAAAAAAAATTATTTACAAGGAGTATATACAAGTGTAACAATTACCTAGGCTTTTGGTCTTTTTCCTCTGGCCCGTTTCCCATCATTCCAATGCGTCTGCTTTCGTGAGCTCAGTTGGGAAACGGTATGAATTTTGTTAGCCTTAGGTGTTTCCAGATTCAATTGATTGTTATTATCATTCACACTCATTCTACCACATTGTTCACAAACAAATGCCTTATCACCACTTTCACTAGGAATCTCAACACTTCCAATATCTAGAAATTTTAACTCCTCTCCATATAATTCTTCAAAACTCAAGTCAACATCCGGAAGTATGCAATCAGTTAACTGACCCCGAGTGGACTCATCTAGACACATGATCTCATCAGCAACAGGTCTTCAAAAGATATATCAATTGGAGGTTCGAATACAGTCAGAGTTGGCTCATTGAAAGTGAAAATATCCAAATCAATTTTCCCCTTTGAAAGGGTACTCGGATAAGAGAATCACAAGATTGTGACTCATCTTTTGGATCTTCACTTTCTTCCTCACAATTGTTACTAATGAAACTAACCTCAAATATTTGATCTTTTGTTTTACGAGGTTGTGTGTGGAAGACATTGTGTTCATGAGTCATATTACCAAAGGTTAACCTCATTGATCCATTCCGGCAATTGATTATGGTATTTGCTGTAGCCAGGAATGGTCGTCCCAAAATGACAGGAGTTTGAGCCCTTTGATTGGAATTTGACACAGGTTTTGTTTCAAGGACTACAAAGTCAACAGGATAAATGAATTCCCCAACTTTGACAAGGACATCGTGAATTTCCCCCTTGGGTCTAGTGACAGAGCGATCAGCCAATTGGATAGTCATTTGGGTAGGACTGAGATCACCTAACCCCAATTGTTGGTACACAGAGAAAGGCAGGAGATTGATGCTGGCCCCCAAATCAAGAAGTGCCCTATTAATGGTAGTCTGTCCTATGATGCATGAAATGGTGGGGCTACCTGGGTCTTTGTATTTAACAGGAGTTGGACCATTGAGCAGCTTGTTGATGGATGATGCTAGGAAGACTTTTTTAGGGACTTGTGTTTTCCTCTTCTTGGTGCACATTTCCTTTAAGAATTTGGCATATGATGGCACTTGTTGTATGGCATCAAGAAGAGGGACATTGATTTGGACCTTATTGAACATTTCTTTTATCTTCTCCATGTGAGCATTTGTCTTGGGATTCTTAAGCCTATTTGGAAATGGTACAACAGGCTTATAGGGTTGCTCATCTACCTTTTCTTTACCCTTGGCTTTTGAAGTGGATGGCTCTGTACTAGAAGATGGTTTGTCAGAGCTGGTTGCATTGGGACAGGAGGTGTTGGCTTTGGTACTGGATGAGATGGTGGACTAGAAACCTTATTGTCAACTTATTTTTCAGATCTCAGGGTATGAATAGCATGACATTGACTGGGTCCTGAATCTTCCACTTCATTCAAAGGGAAGTGATGTTTGGGATTTGGCAATGGCTGGCTTGGAAGCATACTTTTTTGTCTCTCATTAACAGAATTAGCCAATTGCCCTAATTGGACCTGAAGTTTATTCATATCCTGTTGATGATGGTTCATCATTGAAGCTTGGTTCTTGGTTAGGGATTCTATCATTTTCATCAACTCTAATATTTCTGAATTATTCTGGGGTGGATGTTGATAGTATGGAGACTGGAATTGTGATTGGTAGAATGGTGGGTACTGATATAGTTGTGACTGTGGTGGACTTTGAGATGGATGAACATACAGTGAATTCTGATTGAAACTGGATGTGTGAGACTGAGCATTATAAGGATGTGGAAGTGGTGGTCTATAATGCTCAGGACCAAACTGACTCCATGAGAAATTTGGATGGTTCTGCCATCCAGAATTGTATGTGTTGGAGTATGGAGGTCTAGTAAATGCTGCATTCATGTTTCTCCTGATATGATTGGAGCTGATACAAAGGACACTCCTCAAAGACATGGCTAAGGTCATGACAGTTGGTGCAACCCGGTTTAGTCACAGGCAATGGGTTGACCTGATTTACAACAGAATTTCCCTTTGACTCAAGCAGTTCTATCCTCTTCATCAATTGTGTGATCTTGGCTTCTGCAGCCATAGAGGATTCTATGGAGTGTGTACCAATTCTGGAAGTGGTGGGAGTAGATTTATCAGGACAAGACTCCCACTGAATGGTTTTCTCAGCTAGGGTTTCAAAGAGATCCCACCCCTGATGCTCATCTTTCTTCAGAAATTCCCCTTGACACATGGATTCAAGGAGGGTTTTCGATTGGTAATCTAGACCGTCATAGATAATCTGGCACAGACGCCATTTCTCTATGCCGTGATGAGGACATAGGGCTAAAAGGTCTTTGAAACGCTCAAGATACTTCCAGAAAGGTTCATTAGGTTCCTGCTTGAATTGCATGATAGTCTTTCGCATGAGGGCTGTTTTGTGGATAGGATAGAATTTCTTAAGAAAGACTTTTACAAAATCCTCCCACGAAGATATGGAACTAACGGGAAGATTGTAAAGCCATTTCTTAGCTAAATCCTTAAGTGCAAACGGTATGAACCGTAACCTAACAGCATCCTCGGTCAGTTGGAAAATTCTCATCATTTGGCATACCTCTTCAAACTCGCGAATAAAGAGGTACGCGTCCTCAGACTCAAGACCATGGAATCGGGGAAGTGTATTAATGAATTGTGGTTTCAGCTCGAAGTGATTTCCATTAGGCTCGGGGAGAAGAATGCAAGATGGAAGGGAGGTGCGAATCGGATAAAATCGATCTTGAAGTGAGACGTTGTTTTCTATAATGTCAAGTGGTAGTGTAAGTGTAAATGTAGAAAGTCTATCAAATCTTGCAGATTTTGGATCACGAAACCACTCTCACATATACAATCACAAACAACGTGCACCGATCACACCAGCGAAAAAGAAAAAATGAAAATAACAAACAAATAAAAGAAAAATCAATCCAAGCTTCTAGGATTCCTGGACCTAGACGACTCCTAACTGATTAGATCGTCCACAGGAGGTTTAGTGTAGACTTTGACTATAAGCAAATCAGCCAGGGAAGGGCAAGGTTGGTGGGAGGTTTTCCGTCAGAGACGTTCCTTAATTAAGTAACCAGCAACCTTTGAGCTTTCGGCCCTCAATCCCTTTCCTAGACACTGATTTTACAAAAGTCAATTTCCAACACTTTTCCCCTTAGGATAATCTCCTAAGTGAGTCCGAATGTCCCTAGGGCCAGCGTCTAGCAGTTTTTATTTAGAAGCTTAGGATTGTGAGTGCGTGGGAAAATGGTTTCGGGCTAAGGAAGGGGTGATAAAATCCCCACCTTATCTTTCTTATGGGTTATGCCCTTAAAGTTGATTCGTGCAAGTGTACGATATAACAAACAAGGATCACCCAAAGCGGAATTAAATCAAACAAAGAGTGAGTCCTAGTCTATATGCTATGCTTACGTACCTTGCCTCCAGCACTCTTCAACAGTAAATGTAAAGGAATTGAAAGACACGTGCCTAGAGATGCAAATGTCTAAATAATTTTCTTAACTTGCAACAAATTTTTTACTGTTGATTAGCAGATATAACGTGAAGCATACAAGATTTTAAGTATTGCAGCAGCAGTATTTTGCAGAGCAAGCAACTCTGCAGAAAAGTGGTAAGTAGTCAACTCCTCCTTGCCGCAGAACCGCGGCTTTTGCCGTGGGAACGCGGCAAGTCAGAGGGATCCTGGCCTCTGCTTTCGAGAGCAGAGGCCCAGGTCCGCTTATATGTTTCTGCAATGCAAAATTTCCTGTTTCTTCAACCTGTAACCTGCAACAGAGAAGAAGATTCGTTTAGTTCTTCACTTTAAAGAAAATCCGTTGCTCTCCCCGGCAACGACGCCAAAAATTGATTAGATGAGACGGGAAAGGTGTCGTATTATGGAGTATAATTTGCACACAAATATATTCAATGGAAAGAGAGATAAGGTTTAGAAACAACCTCAAGTGCTTGTATCACTCCACAAATGTATTTATATGTTCAATGTACCCTTTCCTATCTCCGTTATAGCATAGAGCTATACCGAGTCGATTCTCAGGGAGAGCTAGCGATGGAAGCGTTACGGTCCGTAGTGAAGAAAGTAAAACGAAGATTCTTCTTTGCTTAAAAGAATGAATAAAACGCGGAAAAAGAAATGAAAGAATCAGTGGATATGTTCATAATGGAAAATGAAAAGAAATCAAGGAAGAGATTTGCTTTGGACTAAACTAAAGAAAAGAAAACTTTGGGAAGATTTAAGATGAGAAAACCATGACTAGCTAACATGACTAACTTGCTCACTTACTAATCTCCGTGATGGTGATGCTTGCCTCATGTTGATTCATCGGCATATGTATGTCTTGCGTGTTGGTCTAATTACTTTCCCACTTGGATGACGGGGGATCATTCTTGGACTTGTCTTGTAGCCTTCATAGATGTCATTGGCCTACAAGTAGACTTTCAATAATGGAATCAAAAGAGCGACACACAAGGGAGGCTAAGGAAGAAGATACAACATACATCAATTGAAAGCGAAGAAGTTGTACATCTATTAGCATATGTTTGGTGATCATCTCCATGTTCCATCAAGGCACTTGTTCTAGACAAGGCTCTAAATGAGGCACACATGAATCATATGGAGTATTACAACAAGATCTTGCCAAGAAATGAAAGAAAACCCATCGGAGAAGAGAAGACCATACAACTTACAAGATTAAATATAGCAATCACCCATGAGTTAGTAGTTAAGCAAGATTAGTGTTAGCTAGTCATGTAGAAGGAAATTAGTCACTAGCCATTACAAAAGAAAAGCAAAGCATGAAGTAAAATTGCAAGGAAATAAAAACATGAATTAAAGAAAGCAAGTAGTACTAGAAATTGCTCAAGTAGAGTGAAGAGAATGGATGAATCCTTGCTCCTCAAGTTGTCACCCCTTGATTACACAAGCTCTCTCTCTCTTACAATCTCTCTCTTGCAAAGATTTCTAGGGAAGAAGAAGAGGGTCTAAAGAACTAAAACCTAGAGAAAAACCTACAAAAATTACGAGCATCTACTAATTTCTCCTCTCTTCTCCATTCAGTCTTTGCTCGCAGGTCCAAGTGAAGTATTTATAGGCCTCAGGAGAAGGATCCAGAAGACGAGACAGCTGGCAAAATCTGGCGCCCAACGGCCCCAGATTTGCGGCGGATTTGCGGTAACTAGCGGCAGTTTGAAGGCCGTTCAGTAACAACTTTCTGTTGCGAAGTTGTTATGAGGTTGTTATCCACGTGGCCTTCTAGAATCTTGAGTTGGCGCGCGGATCTCTCTTAATTCTGGATTCAAATTTGGGCTCTTTTGGGCTTTTTGAATTAATCTCTTTAATTATTGCTAATTAAAGAGATTTTGGGCTTTTTCTCTTTTTAGTTGTGGACCTACAAAAATATAGAGAAGATGAGTAAAAATCATATATTTATTTGCAATATGCATGGGGATTATGTGGTAAAATATGCAATATTGTGTATCAATCAGAACACTTGAAGTGGACCGACTTAGGCAAGTCTTTTCCTTAGGAGGAATTAGAAGCTCTCAGCGGAGCTAAACTTCCGGCGAAGTTGGAGAAAGATTTCCAAATAAGTCAGGAGTCAGTTTCTGGCGAAGCTAGCACGGAATTTTCGCGAAGCTAAAGATGTGCTTTTAGCGGAGCTAAGGCACGTTTCTCAGCGAAGTTATTCAAGCGTTGCGCTAAGTCAATACTAGACTCACAGCGGAGTTAGCCCTTAGCGGGGCTGAAGCAGCGCTTCTCGGGAAGGCGCTTAGGAGCCATTTCAAATTAATTTGAAATGACTGCCTACACTCCTTTCGAGGAGGTGAAGTCTTAGGCAATCATTAGCCTATAAAAGTCTGATCGGGTTGAAAGAGAAGGCACCACTTCTCTTTGAATTTTTAGAGCACTCTTGGCTCTTTTCTTCTTCTTCCTCCTTCGTTTGGAATTTCAAGAACTTCTTCAGTTCTCTAATGGCTCCCAAAAGATGAGTAGGAAATGAGGTAACAACCTCTACGACGGAGGGATCCTCTCCTCCTCCAGTCATCGAACGACCTATCGCCGGTAGGGATCTTTCCCTTTAGATCAGAGATTTTCATCTCTCTTTTAAAGCTAATTTTTGGCTATCTTCCGATGAATCTAGAGCGATCAATCATGATCTGGTGATCTTAGAGAGTTCAATTCCCTGAATTTCCCTTGATTTCTTGATTGGAAATTTTAAGAATCGAAGGGTTTCTTCTCCAAGCTTCTATGCGAAGCTATCCCTTAGGCGGTTCACATCCTATTGAATGATAGGCTGTGAGCTAAGCTTTGGAGTGTAACTGAAAAGGATCTTAATGCCCTTAAAATAATTTTTAGGCAACAGTACATTTCTGACCAAGTTAGCCCCTGGGGCTTTGTCACATTCTGTTGTTCGAGGTCAAGCTTCCAGAGCGACGCTACTACTTAGATATTTTTCTGCATCCTGCCTTCATGTAGAGTGCGGAGTTAAACTGCAGCTGCGAAGCTAAGCTTCTGGGCGAAGCTATTGTTAGGCTAGCTTCGCTCGGAGAACGAAGCTATGCCTTGAATAAAAATTGCATTCTTATTTTATCTCTCGTTTGGTTGATGAACTAATCATAGTTTTTCCTTATTTTTAAAGTGCACTATACTCCTGATTCTCTGAACAGTCTCTTTGGCAGAGCGAGGGGGCTAGCTGGCAACGTCAGCCTGCAGTTTCAAGGGCAAGCCTCACTATTCAGCGATCGAAGCTCTCCTGCTCCGGATGTACTTATTCATACTGGAGATCAGCGCACCATAAGGAGCATCTTAACCACTGTTCCCCTTGAAGATTCCGACTGAAGAATCTATCGGAAGCCCGGCTTCATGTTTGGAGATGCAGTGCCGGACAACGATCACCAGCTGCTAGCCGGAGAGGGGCAGTGGATTTTCAAATTGGATAGTAAGAAGTACTATCTCCCAACTAGCAAGTGACATTTTTCCTTGTCCTTCTTTCAATGTGTTACGAGGGCTCAGAAGAAGCAGTGGCAAGTGACGCGGACTACTGATTTCGTTCATGTAGGGAAGTTGATAATTCCGTCTCCTGGTTACACAAGGGCAGATCCTCCTCACTGCATATTGGGTCTCTACCCTGGGAATGTACTTCCAGATATTCCAGTGGGGGAAAATCCCGCGGTGGCTCAGACCTTTGAAATCAGTTCTTTAAAGTTTGTGGCAATTATCCAGCCACTGATTTCAGGACCCCTGGGTGGATTCACCCTCCCAAGGCATGGTGGAGGGACTAGACTCTATATGTCCTTGCTCATTCTGAGGAGGATCTGGAGAGGATGGGACTCTACGAGGCCGTCAGGGCGACCTGTTATGGCATTCAGATGAGTGTAGCGAACTTCTACACCATCTTTGAGTTGTACTGCCCGGCTACAGGGACCTTCTTCACCCCTGTTAGCGAATTAGGTGTGGCTCTGCACTAGATGTGGGAAGTCTCTGCTCTGCCTTTGGGGTCTCTCCCATATGAAGAATATTTCTCGTGCGAGGTGGAATTGGCACTTCTGGAGAAGCAGGAGCCCGCCTTATTTGAGACTTACCGGGAATTGATGTGCCACCTCTATATTTGCTCCAGTATGCATGTGAGCCATAAGGGAGCTTCATGCAATTTGAAGAGTTGGGGAAATTATTTGTTCCCTGATCTGGAAGGTACTCCTGAAGCAGCTTATTATGGAGTTGCAGATGAAGACATCTTTCGCCGAATGCAAGAGCACTCTCAAGGGGATTTAATTCTGGAAGAAGATGACGGACCGTATGAGAAAGGCGACATTCTTTGGAGTTTCCACCACCAGGCTCGTTGACCGACGTCCTGGAAGGCACTTCTGGCTGGTTTTCTAACGGTCTGGTTGAAGAGGTGTGTGGTGCCGTCCTCGTCTGGCGATGTCATTCATCCGACTGTCTTGTTGCCTGCCGTTCGTCTAGTCCATGGTCATTCTCTTGGATTTCTTCCAGCCATGGTGTGTTGTATTCAAAGAGGCCTTCGTAGATTGACGGAGGCTTTCTGTAGGTCACTAACAACGAAGCGGAAAAAAGGGGACTATCTTGCCTCGCGACGGGCCAAATCCCAGAATAGGTCTGCCATTATTTGATGGCGTGGTTCGCCCTTCACTGCCCTTCTAATATCCAAGCCGGAGAGGAGCCCCCAGAAGGTATTCGCATGGCGCTTCTCCGTTGATTCGAGGGGTGTTTGTGGTCAAAGACCTATGTGGCTGCGGTCCGTAAACTGCTGTGCCGTCATGACATTTATATCCTTTTTTGATGCTTCCCCTACATTCGTGATGCAGGCTATGGTGAAGAATTCAAGGATGTAGGAGAAAGGCAGACGTCATTGAGTCGGGGAGTCTTCGAATGGCTGGTTAGCATCCGGCCATCACACTTGTTGTATAGAAGTGCGGACACCTGTTACCTAGAGCCCTATGCTCCGAGTCGATTTGCCCGTCAGTTTGGGTATGACCAACTGTATTTAGGCAATCCAAACAGCAGTCTGGCCTTTATGGGGAGCCTCATCGATGGAGCTCGTGCCTGGCGGTTTTTCATTGCTGGCTGTACTGAGGCGCGACTGTGCATGCCACTAAGGACTCCTAACCTTCTGACGATCCTGGGATTCTGCTAGTGGTATAGAACTTCGAACTCCACACCCACTGGATTTTCTATTAATTCCTTTGGTGTGAAGTTGATTTCTCAGCGGTTGAAGCGGAAGGTCACTGAGAAGAGCGAGGGTAAGAAGGTCCGCGTTCCAGGCCTCAGGGAATTCATTGTCGTTGATGATAGCGAAGCCTCAGATGCAGGAAGTCCTTACTTTTAAGCGGATACAGGCACTGAGGCTCCAGCAGCTGCTTCTGGTGGGGTAGGCACGGCCCCTTATGGAATACGTTGATGTGGAAAAAGTGAAGGAAGAAGATCCTGACGTCCACTTCAAGTGAAAGCGGGAAGATGGATCTCTTAGGAAGAGGGTAGTGAAGAAGCCTCGTCGCTACACTCCTACGGTTATTGCAGAGGGCGAATCATCTGCAGTGCCTCCTCCTCCTGCTCCATTAATCATTAGGTTGTCGGCTCCTAGGCAGACTACTAGTAAAGCTGCTCCAGACCCGGGTAAGACCAGCTCTGTTCTTGTAATATACTTCTTGTGTATTTCATATAGCTCATTGTTTACTTTATGATTCAGAAACTGAGGCGGTGAGAAGCCCGAGAGCTGAGGCTGCCGGTGAACAGGGGGAGCATTATGATCCCTTGTTTACTTATAGAGAAGGCGATGAAGCTGGCTATTTCACCATCTCAGAAGAGTCTGGAGGTGATGCAGCTGATGTAGGTCCTTCGGGTGCTGGGACTTCAAAAGGAAGTCCCGTAGCCTCTAGCTCTTTTGGGTGGACCACGGAGGGTTCGGCAAGTGAAGGTGGGCCGGCCATTCGTGTTGATTCTGCCAAAGATTTTCCGATGGAGCCTGCAGGGACTGATGTAGCCGTCAAGACAATTGAGGCGACATCATCTTTTGGTAATGTTTTGACCTTTTGACTTCTGCTATTTGTTATGCCTTGCTTAAATAAAGTCTTGTTGTAGGTGTTCCGCCTCTGGGTGCATCGACTTCAAGAGAGCTAACCAATCTTCCTGAGGGAACCAGGGGTGAAGTAAGTACTTCGACCGCAGCGGACGCTGCCGAGTTGGATGCCTTGTATCACGGGTTGCCCTCTTATCAGCCTGAACCAGCCAGAGGAAATGAAATTGAGGGAACGGTAGTCATGAAACCAACCTCACTTCCAACTATATCGGTGAGTGAGATGCCATCGATTTCGCGAGTGCCGCCTATCTTGCCAGGCGCGGAGCTGAAGGTGATTACCAGTCCTACTTCTCTAACATTGGTGGTTGAGCCAGCCCTCCCAGAAATAGTCACTAGTCCTACCTCAGTTGTGGCTGGTGTACTGGTCTCAATGAGGACTCCTCCGAGATCATCGACGATCCCTCGTGTTACTGCATCCAGTGCTTCTATTATTTCCTCCATAGTTACAATAGTTAAGCCAGTGGAAACTCTGTCTTCAGGGGTTGATCGTTTGCCGGGAGTAATTGAGGCGGAGAACGAATTTGTGGCTGAGTTAGTCGACAACTTTTATAAGAGCTTGAAGCGATCCATTGCTTTGGTCTTGAAGGGCTCGACTACCTCATTCTCTACTTTAAAGGTGGTCCTCTCTCGAAGCATTGACAGTATCCGAGACTTTGGAGGGGATGACCAGGCCGCCACATTGGAGCTTCTGGTGGACAGACTCGGGAGAGATGTGGACGAATGGCGCCGTCTTAGCCATTCAGATCTGGAGTCTTCAGTTAACGAACAACTTGCACATCTTGTTACTCAGATGCATGAAGCTCATCTCGCCGCTCAAGAAGTTGCTAGGGCCATTTCTTCTGATTTGAAATCCTTGGAGACAAGGAAAGTAGAGCTCGAGGATGCCATAGACGCTTCTAGTAGTGCTCTTCTTGACGCTGAGGATAAAATTGAGAAGGCCAAGGAAATGATCAGGAAGGCTAATCTTCTTTTATTCAAGGTTGAACTAGTGCTTATTGAAGAGACTGTCCGGCTTGAGCAGCTTAAGGCTCAAAATGACGAAGTCTTGCGGTAGGAGCTAGCACAGAGGGCAACCTTGGTTGAAATTGAAGCTCGCTTGGTTCAGACGGCGAGCTTTAATGAGACCGAGTTAAGGTCTCAGGCGCTTATCAGGGCTGCTGAAGAGAGGAAGACTAGGCTGGCAACTCTTGAAGAACGAATCAAGTCTTATGAAGTGCCGCCGTAACTTGTAATATGTGCATTCATGTATCCCCCTTTTGGAATCAATAAAAAGTGATTTTATTTTGACTCCCCTGTCGCACTTCCAACTTGTTTTAGCTTCTGAATTCTCACTTTCAAGTTGTATTGCAGCTATTTGAGAAAATAGTCCTTACTGGACTAAAAGATGAGAGCTGGCTACCTTTCGGTTCAGAAGTTGCAATGACATAACCGATTAAGAAGCCACCAAGCTCAAAATTTGTCATTAACAACAAAGAAATAGTCCTTGCCGGACTGAAAGATGAGACTTGGCTATCTCCCAGTTCAGAGGACGCAATGACGTAACCGATTAAGAAGCCACCAAGCTCGAAATTTTGGATGGGATTTGAAAGAAATTGTCAGAGGTATATTGTTAACGTGACAACCAATGAAGTCCACTAAAGACTGAGTGGGACTCAAAAACTTATTGGGGAGCTAGGAAATGAATTCCATAGAAGATCATATGTCAGAGGAGTAATGTTAACGTGACAAAAAGAACTTCGTAGGAATTCGCAAAGCAATTTGTCAGAGATATAATTTAACTTGGCAAAAAGATATGCATGCCAGAGGTATAGTGTTAAACATAGCATGGAAAGATCTCGTTTTTATTGTGAAAAACGATGAGATCACTGTCATAGGTTTAATGTTAACTTAACAACGAAATGGATGCCAAAGGTGTAGTGTTAATATAACATGAAAAGGTCTCGTTCTCACTGAGAGAAATGAGGAGATCACTGTCATAGGTTTAATGTTAACTTAACAGCGAAATGGATGGAAAGATCTCGTTTTCGTTGAGAAAATCGAGAAAATCACTGTCATAGGTTTAATGTTAACTTAACAGCGAAATGGATGGAAAGATCTCATTTTTATTGAGAAAACCTAGGAAATCACTGTCATAGGTTTAATGTTAACTTAACAGCGAGATGGATGCCAGAGGTGTAGTGTTAAACATAGCATGAAAAGGTCTCGTTCTCACTGAGAAAAATGATGTGATCACTGTCATAGGTTTAATGTTAACTTAACAGCGAAATGGATGGAAAGATCTCATTTTTATTGAGAAAATCGAGGAAATTACTGTCATAGGTTTAATGGTAACTTAACAGCGAGATGGATGCCAGAGTTATAGTGTTAAACATAGCATGAAAAGGTCTAGTTCTCACTGAGAAAAACGAGGAGATCACTGTCATAGGTTTAATGTTAACTTAACAGTGAAATGGATGCCAGAGGTGTAGTGTTAAACATAGCATGGAAAGGTCTCGTTTTCACTGGGAAAAATGAGAAGATCACTGTCATAAGTTTAATGTTAACTTAACAGCGAAATGGATGCCAGAGGTGTAGTGTTAAACATAGCATGGAAAGGTCTCATTTTCACTGGAAAAAACGAGAAGATCACTGTCATAGGTTTAATGTTAACTTAACAGCGAAATGGATGCCAGAGGTGTAGTGTTAAACATAGCATGAAAAGGTCTCGTTTTCCCTGGGAAAAACGAGAAGATCATTGTCATAGGTTTAATGTTAACTTAACAACGAAATGGATGAAAAGATCTTTATATGTGGTCTTACTATTCTATGGATGAGAATTGGTAAGTGATTTTGGAGAGGAAATCAAATAGGAACAGGTCCCTTAGGATTTTTAGCAAATCCTCAGCTGTCAACGGGTTTGATATGCCTTTACCAACTACTGTTTGAGTCGGGCTAGCCATGCTATTCCCTTAGCATGATGAGTTATCGAGGACTTATACTGGGCTTAAAGGCCAACATTTTCCTCTATCCTTAACCGTTGAAGGTGTTGGATCATTTGGTTAGTGCATGTGTAACCTTGATTCTTCTTTGAGACAACCAGTGTATGGTCAGCTTCCTACTGGTTTATGGTTGTATGATCTCGTTTGGAGGAAGTGAAAGGTGCTCTTTCTACGTACTTCAGATTTGAAGGTCTTAATTAGAGGTGTAATGTTAACTTGATCATGAGAAGGATCCTTAATCAAGGATAATACTTCTTTAAGAACTTGCCATTGATCGGCATCATGAGTAAATCACCATCTGAAGTCATGAGGCGATATGCTCCGTTTGAATAGAATGTTTCTATTACAAACGGTCCCTCCTATTTAGGCTGAAATTTACCTTTGATTTTGTGCATCATGATCATTGGTCGTCTGACAGCTAAAACCAAATCTCCTTTTTGTAAGACTCTTTGTTTGACCTTCTTATTGAAGGCTTTGAGATCCGAGCTTGATATAACTCCATATGCTGCTGAGCTTATAACTGCCTCTCATCTAGGGCTTCGAGCTCTTAAAGACGCAACCGATCATTGTCCTCTGATGTGATCTTAGTGATCAGAGCGACTCGTAATGACGACATCTGGATTTCCAACGGTATGACTGTTTCACAACCGTATACCAGGAAAAAAGGCGTATCGCCTGTCAGGGTCCGAACCGTGGTTCGGTAGGCTCAAAGACATTCACCAAGCTTCTCATTCCAATCTCGGTTATTCGAGGAGATGAACTTTTTGAGTAACTTGATGATTGTCTTGTTGAATGCTTCCGCCAAGCCATTAGCGGCGGGATTATAGGCAGTTAAAGCCACATTCTGAATTCGATATTTATCGCAGAATCGATAGAATACCTGGCTTATGAATTGAGAGCCATTATCATGGATGATCCGCCTAGGGAAACCAAACCGATGGATGACATGGTGTTTGATGAAATTAACCACGTTAGAAGTTTTGACTTCAACCAGTGATATGGATTCTGCCCACTTTGAAAAGTAATCGGTTATCGCCAGGATAAACCGGTGTCCTTTTGTCGAAGAAGGGCTGATTGACCCTACGATATCGATTCCCCATGCTTCAAATGGCCATGAAGCAACAGTTGGGTGGAGCGACTCTGGAGGCTGGCGTATGAAGTCCGCATGAATTTGGCATGCTTTACACCTTCGTGCATATTGGATGGCATCGGTTACCATGGTTGGCCAATAATATCCAAGCCTATGCAATCTGTCTTTAAGTTTTGGACCTGGCTGATGAGCTCCGCATATGCCGTCATATGCTTCTTTAAGCACTTCCTGCGCCTCTAATTAGAAAGGCAACGGAGGAGGACACCGTCAAATGAACGACGGTAAAGTGTCTTCAGAGTTGGATTGTAGTAAAAATGGAGAGACCTTCGTCTGATAGATGCCGCTTCTTTAGGATCGTCTGGCAACAGACCATGTAGAGCATAGTCGATGAAAGAAAATCGCCAATCTCTCAGCTCAAGATCCGTCGAGATATTATAGACCTCTCTGGTTCTTAATATATATTTAGAGCAGACAAGGTGTCGAGTCATCACTGTAAGGTGATATTCAGTGTTGACTAGCAAGGCTAGCGTTGTTGCTAATGCAGCAAGAGCATCTGCCTTAGTATTCTGAGATCGAGATATGTGCTCGATGTAAAAGCCATCAAACAGATTAGCCATTTCGATGACTGCGTGATAGTAAGGCACCAAGTCTTCGTGACGGACCTCATATTCACCTTTAACCTGATTGATAATCAATTTTGAATCGCCGTAAGCTTCAAGGTAGCGTACCCCCATTTCGTGGGCGAGCTGAAGACCAATAAGTAGAGCATTGTATTCCGTCACATTGTTGGAGCATGCTTCCGTCAGAGAAAATGCTCTAGGAAGGACGTGATTTTGTGGAGAGATAAACACAACCCCCACGCCGGCAATGATCCTGCCTTTAGGGCCTATTCGTGATGCTCCATCGAAGAACACCTACCAAACTTCATCCTCTGAAGTTACATTGGATTCGAAGACTTCATCTGGAATATCTTCATGAAGTTTTGAGTTTTTCGGAATCAGATTAGCAGCCAAGAACTCTGCAAGGGACTGGCCTTTAACCTCCTTTTGAGGGATAAAGAGCATGTCGTATTGAGACAAAAGAAGCACACATTTAGCTAATATTGAATTCAATGATCCTGGCTTCGTCATGAGAAGACGCAAAGGATTCACTCTGAAAATGACATGTATGGTTTGGCCGACCAAATAATGTCATGTCTTCTGAACGGCAAAGACAAGAGCTAAGCACTCCTTCTCAATAGGATTATAACGAGATTCCGCCCCTATCAGAGTCCTGCTTAAATAATAAATGGCCTGTTCGTGACCATTGTTGTCTTTTTGAGCAAGCAGGGCACCAAGAGATTGGTCCATAGCTTTCACATAAAGTAAGAACGGTTTCCCTGATGTGGGAGCCACTAGGACTGGAGGTTTTGTGAGATATCTCTTGATATCCTCATAAGCTTCCTGACAAGCTTGATCCCATACAAAGGAAACACCCTTTTTCATGAGTCGGGTGAACGGTTGACAACGGCCTGAGAGATTTGCGATGAATCTTCTAATATAAGCCAGTCTACCTTGCAAGCGTCTAAGCTCTTTGAGATTCCTCGGTGGATGCATGCTCTGAATGGCTTTGACTTTGTCTGGGTCAAGATGAATTCCTTTTGATGTAACAATAAATCCAAGGAACTTGCCACTTGAAACCCCCAAGAAGGATTTTGTCGGATTCATCTTCAGCTGATGAGCCCACATTATGTCGAACATTGTTCTCAAGTCACGAAGATGGTCATTCTTATTGCGACTTTTGACAGCAATGTCGTCGACACAGCATTCTACCATTTTTCGGAGATGATCGCAGAAAATTGTGTTTATTGCCCGCTGATAGGTTGCTCCGGCGTTCTTTAGCCCGAAGGGCATAACAGTGTAACAATATACCCCCGATGGTGTTCTGAACGAAGTATGCTTCTCGTTGTCGGGATACATCTTAATCTGATTGTACCTTAAAAAGTCATCCATGAAAGACATTCTTTCGAATCCACAGGTATTGTCAATCATGACATCGGTGATGGACAGTGGGAATTCGTCTTTAGGACAAGCTATATTGAGATCACAGTAGTCGATGCAAATCTGTATTTTTTCATTCTTCTTGAGGACGGGAACGATATTAGCAACCCAATCTGGATGTTGTTCCTCCCGTATGAAGCCACATGCAATGAGCTTATGAACTTCGACTTCAATAGCCTCCATAATGTTCGGACGAAACCGACGTTGTTGCTGCTTGACTGGCTTGGCGTCAGATTTGATGTTCAGATGATGCATGACTACTTGTGGGTCAAGTCCTGGCATGTCTTCGTAGTTTCATGCAAAAACATCTATATACTCTCTTATGAGTGCAATCAATTCTTCTTTTTCCATAAGTGATAAGCTTTCACTTATAAAGATGGATTTAGGGTGATCTTGACTACCCAGGTTGACCAGAATCACCTTGTCTTCAGTATGTGGTTCACGCGATTCGAATCGCTTTTCCCATAGGAGATCTAATTGCTGAGCCCATGGTTCCTCGTCAGTAGCTTCCGCAGGCTCCAATTGACCGCTTGAAGTCATGTTAACGGTGAGATTCTCGAACATCACTCCCACGCTGACATCTGAGTCCCACTCGAAGGAAGAGGCAGAATGTGATGGAATCAGTTCGTCGTCCTTGGATTGAACCATTGCTGGTGGTGTAGGTGTAACGTATCCCAACCCCCTGCGTGTGTTATCATAGTAATTTGTAGGTTTTCCTCTCGGCACAAAGTTGCGCAACAAACTACGTCTTCCTTTTTCGAAATTCAAGCCCTCTCCATGCTTTAGGTTGTACCCCATTTTCTTCATCATATGGTGAGCTGGTCGCGCATAATGGAAAAATTATGGGGTGTCTGAGTTTGAACTTGAATCTGTGGCTGTAGACCCTCGTGGTTAGGCTTTACCAAATATTATTGGTAATTGACCTTCTTTGGATGGAGGGATCACTAAAACGGCCCCTTCTATAGATTCCATGGGTGTACTGAACGCGCTTGGTTTATGTAAAGGCATGTGCAGAGAGCTATCCATAATGGATTCAAACAAACCAATACTCACAGGATAATCAAAGGAAATATTATCATTAATTATCCATTCGCCCTCATCTTCTGAAGGAGTGTTACATTGAGGATTATTAAGACATGTTATAATTGGTTCACCAATCAAAATGGCTGGCATGTCTGCTTCAGATTCTGAATCCGCCTCATTGCCACTACCATCATCGTCCGGCAATGATTCTTTCGATGTTTCACCAGTCTCTTGATACAAGAGATCGTCAGTAAAGTAATTTTCCACCCCTTTGAATGGTTGCTTCTCAGCGAAGACAGTTTGTACTGTTGCATCATCTTAAACATATTTGAAATACTGGTGCAGAGTGGAGGGAACGATCCAGTTGGCGTGGATCCACGGTCGTCCTAGTAGCAAGTTGTATGACGTGTCAGCGTCAATGACATAGCACGTCACTTCTGACTTCAGGCTCCCGATTCGGCAACGGAGTCGAATTTTCCCAAGTGGATGACTACTCCCGGCATTAAAATCGTATATTGTAGTAGTGGTTATGGATAACCTATATAATGGTATACCGAGGAAGTAGAGGAGCCTTTTGGGGATGATGCTGAGTACAGACCTCGGGTCAACCTGTACCCTTTCAATACATGATGAACTGATGTATCCAGTGTAGTACAAAGGTCGATCGTTCTAGTTATGCTCGAGAAGCATATCTTCCGCTGTGAAGGTAATAGCAGGTACCTTTGATTGTACATGATGGCATTCAGGGCAAGAAGACTGAGTGTCATCTTTAGAGATTTCTAGCATATACGTCAGGAATGATTCTGAATTAGCCAGTGCATCTCTGAGTGCTTCTCTTGTCTCTTTTGAGAGACGAAGGAGCTCATGTGTGGTAATACGAGCTGAGATATTAGCCAGCTGGGCCAATATGTCAAAACGAAAGGGTGTGTCAAGCCCCGGGCCTGAAGGCTTCTTTAGGACATGGTCGAACCAGACTTCCTTTGGCTTCTCCTTTCCGTTGGTTGGAACTGAAGCGGGTGCTGATACTTGTACTGTCGTCGTTTGCTGTTGTGTCTCGTCAGTAGCTTTCTCATACTGTTTTAAGTATGATTTTCCGGATCGAGTACCCGTTGGCTGAGGTACCTCAGCCTGCATTGTGCAAGCGTGCTTTTCTCCTTCGGAATCGCTGAGAGAAGCTGATGTAAGATTGTCATCGTCTGGTAGGATGGAGATGACATTGGAAAATTTGCCCTTTAACATGGACTTCTTTGAATCCCATTGTTCGTCTTGGGCAAGGTCTGGGTGTATCCACATGATTTCCCCTATCTCCAATGTCAAGGGAATAAGACCCTTATTATCTTGAGTTTTAGCTGCAGGATATGTGACTTTCAGCCGTGGTGCAGGGATTGGATAAGTCCCGTCAGGAACTGTGACCTTTGGGTTTTGCCGAACTCAAGGGTCACTATGTTTGTAGTGACTTTCTTTTACTCTGACTTCAACGTTAGGACTCTGGCGTCGACCAAAGCTTGAATTCTGTCCTTGAGAATGAAACTTGTCGGTAGGATGATGAATCATCCTATGAAAGAGACAGTATTTGGGATCGTTCATGCGTCCAATTTCATTGGTACGTCGAGCATCCGGCAGCTTCAATTTATTCTCTTTGTGGAGTAAATGAAATATTGTGACCACCTGATTGTCTTTGAAGGAGTATTATTTTGGAGAAAACTTAGACTCATGATTATTGAAGCCGCTCTTCTTGGCCTTCGACTGAACATCCCCTGATAATTCGACGGACATAGTCTCTTTCCTTTTGACTTGAGAAGACTGCGCCATGTCGTCACGTCCTTTATTCATATCCCATTTGCCTTTAGGGGTGGATGGTTCGAACTTTTTAGCCGACTTTTCGGCTATCTCAGCTTGGTCGACCAGTTCTTTCCAAGTATGGGCTTTGACAGCTCCCATGCGAATTTCTACTTGGTCTAAAACGTTGTGCCTGCATGTTTGTAAGAGCATAGGTAATGGCATCCCTGCTGGGCACATCAAAGAAAGTTTCTAAATCGCTCATTGTAGTCACAGACAGATTCGCCCTTTTTCTGTACGGTAGAGAGGAGTTTGTCCATGGTTACTTCAGTATCATCCTCATAGAAATGAGAAAGAAATCGGATTTTCAGGTCGATTCAGAAATTGACAGAGCCCGGAGGGAGACTTCAGAACCAGTCAAATGCTACCCCCTTTAAGGTGCCAATGAATAGTCTAACCATGATAGCATTATTGTCTATAACATTACCGGTCTGAGACCGAAAATAGTAGATGTGCTGGTTTGACGAGCTCTTACTATCGTACGTATGTAACGTTGGTGGTTTGAACTTTGATGGGTATGGTACTGAATCCCATTCCAGCGGGTAAGGACGGACTGCCCCTACCTTTTTTAGTTTATCCCTCTGAGTTAGGGATGCGATTTGAGCTTGGATGCCTTTAAGGATTTCAGCGTCCAAAGAAGAACCCTCCTTTGACTTTTCCGTCCTTGGCTGTTCATTGCTAAGATGTTCTTCCTCATCGTGTTACTCCTGGTATCATTGTTATTCCGATTATTGAGGAGTTGAGCGAGCATCTGTTGAATGTTGTCCAAAGCTTCTTGTTGGGTCTTGAAAGTTTGTTCTTGAGCTTCCAATCGTCGACGAAGGTCATCGTTACCGTTATCAGCCATATTCACTGATACTTTATCCGTTCGCACTGAGCTGACTGTCGCCGAAGAGGCATACCCACTGTCTTCGTCTTCTTCATTAGACCATTGGACTAATCCTCTCATTGGTTCTGATGAGGTTACTGCAGTTAAGGAAGATGGCTGTTCATAATTGTAAGGCATTGCAACCCTAGATCTGGTATTCCAGAAGACACCTTCTTCATGTGCCAAGACTTCGCCCAGGCCTGGGCTATAATCTGGATCTGGGGAACTGTAGGGAGTATCGTGCGACGCTCGTCTGCCCCTACGCAGCTCTCGTCCTCTTCCGATCATGTTAACAGATGCAGAGGGCAGATCTCGCGGTACACCCCTTTTGCGATGTTTTACCGGAGCTTGCACTAAGAGTCGATCAAAAATTGATCGTCGGCCTGGAGGAGTGACGGGGATTGGTCTTAGCCGGCAATGGGCTGAGTGGACTGTCACCAACTGACATCCCACTTGTTGACAACAGGAGGGAGAAGTTTGAAAAGATTCCAACTTCCGTTTGCTTGTCAAGAATTCCCGCAAGTCAGACCCAGTCGGGCCTAAACGATCCAGCGCAAAGGCTCTATTGGATTGCGCATAGGATGACGTCCTATTCTTTTTATCACCGCGGAGATAATTAGCACTAAATAGTGCTTTAGCTCTAGGTTCACGGCTAAGAACTTTGGGAATGTCCTTGGGTGCTGAAGCTGCATAAGCACCGCTATCAACACTTGGGGACAATCCCTTAGCTCCGCTGCAAAAGGCGAGCTTGGTGCTTGATGAACTGGGGAGCGAAGCACGCTGTGGTGCTTTATCCGCTATGTTGCTGCGAACATCATGCGTACCCTGAGGTATAGTAGCTTCGCTCATAAGAATGAGGCTGGCACGAGGAGTTACTGCTCCTGAATTAGGCGAAGGCATGGTCGTCGTGACTTCGCGGCTGACAGTCTCGATGAAACAGGCAGGCATCTTACCTTTTTCTTCGCGAGAGAGATGAACTTGTGGCGCAGCTACAATTGAGGCTTCATACAGAGCTTTCTGCTTTGGCCTCCATATCTGCTTTGACAAAGGAGACTTAGGTTCATAGGGAACCTGACTAGCCACACGCGAGGCTGAGAGGTGTTGGAAGGATTCTGCTTCCGGTTTCTGCTCCAAAACCTTAGCCATCGAGACCTTTCTATGTTTTCGTGCACGGAGCATTAGACCACCCCCAGAGAGGAGTTCTTCGAATTTTCCTTGGTCGAAGTGAACGACTAGGTTTTCGAAGGTAACAAGCTAAAAATTCTGACCCTTGCATTACGGGCCTGCTTCCTTGTTGCGCCAGAGGACCGTGGTAGGCTCGCAGAGAGCCTCATCTGTCTCCACAGAGACTTGCTTCGAAGTTTTAGCCAGAGGGGCTCTGGCCACACCGGCTTTCTTGAATTCAGAGATAGACCCGAAGGTCTGTTCTGATTCTCAACAGTAGAGAATATCTTCTCCAGCGGAGTCGCCATCTTATTTTCCATTAATTTTGCAAAGGGGAAAACTTACAAAAAGGATCGAGGAGCTAAATTACAAGTATTCTAAAAAGATTACAAGTAGATCTCCTCTGAGATTCTGGAGAAGTGTGCCGATAGGAGTCTGGTCAGCGCGCGACCACTTTGTCCCTTTGACGATGCAATCGATGGGATTCCCTTCTCGCCTGATTCGGAGAATCGGAGAACAGAAGGTTGGTAGAATCCTCTTGTTACTTCTCAAACTGCGTCCACTTGGGGAATTCCTTCTCGCCTGGTTCCGAAAATTCCTTGAGAGGAAGGAAGGTATTAGGGTATCAGCACTCTGATTAGAGAAACAGATCTCTGAATTCTCTGAATTCTTGGAAGCAAGAGAGTAGATCTCTGTTTAGCCGTCTCTCTCTGTGCGTTGCCTCTCTCCTTTTTTCCGTGTGTGTTTTCATATGTCTCTGGTGGGCTATTTATAGGGAGAGCAGGGGGTATAATCGTCTCTTAAAAATTTAAAAATAGATTGAATCAATCTGTTTAAATCTGAAAAGTAGGCTTACTGCGAGGCTAGAATCAGCTTCTGCGAAGTTAGGAATAGCAGGTAGCGTCGATCTCCTAATCTGTCATGACTCTTTCCAAATAATTGAAAGATCTCCCCTGATCTTCTTACTTGTTCTAGGAGAGTCAAGCGATTTGGCAAGCAGCTGCCAAATTTGATCTCAGATTTGATCTCGATTAGATTTGATCTTGAAGATTTGATCTCATCTAGAAATTGATTGGTCAAAGGTGACCATAAAAGACCCGCAGTGGAGCTGCCACATCGAGCTCACAAAGGAGCTGGAAGGAGCATCTGGAGCATCTGGCAATGTCAGAAGAAAGCTCTTCAGCGGAGCTGGATAAACATCTGTGGCAAAGCTACCATCCTTCTGCGCGGTTGCATATGACTTCAAGCGAAGCTAACTCTCTGCGGAGTTAACTGAGCGCTTCAGGCGAAGCTATAAGTTAGCTCCCTGATGGAGCTTTGAACGGCTTCAAGGCGAAGTTGGGCAATCTTAGCCTCTCAGTCGAGGCTATCCCTTTAGGCTCATGTGATGCTAAGTATTGAGCTAACCTGGCATCTTAGACCTGCTTTGGTCTCTTCAAAGACAATCTGGGCTCACTGTCTGCTTCATGGATCAGTAGAGTTCAAGTCGCTGATTTGTCCCTCGGAGATGGGTACAGAACTGGTCGTCAGCTTGTCTGTCACTTGTCTTTTGTAAATGTCAACAAGTTTAGACATTGTTCAGGCCAGTCAGGAATCTTGTCTTTTTTAGAGTGTCAACAGATGTTATCGTAGTCGCATTCATTACCGGGTTGCAAGCTGACCATTCCTTCTACAAACACTTGGTGAAGCATGTCGTCACCAACATGAAGGACAATTATCTCCAGCACAAAAGTATATGCAGCTGGAAGAAGCAACAAGGAATGCAACAAACCGCTCCACCAAGTATAAAACTGAGGCTTCACACAAGACTCAAGGACATAGCTTGGGCATGACGCCCATAAGCTGGTGCACCTGAACCCCTCAAAGAGCCAACTTTGAAATTTCAAGACGGATGTCGACTTCACCCCAGTGAAGATTCCTATTGACCAAGTCTTCCACGCCATTGAGGGCCAGCCCAGGGTGAAGCACCCGAAGCCACTCCAGCATGATCCAGCTAGTGTTGGAGCGGAGAAGTACTATTCTGACATGACAGCTAGGGACACCATACTATTCAGTGTTGTGCCTCAAGAAGCATCTTGAAGATCTTGTTTGTCAAGGATACCTCTGAGAGTTCATCGTCATTCTCAGAGAAACTTCTGAAATCAGACATCGAAAGGATACACTATTTGAGATCCATCCGCAGCAGACTGAACATCCACAGCCCTCCCACATCCAGTAAAATAGTCAACTGAATGTAGAAAAGACTCGAAGTATATTGTTGAATGTAAACCGGTAATCATCGAATAAAGCTTTCATTTTTTGCATGCTCTTTCTTTTTTCTAAACGTCACAGGGGATACACTTCTCCCTCATTCAACTCCGGATGGATTAACCTGCCCCATCATGGACTCGATCTCGCTCTGGATGGTTAACTTGCCCTATCTCAGACTTGGTCTCATTCAACTCTGGATGGATTAACCTTCCCCATTGCGGGCTCGATTTCACTCCAGATGGCTAACTTACCCCATCCCGGACTCATTCAACTACAGATGGATTAACTTGCCCCATCACGAAATAGATCTCGCTCTAAATGGCTAAATTGCCCTATCACGAACTTGGTCTCCAACTCCGGATGGACTAAATGCTGCTCCGCATGCATATTGTGCATCACTCCAGTGCTCGAACTCAATCTCTGAACTCCATACTCTGCTCTACAGAATTTTTGTTCCAAGGGCTCTGCCCTCAGAGACCCCCGGGAGGGGGCACTCTGCCCCGTTTTCAACCTCCGATAACCTGACCGCCTAGGTCGATCCGTGTAATAACTCTATATAGGGTGAAGAACTCATCAAGGTAATAATTGTGCTCCGCAATTTAACATTGTATACTTTAAATAGGACTAACCTGCCTAATATGGACCCACCAAGTTCCATGCCAGCTCAAAGACGATGAAATCTGGATGAGACCAAAAAAGGATAGTCAGTTTCACTCCTCCAGTTCCCGTCCACAAGCTCTGGGAAGTGGAAGAGTGAGGCATATGTAGTGGACATTTTTCGGCTTCCCTCGAGATCACAGCACGTGTCTCACGACAGAAGAACACTTTGAGCAATCAACATCTATTCCATCAAAATAGTTCCATATCTACACATGAGAGTCAGTTATGCCCTTAGAATGAAGCAGGTGATTATAGACAATACGAATTTCCCTGCATGAGATCCCCACCAACCAATA
The DNA here is from genome assembly GCA_038442645.1 of Agave tequilana. Classification (NCBI taxonomy): domain Eukaryota; kingdom Viridiplantae; phylum Streptophyta; class Magnoliopsida; order Asparagales; family Asparagaceae; genus Agave; species Agave tequilana. The sequence continues at coordinate 153,321 of JAVJIF010007044.1, forward strand.
TTCAATCCAGGCACAAGGATCCTGTGCATTCAAATTTCATGGTTACAACCATCCAAGATAATGGCATCCACTACATCACCTACCAAAGATATAGATATCCCTTCTTACTCAATGAGAAATGGAGAGGAAAAAGAGTAACTCTTGAGCACTTGTAATCACAACACACTCTGCTATCACTATAATTTTTTCTAATTATAGTGAACTCTCGCTCCTCAGTGGCTTTTCCTGCTTTAGGTTTTTCATGTAAATACTTTGTATTATCTATGTTTATGACTTTCACATGATTGTCTGTTTCTATAGAACCTATCACTAAAATCCCCCTAGAATGGGAAAGGGCTAAGTAGAGCGAAAATGGTTTTTTTCATGAGATGGAAAATGAAAACTATTATCCCTACATAAGGTTTGTGAATAAGTGATTATCTGATAATGAGCATGGAATATCAGTCTTTCTACTAAACAAGATCTATTGAACTAATAATTCATTAGAAATTTTTTTTTGAATGTCAATTAAGTATCATAAGCAAATTGATCCCGATTGTTCAATCATTAGATAACTGAAGTCATTCTTTGATAAATGATCACTATGAGTCAGACTCACTAGAATTTGATCTATCCTTTTTTTCTGTTATTAAGGTGAAAACGCTAAACTAATAATTCTCTTTCTTCATCATTAATCGAATTACCGTTCATGACCCAGGATTTGATTTTATCATCAATCCAATCACCGTTCACTTTTTTTCTTTTTCTTATCAGTGAATAAATCTCTTTACTTGTATGACTTAGATATCTCATAATTCTCAAAAAAGTAATTCAATAATGAGATTTGGTATGATACTTATGAGATCGATGAAATTGATATTCAAATATTTATGCTTAGAACATATTGATTTGACCCCATAAGTGAAACCACCACCCAGTAGCATGTTACCACTAGAAGTAGAACCCCATATTTCTTCCATAGAATCTTCTAATTATTCTGGAGCAACTAGAAAGAGATTTTTTAATCAGAAAGAATTCAGGTCAGATGTAGAATACCTATCCAGAAGTTTTCGCAACTAAATCATATATGATGGCAATCAAAATGGTTGGTCTACTCTTATGTCTATAAAGCAAATAGAGTAAAGTTCAAAATTGAAAAGAAAAATGTGTGTAAGAATAGCGATGGTAGGTTCTCCCGATTCTTTCACAAAAAGAAAGGCACTAAGCTTAGATCAACTAGGAAATAGAGGTATCTGATATATATTTATCTTTTCTTGATATCATATTTTTATGCTCTTTGCTTAGTAAAAAATGTATCAAAACAAAAGGTTTACTCTTATACACTCCATTAGAGGAGCATTACTTTGCAATTTCCAAAGAAAAATGTGTATAAAATCATATTTTACTTAATGCTCATGGTTCTACCAGAAACCCTAAAATATAAAAAGTTGTTAAAAGTATATTCATTGAATTGGTTTAGTTCATCAACAACCTTAACTCATAATCTTATTTTGACTCCCCGCCAGTGATTCCACTGTGATTATTATTCAATAATAGAATAATCCCTTCATAGAAATTGGGGCATAATTCGCATGGATATTGTAAGTCTTTCTTGGGCTGCTTTAATGGTAGTCTTTTCAATACCTAACGAGTTTCTTTTGTATATATTATTTTCTAATATTTTTTATTGAAGAAAAATATGTTACATTTCAATAAGTTCGCATTACTTGAAGTCAAAATTAACTCTAGGCGTTTGGGATCTTTTGACAATTTGAAACATTAGTGGCTTAAAAATGCTTCATATTCAAAACTTTTCAGTACAAAAGTATTTTCAATACATGAATAAATTTATTATTGAGGATTAATTTCCATGAATATTTTGGTCAAGATACTTCATGCTTGAACAGAACTTTTCGATTACTTGGTATATTTTTTTCCACACACACGTCTGTGTGTGTATGTGTGAGGAGTCAACTATGTCCTATGTTGCAATCAAGAATCAAGTTTTCGATTGAATTTTTAAGATTCGACCGCACATTATCAGCTTCATATTCTAAGATATATATATATATATATATATATATATATATATATATATATATATATATATATATATATATATATATATATATATATATATATATATATATATATATAATCATCTGATTTAGAGTTTGTTTACTCTATTTTCTTTGGGTTCAAACATTAACATTTTTTAACAGTAGAATAAAATGGAACGATTAGATTAATGAGTAAACGAACTCCAATTCACTTGATTTTTTATATGTGTACATCTTAGAACATGGAGATGACAATGTGCGATCGAATCATAGAAAAAGTTTCGGGAGATATGATTTTTAAGTACGATATAGAATAGAGTTGCCTCTTATGTCAGCTGATTTACATATTTCTTATATGAGAGAAAATTGGGAATCAACTGACACACGAGGCAACTCTGTCCTATGTCGCAATCAAAACTCAAAATTTGATTGAATTTTCAAGATCCGATCGCACATTATCATCTTCATATTCTAAGATATATACATATAAAAAATCACCTGTTTTGAAGTTTGTTTACTTCATTTTCTTTGGGTTCAAACATTAATGATTTTTTAATGGTAAAATAAAATTTAACGATTATATCAATAAGTAAACGAACTTCTATTCACTTGATTTTTTATATGTGTACATCTTAGAATATGAAGATGATAATGTGCGGTCAGATGATGAAAAAATATTTGGGAGAGATGGATTTTTGAGTGCAACATAGGTGGAGTTGCCTCTTGTGTCAGCTAATTTACATATTCCTCTCTCTCTCTCTCTCTCTCTCTCTCTCTCTCTATATATATATATATATATATATATATATATATATATATATATATATATATATATATATATATATATATATATATTTGCAGCAGATACTTGTGCAGAACCTTCCCCAAAGAAGGATCAGTAATCAACACCTCTTCAAATGTTGTGCCAGAACCTGACCAGTAGTAATTCTCTATAGAACTTTTGTATTAGGTTCAGTTTTGTAATATGAACTTTGAATCAGTAAGTACTGAACTCAAATTTAAACGCTTTGGGTCAATTTTTTACTCTTTCTTGGCCTACTATAGTTTAGGTTGTTGGAAAGGGTCATCTACCCTCTTTATAGTTTCCTCAGTATAGAGCATTAGAGTATCCTAGCTTGATGTAACCTATGTAATATTGTTTCAGATATTAATGAATTATACTTACCTATGAAAAATAATAATAATAATACACACACACGCTAGGGTCCTCTCTGCTCTCTATAGTTTACCAAGTATAGGGCATTAGAGTAGCCTAGCTTCATGTAGCCTATGTACTATTATTTCAGATATTAATGAATTACACTTACCTATCCAAAATAATAATATATATATAGAGAGAGAGAGAGAGATAGACTTGTGCCATTCCGGAAGGATTCGAGGCTGAATCTTTCCCACTTAAATACGATTCTACGATATTCGAATGTAAGATCCACTCCGTTGACATTGATCTATATTATTTCAAGTAACTAAAAATAAAAAAAAAATCATATATTTTGAATATTTTTTGCTCATCCATCAAGTAGTCAAAAAATGGACGGCTGGAAATAGATTATTGCTTAGATCTACATCTTTAGACATAATTCTTGATCCGACCATTTCATCTTGATCTAAACACTTAAAACCCTCACACTCTAATTTTTATTAGATTTCAAATTCTACACTGCTAAACTAACCAACTCATTATTTCGGCCGTTCATTTTGCGCCCACCTAATGGATGAGTAAAAAGTATTCACAATACATAATTTTTTATTTTTAATTACTTGAAATAATGAAGATCAACTTCAATGGAGTGGATCTTGTATTCGGATGTCGTAGGATTGTATATGAGTGGGAAGTGTTCAGCCTCGAATTCTTCCGAAATGATGCAAGTCTATTTATACCCTAAAATTTACCTTCAAATATTATATATATATATATATGTGTGTGTGTGTGTGTGTGTGTGTGTGTGTGTATATATATATATGTATATATGTGTGTGTGTGTTGTGTGTGTATATATATATGAGAAAAATGTATATCAGCCTGCGGCTGAGAGAACTCTCTCAGCCTGCGCTGACGTGGCTCAATTTTGTCACCCCACTAACTTGCGGCCCGCTTATAGAAAATAGTTAAATTACCAAATACCCCTTATGAAAAGCTACTTTTTTGGTAAAAGACAGTGAATATGTATAGTTTATTATTTTTTTATATTTTCTGATGTTATTCAATTTTGTGACAATTATCTTTTATAACTGCGGCTATACTGTCAACATTTTTTTATTAAATCACGAAACTAATTTGAATGCTTCTTTAATTTTTTTATTTGATTTGATATTTAATGATTTTTAATATAGTCGCAGTTTATTTTTTCTTCGCATGTAATATATAATGCGATCAAGGACTGCGACTATGGTCGCAGTATTTATCGAGAGCGATAGTATAATCGGAGTTTACGTATTATTTTATATTTTTTGTTCTTCATTTGTGATTAAGTCGCAATGTTTTTATGAGAACTGCTACCTCGGTCGCAGTCTTTTCTAAGGACTGCTACCTAGGTCGCAGTCTTTTTCTGAGGACTGCTACCTAGGTCGCAGTCTTTTTCTGAGGATTACTACCAAGGTCGTAGTCTTTTTCTGAGGACTGCTACCATAGTCGCAGTCTTTCTCTGAGGACTGCTACCAAGGTCGCAATCTTTTTCTAAGGACTGCTACCATGGTCGCAGTCCTAATTATACTGAAAATTAGGACTGCGACTATGGTCGCAGTACTTAACGAGAGCAATAGTCTCAGCAGCCTATAAATTATGAATTATTTTATAGGACTGCGACTATGGTCGCAGTGTTTAAGAATAGCAGTCGCAGTTTCATATGTAATGAAAAGAGCTTATAAGTTAATATAGTGAGAAAGAGACTGCGACTTGTGTCGTAGTCGTCATATAAAAAGTTATATTGTATTAGGTTTGCGACCATGGCATGTTTTTTTAATTTTCAATACTTCTGCTTATTTTACATTATGTTGATCCAAATTTCTTTTATTTATATTTTTCGATGTAGTAGAATTACGAATTTTATAACTGTAGATATATTCAACTGAAATTTTTTAGGTAAATTTTGTTTGTTGATGACTTTATTCCAGTTTAGAATTAAAAAGGGGTATTTTTGTCAATTTGTTTCACGATTGTTTAGGCGGGATTTTTTTGATTTTTTTGGCGCCTACACTCTGCGGACGATATGTGGCATATATTCAGCCACGTCCCGCAGGCTGAGAAACTCTCTCAGCCTGCAGGCTGAGGTACAGTAACCCCTATATATATATATGTATATATATATATATATATATATATATATATATATATATATATATATATATATATATATATATATATATATATATATATGTATAGTGAGTTGATCCCCTAAGAACGGTTCTCACGAATTCATGTGAGAACTTTCACGTGGGCCGTCAGATCTGATAGAGATCTAGTTTTATTTGATTTGATCTATCAGATCCAACGACCCACGTGAAAGTTCTCACAGAAATCCGTGAGAACCGTTCTTAGAGGATCAGCTCCCTATATGTATGTATGTATATGTATGTATATGTGTGTGTGTGTGTGTGTATATATATATATATATATATATATATATATATATATATATATATATATATATATATATATATATATATATATATATATATATATATATATAGAGAGAGAGAGAGAGAGAGAGAGAGATAGACTTGTATCCTTTCAAAAGGATTTGCTCCCGGATCCTTCCCACTCAAATTCAACCCTCCAACATTCGAATACAAGATCCACTCCGTTGAAGTTGATCTATACTATTCCAAGTATCTATAAACCAAAAATCAAGTGTTTTAAATACTTTTTGCCCATCCATCAAGCGACGCAAAATGGACGGCCGAAAGTAGTGAGTTGGTTAGATCTATGTCTTTAGACATACAAATTCTCGATCCGGCCATTTCATTATGATCTAAACATTTAAAAACCCCTATAAACTAATTTTTGTTAGATTTCAAATGTTCTACACCGTTAAACTAACCAACTCACTATTTAGGCCGTCCGTTTTTCCCAAAAAGTATTTAAAACACTTGATTTTTGGTTTATAGATACTTGAAATAGTATAGATCAACTTCAACGGAGTGGATCTTGTATTCGAATGTTGGAGGGTTGAATTTGAGTGGGAAAGATCCGGGATCAAATCCTTTTGAAAGGATACAAGTATGTGTATATATATATATATATATATATATATATATATATATATATATATATATATATATATATATATATATATGGGGAGAGTCTAATGCACGTAGTAGTTAGTGCGTGCATTATTTTTTTGAATGTGGGTGTGACACAATCCATTTAGCATTTTTGACTCAAGAAAATAATATATGGACTAACCGCGCTTTGTGTATTGTACACAGATCATATATTACATAAGACTTCATATGTCACTTTTCTTTTAAGTCCATTATAATTCAAAATGTGTAGTGAAGAGTGAGACTCAATTAAGTATGTCCCCCGCAAGTGGCCTAGTCGCTCTGTTTGTGTTATGGAGCCCCCGCTTCACACAGCAGGTCACGGTTACAGACCTTAATTATACACGTTCTCAACTTGCTTCATTGAGTGCTATGACTTAAGTATGATTAGAAGAAGTGACAATAAGTGTCTTCTTTTGTGAACGTCAAGAGATCGTCGTACCTTCACATGTGAAGACATATCTTTTTTGAGACCTGACTTTATGTAAATCTGACAGGTAACCTGCATCTACATAACCAATCATTTCTTGTTTTGATTCTCTGAAATAAAACAAATCCAAATTAGTTGTTTCTCAAAGATAATGAATACAAGCTTAATTCCATTCCAATGTCTCTGTGTAGGAGATGAGCTAAATTTTTGCTAATAAGTTAGTAGCAAATGCTATATCAAATCGGGTACAATTAGTAAGATACATAAGAGCTTCAATTGTACTTAGGTATGGTACTTCAGTACCAAGAACCTCTTCATTATCTTTGTGAGGGCAAAATGAATCTTTTTTCATATTCAATGATCTAACAACCATTAGAGTACTTAAAGAATTTGTTTTATCCACGCTAAAATATTTCAAGACTTTTTCAGTATAATTTGATTAATGCAAAAGTATTCCACTTTGAAGGTGCTCAATCTGTAAATTAATATAATATTTGATTTCTCCAAACTCTTTCATTTCAAATTCATTCTTAAAGTACATCATTACTTTTAGGATTTCTTTATGAGTCCCTATAGTATTTAAATCATCAACATAGATAACAATGATAATGAATCCGGATGTTGTTTTTTTTATAAAGACATAAGGGCATATAAGATTGTTTATATATCCTTCCTTTAACAAATACTTACTTAAGCGATTATATCACATGCGCCCTGATTTCTTTAACCCATATAACGATCTTTATAATTTAATCGAATATAATTTTTGAGTTTTGAACTTGATGCTTCAGGTATCTAAATCCTACAGAGATTTTCATATAAATATCGCTATCAAGCGATGTGTATAAATAAGCTGTAACATCTTCCATAAATATCGCTATCAGGCTGATTAAATATCTAAATATAATTACATCCATTAATGGAGAATACGTTTCTTCATAATCAATTTTAGGTTTTGTGAGAAACTTTGTGCAACAAGTCAAGTTTTGTATCTCACAATCTCATTTTTTTTCATTGCATTTTCGCACAAAAAACTCATTTATATCCCATAGGTCTCACGACTTCAAACGTTAGAATAATATATTCAAATACTTTATGCTTATTAAGTGAATTCAATTCAGCTTGTATAATATCTTCTCATTTAATCCAATCATGTCTATTTTGACTTTCAGTGACGGATCTTAATTCAGGATCCTCACTTCTGTTAACAATATCACATGCTACGGAATAAAAAAAATATTTCATCAATATTTTTCATCTCATTTCGATTCCATAATCCTCCTGTATTGACATAAACAATAGATATCTCATGATTTTCTATGCCTTCAGCGTTTTCTATCTCTTGATTTGTCTTATTTTGTATTTTCCTGAAACACATTCCTCCATATTAGGGTCATCATGCTTATCTGTTTTTTTTTGAGGATTTTTATCTTTGGAACCGATTGGTTTACCACGCTTCAGGCGTGTCTTAGACTCATTAGTGACTTCCTTTTGGATTGTCCTTTCAGGATTTCAATATGAACATGAGCATTTACAGCTGACATGTATGATTTAGTCACTCTTTTTGTATCAATGAATGCATCTGACAATAGATTTGCTATTTCTTGTAAATACGTAATTTTTTGCACTTCTGACTCATATTGTTTTGTGTGAGAATCAAGATACAATAAGGATGGCTCACTCTATGTAATCTCTTTTTCTAGCTGTTTCTTTTCTCCTCCTAATACTGAGAAAATTGCCTCATTGAAATGTCAGTGGCAAACCGAGCCATAAAAACATCACCGATTTTAGGCTCAAGATATCTTATGATAGAAGGAGATTCATACCGACATATTTTTTCAGTCTTCTTTGAGGATCCATCTTTGTACATTGTGATGGAGCAATCCGTAAATATACCGCACAACCAAAAATTCTGAGATGGAAAATAGTTGGTTCTTGATTAAATGCTAATTGTAATAGGGAGTACTCATGATATGCACTTGGTCTGATGCGAATTAATATCGCAACATGTAAAATTGCATGACCCCATATAGAAATAAAAAACTTTGTAACTTTGTTCTCATTATTAATGGTCTAGCAATAAGTTGTAGGTGCTTAATTAATGATTCAGCCAAACTATTTTGTATATGTACATGGGCAACAAGATGCTCAACAGCTGTCCCAATTGACATACAATATTCATTGAAAGATTGAGACGTAAACTCACCAGCATTATCAAGTCTAACTTTTTTGATTGTATAATCAAGAAATTGTGCTCGTAATCTAATTATCTAAGTAAGAAATCTCACAAATGTCATATTGTGTGTTGATAATAGACAAACATGTGACCATCTACTAGAGGCATCTATTAATACCATAAAGTATCGAAATGGTTCACACAGTGAGTGAATGAGCCCACATATATCATTTTGAATACGTTCAAAAAATGTAGGTGATTCAATTTTTATTTTAGCTGGTGATGATCTCATGATCAATTTTCTAAGAGAACAAGTTTCACATAGAATTTCAACGGTTTGAAGGATCTTCTGGCCCTTCAAAGTATGTCCATGTGAATTTTGAATAATTCTTCACAACATTATTGAAATGGGATGACCTAAACGGTCATGCCATAGAGTTAATGTCTAAGAATCTTTTTTAACTACCATATGTGACTCAATCATATTTATATATGTATAGTGCAATCCTGAGAAAACTTTTGATAGTTTTTCTTATATGAACTTCTTTCCTAATGTATATGTAGTAAGATACATATACTATAACACCCTATTCTCGGAGTACATACTCGAGTACATGTCCCAATTTCTCAATCATATTTTCCTAATTTTTCTTCGTATTTATTTATCGGATCCGGATTTCTGGATTTAGAGTCAGCTCGAGACCGAATCGGGGACCCGATCCTAGTGTACTACCTGATTTGACCTTATTAATAGTCAAATTTGACAATTTTTAGTTTTAAATACTATTTTTTAATATTTTAGATTTTTCATGATTTTCTAAAATTTTTCTGAATTATTCTGCAAAATCTTCAAAATAGGTATCAATCGGTACCGCCGATCGATTCTCGGATTTTTAGTTTTTAAATAAACTTGAATTTTTGAAAAATATTTTCATATTGCCCCTCAGGAACATATTTTCTACTTTAATGCATTTTTAGAGATTTTTCTGAATTATTTAAAATTCGTTCGAATCGGCGTCGACCGGTATCAATAATCGATTCCAAGATTTTTAATTTGCAAATCAGATTGAATTTCTTAAATCTAATTTCACCATGTCTCTCAGTGTAATATTTTCTATTTTAGAGATTTTTTAGGGATTATTTTATGTTACTCAAAATTTACCCTATTATTATAATATATTTATATTGGTTTCTTTCTCGTTCTTCCATTCTCTCCCCTCTTTTTCTTTCCCGTGTACTGCTGACAGCCCCATACCCATCAACATCTCCTGGTAACTCCCACACCCCATCACATCTCACCAACTCACTCTCACTCTCTTTCTCTTTCTTTTATTTACATCACACTTTAATCTCTCTTTTTCTTTCTTTTTCTCACTCCATCTCTCTCCTCTCTTTAATTTTTCTCTCCCCCTCCCACTCTCCCTTCTCTCTCCCCACCGCGAGCCACCACCACTGCCGTACCGGCCCCTTGGCCGGCCGGCCACTTGGCCGGCCGGCCACTACCCGCACCACTACTCCACCATCTTCACCATACCCACCACCATCAACCACCAACACCTCCACCACTTTCATAACCAACCACCTCCTCCTCCTCTTTTAACCTCCTACAATGCCACCATTATCATCATCTACTTTACCACCACCAACTCCACCTCCAACATCTCCACCATCCATCACCCTCCTTCACCACTCCCACCACCAACTTCTCTCCTCACCACCACTCTCCACCATCATCACCACGCATCACCATCTTCAACAACAACAACAACCACAACAACATCACCATCATCATCTTCATCTTCATCTTTATCACCCTCATCATCTCCACACCATCATCTCCATTTCCACCTCACATCCACCACCATCACCTCCACCAAGATCACCACCCAATCCTCCACCAAGATCTTCACCACCCACATCTCCATCACCTCCTCCAGCTCCCATCACCACTAACCAACACCACCACTAACCAACACCACCACCATCCCACCTTCACTTGGGCCTAGATCGCTACTGGCCACCCTGTCCGCTGGCCGCCGGCCGCCTCTGATTGTTCATCAAAATTGTATATTTTTAATCATATTTTCATATTTATTTTTTATAAAATATTACTATTTAATTATTTTATTATTTAGTAATGCGCATGCCTCCATAATAAAAACAGAAAAGAAAAGAGCTCAAGAGAAGCCTAAAGATTATGGAATGAAAGATAAATTGAGAAGATAAAGGAAACTTCTAGTTTATCCTATTTAAATTTAAATTTCAAACTTAAATTAGTTTGAAATCTAGAGGAGAAAAATGATTAAAAAAGATAAACTCTTATCCCAATTGAAGATAGAGGAGGACTTCTACTCAAATTCAGGTTGCTTGAGCCACAAGTTAAAGATAAAGGAAAGAGAATTCAATTCAAACTCGAATTCAGATTGAATACTTTTTAGTATTTAGTGTTGGTCCAAATGCCCATCGCTCTAGTTTTGATGATGATTAACTCATGTAGTTATAGTACTAATGATCTTGTGTTTAATTAGTCTCAGATATTTGATCAAGATCTTAGTAGGTGTTTAGCATCAACAAAAGATTTGAAGCCAAGTTTTGGAGCTAGCACGTGTTGATTCAAGAGCTCGCGCATCAAGATCGCATCAAGTACTCAAGAGGTGTCTAGCTCATTGGATCAAGGTATGGACCAAGTCAAGAAGGAGAAGAAGATTTTCAAGAAGACTTGAGTCATGTTTGTAAGTGTTAAGATTTATTTTTAGATAAAACGTAAAGGATAGATTAGTTGTGAATTGTTCAAGTTCATATACACACACACAAAATTTATATGTGTTTTCATAAGATAGTTTTGTGTTTAGAAAAATATCGTTTTAAATTTATCAAAACTTATTTTAGAAACTTATTTTAGAGCTTATTGTCAAAAACATAGAATTTCATCTCATATGTGTAGTGGATCATATCCATACACATTAAGCTTCCAAAAGTGTTTAAAATATCTTGTTTTTGTATTTGGAGAAGTTTTGAAAAAAATCATTTTTCAATTTGGAGATTGTTTTTGAAAAATACAGATATTTGTTTAAGGGAAAAATTCTATATTACAAAATGATTCAAAATGTTTGCAATATGTGTTGAATTTTATCACACATATTTGTACTTCAAAGTATTTCAAAGAACTCATTTTTGTAGATTTTATGTGTTTTTTATGGGATTTTATTAAAGATAAAAATATCAAGTTTTAATGCCAAAATATTTCAGACCTGACCTTCTGCCGGTCGCCGGACGGTCGACCGAGCCAGACGTCGGTCGACCGGACAGTCGACCGATGTGCACAAAACGTGCACGGCCGACCGACCAGAGAGCTCTGCTCTCTGGATCTGGCCCCGATTGACCGGGCTATCGACCGGTAGGTCTAAGCCCAGGATCGGTCGACTGGGCGGTCAACCGTCAGGCTGCAATGGTCAGAAATATGACCATTGGCCGGTTGACCAGCCAATCGACCGACAGCAGCATCAGCTGCTGAGTTGGCCTGCAATAGCTAGTTTTTGGGAGTCTATAAAATGGGGTTCCCTTGGGATATTTTCTATAAGATTTGAAGAGAGTTTTTGAGCTAGTTTTTCCTACCTATCTTAGAGGTTTTCTCTACTTGTTTTAGAGCTATAACTTCCATATCAAAAGAAGAGTTTTTCAAGAGTGTTTTCAAAAAAGATTTCTTGAGTTTTTCCTCTACTACTCTATCTTGTTTTCTCACACATACTTGAGCTTTTCATTGCCATATCTATCCTATAGGAGATTTGTTGTGAGAGTTATTTTGTGATCAAGAGAAGTGATCACAAGTTTACATCCTTGTATTGTGAAGTGTTGTAGAGGTGGTGGCCTCGGTGAAGAAGTGTTTGTGGTGATCAAGTGAAGTGATCACCAAGTGTTCCGACATGTGGTTGGAGGAGTTGTAAGAGGTGCGGCCTCAGCAAGCTAGTGTGCTTGGTGTGTTTTTTCTTGCAGGAACAAGTGAGGGATTTGTGGGTCCAGAGTTCTAGTGTGAATTCATTGTAGGTGTTGCGGCACCAGTGATCCGGTGTGATCGTTTTTAGTGAAAATCCTTCATAGTGTTGAAGGCGAGGACGTAGAGCAAGGGTGCTCGAACCTCAAAACAAATCTCCCGTGTTTGCGATTGCTCTCTCTATCTCTCACTTATGTTTATATCTTGCATGCTTACATTACTTATATCTTTATATGCTCGATATATCTTGTGCCTTATTGATATATGCTTGGGATTGTTTGCTCACACTTGTATTCAAACAAGAGAGTCATAGTGGCACCTCAACTCTTAATCTAGAGGAATCTTGAGGAGATAGTCCAGAACTCTTCACCGGAAATTCAGTTACACTCTTGTGTTATACTTGGTGTGTTTAGCTTAATAGTTTTTGTAACCCCCTGATCCTTAATGTACGTATCACAGTATCAGTACTCGATACAACGTATAAAAATTGATTTGACCTTTCTGCAAGTCAGATTGAGCTAATTTTAGTTTCTGATATTATTTTTCAATATTTTAGACTTTTCAGAATTTTTCAGAATTTTTCTGGATTATTTTAGAAAATCTCCGTAGTCGGTGTTGACCGATACCAATAATTGGCTCTACGATTTTTATTTCACAAATAGAGTTAAATTTTGAGAATCTGCTTTCACCTTGTATCTTAAAATCATATTTTCTACGTTAGGATATTTTTGAAAATTTTTCTGAATTTATCAAAAATCCGGCCAAACGATGTGCCTAGTACCGGCAAAACCTTTCAGGATTTTAATTTGCAAAGCAGACTAAATTTTTTCAAACCGTTTTCATATTATATCTTAGGATAATATTTTCTTTTTTTATGTAATTTTTGGGAACCATACGGAGCTAGTCAAATTATACTGAATAAAATAATATTAATTAAATAATATAAAAACTTTTCTCTTTCTTTTCTTTTTTCCCTCTTCTTCTCCATTTCTCTGGATTTCTCTCCACCGCCTTAACCCAACCGCCTCAGCTTCTCTCTCTCTCCTCTTAAAATCTCTCTCCCTCTCTCTTAATTTCAATTCCCTTTCTCTCTCCCCCCTCTCTTCCCTCCCACTCACTCTCTTTCTTACTGTATTCTCTCTCTCACTCTCACTGTTCCAGGTCAGGAGTGGGCTTGACCCATGCTCGCGGCCAGGCCACCGCGGCCAAGCGTCATCGTTGGACGCGCCCCCGGCCAGGCGCCACCGCGCCTTCTCCCCACCAGGCGTCGCTCCCTCTTTCCTTCTTCTTCTTCTTCTCCTTCTTCTTCTCCTTCTCCTGTTCTTCTTCTTCTTTTCTTTCTTTTCTTTTTCTAGTGCTTCTTCTTCTCCTCTCTCCCCTTCCCCCCTCTTGCCGCCGGCCACGCCAGGCCGGGGCTACGGTGGGTGCCGCCGGCCAGCACATCAGCAGAGGCAGCAGCGACAGTTGCTGCCGCTGCTGCTCTCTGTTGATGGGTTCGGGTATGAACCCGAACCCATTCATCCTATTGGGTTAGTTTGAAACCTATTAAACCTGTTAACCCACAACCCATTTTCACTTAAGTTAATTAGGTATGGGTTGTGGATCCAAATCAAACCTGTTTGCCACCCAAACCCGCATCCAAACCCAATAAAGGTAATTTTCTGAAAACCCCCTGTTAAATAATAATTATTACATTTTAATCCTTATTTATTACATATTTAACCCCTTTTATATGGTTTCTAGCGTTCGGGCAATATTTGGAGCATCCGGACTTCGATTTGGACGATCCTGGAATCGTTGCGATCGTGGAAAAGAGAGCTACCTCCCCATGGCCAGTTTGCGAGTGTTTTTCTTTTATAAATTATAGTTATCATAGTTAATTATATTGATTGATTGCTTTATTAAATAAGTCGTGTTAACCGGTTAACCACTGTAACTATGATTTAAATCGTAATTCTCAGAATATCATTGTAAATATAATTCTCAGAATATCATTGTAAATAGAATTAAATAGAATTCTTGGTTTATTATCACATATAGATGACTTGTCTAAATATCGGGACTCATAAGGTAATAATTTTACTAAGTAAATTAACTAATAAATTGATAATTAAAATAGATAAATATATGTAATAATTTTGTGATCTTGATCTAATACTCGATTATATGGTATGATCACTGTTACTTGATTCACACTGGACATTGATTATATGGTATGATCACTGTTACTTGATTCACACTGGATGCACTCGTATTATCGGTATACGGACATTCTAGTACATTGGACATTACATTCTAGATAAATACCCATTACACTAGATACTGTCATTCCATGTACAAGTATCACTATTACTCAGACATTGATACGCATGACACTATTATAGCATATTCATGAATCACTGATATATGGATGCGAAATTATACGTACAACTCTTCTTTCTTATTCTTGTCCCACCGATATATAGATACACCAATTCACTGGACACCATCATTACATACATAGATGCTTGGTATTGTACCTACATCATGTTCACAAATCACTGTTACATATATGTACCGGTATACATGCATTGATTGGATTATTTCTATATTCTTGTTATATGGATCACCGTTCATAGTACATGTATTATTGAAGCATGTATATTCTTGTATTCTCGTTATATGATTATTTCCCGTTACTGATATTGCTATTCTCGTTACTGGACATGTGAGCTGTTGATATGCGATGTGGAATCCCATATCTATTGTTTCCCGTTTCCCATTATCTTGTTTTATGCTATCAACAAAGCTCATGTCCTGTCATCATGTTACATGTACCATGTACTATTCTTGTTCCTGATACTCTGTGTACATTAAATGTGTTACATATAACATGGGGTTGGGGAAGACTTGACGGTTGACTAGATCTTGTCGGGTGGATGTCTGGATCCATTGTTTGTCCCACTGCAGGGGACAAGGTAGTGCTGGCTACCCACCGTTATAGCTCATGAGCTCCCGTTTCCCGTTATATTATTAGCTCATGGAGCTCTCGTTTCCTGTTACTTGTTTCACCCTAGTGGGTTGGCCCTGATCTCAGCAGCCAGGGAGTCTTGGTAAGGCCGTGATCCCGGGTATGCACGGGATACATACACCCGATTAGAACTCCTTGACCATTGAGTTTCCAAGTAACATAATAATAAAATGGTATAAACAATAGGGACGTCGGGAACACTTGTTATTTGGTCACTCTCTTATTTGGATAATGGTATCCGTATGCCATGTCCGGATGGGTTCGACTGGAGTACGGGCTCCAGTATGAACTGCCAGTGGGACACTGGAAGAGATTGATTAATATACCAGGTGGTACTGATTGTTATTATTGTAAAGAACATGACTTGCTCTGATACATGTATCCTATTGTGTAGTTGTACTTGTTACTATTACTGATAATTTATCCACTATCATGTTACCCGTATCTTTGCTACATTACCTGATACTTGTTACACTTCATGTGGTGACACACTATTCATGTACACATATACCTTGCATTGCATACCTTTTGTTCCTGTATATTCTATAAACACTATTCCCGTATACTCACATCGCTATAGAATGGTTGCATACTTCATCTACATGTTCACATGCATCACGTCAATAATGTTTGTTATATATAAAACTGGAGACTACTGTAGACATGACCCGATGATAACATGCTAGTTGATGACACCATGCTAGTAGACATGTACATATACATGATAGTATTAACATATGATATTTTATGTTTCTACTGATTATTAAATTCCTATTATATGGTATCACTGATACGTAAACATGTATTATATATTATTATCGTGCTTGTATTAGTATAGTACATATTACTGCCCCCTTCATTTTACCACTCACTAGGTCGCTTTCTGACGACCCTGAGTTTGCGTGCCCAGGTTGAAGATCCGAGTTATCTTCCTGTTAGATATGTCATTGGATTCACATAGGAGACTCATCATCGAGATCATTCATAGGTATCTTTGTGATTTGTTTCTTTTATCTTATTTATCCATGTTTTCATATCTGTTATGATCACTAATACCTTTCTGCAGGTATCCTTGTACTTATTTAATGCTGGAACTTTTGTATATATGGAGGCTATTTCCTGTACTGAGGCTTAGCGTACGTACGTGAGGGTATCTCCGCCCTGCGTATGTATGTCGCCATAACGTCCCCGTACCTACGGGATCGGGGCGTTAAAGTTTTAGTTTGCTTAAATAGTTTTTAATTTCGCATTATTCATCATTAGATTAGCTAGTCACCTATTCACCCCCCTCTAGGTGACCTACAAGTGGTATCAGAGTTTGGTGCTCTTGATTTGGGTCTAACAATCTTAAGTTAAAGATTCTCATTTTAGCTAATCACACTATTTGAGCGCATACACATGGATTTCACGACACCTCCTATGTTTGACATTCTTAACATCCAAACTTGGAAAGTTAAGATGTCCATGTACCTCAAAGCCCTAGGCATTCATGTTTATCTTGCCACCATTAAAGATTCATATTATTTAAATGGCAAACATATAGAGGCTAATGCAAAAGCCATCCATGCTTTAAAGAGTACCCTTAATGATGATTATTTATGTAGGATTTCTAATTTTGATTTGACTTTTGTAGTATTGAACACTCTAGTCTCTCTTGGTGAACAAAAGTAATATTATATGAGGAGCGACTCGGATGATGGAAGTGATGCTTCTAACACATGCTGCATGGTTCAAGAGGATAACCCCCTTGAGGTAAATTCCGAATCCGAGCTTGATGAGGATGTTGACATGTCATATGATGAGTTTGCTTTATTTTGTCAACAAATTCTTGAAAAATATGATATGCTTAAAAAGGATAATAAAAGATTGAAAAATAAATTTGAATGCATTTCAAAAGAAAATGAATTTTTAAAAAAGGAGAATATTTTCTTGTCTTCTAAATTAAATGATGTTTGTGAAGGAAATAATTCTTTGAAAAATAAAATTAGTTTGGTGAAAAAAGAAAAAGAAATTGTTTTGGATGAAAATAACTCTTTTAAAAGAAAATTTGTTTCAAAAGAAAACGAAAATATTTCTAAAAAGAAAAAGATTGTTGATTCTCATTCTTACCATGCTCTTCATGCTACTATTGATAAAAATGAGATTCAAGTCTTGAAAAATAGAATAAATTGTTTGAGCTCAACTTTGAGCAATTGTGCATTTAACCATTCTAGATTGGAAACCTTGTTTCAAAAGAAACAAGCTCCACATGCTCATGCGCATAACGAGCATACATATGCACACTATGCTCACATTCACACTCATTCTCATATGCATGCTAGAGTGTACAAATATACACATTGTGGCCGCAAAGGCCATCTTGCAAGATTTTGCTTTGATAGATTAAATTCTAGAAATTTTGCAAATAAAATTTTTTGGGTTCCTCATGATGCTAGCCCCCGTCGACCCAAAAGAAAATGGGTACCAAAATCTCACCTCTTGTGTTTAATGTAGGTGTGGGCTCTCACATAATGTGAGAGATATGGTGCATTGATGGAGGATGCATATGGAGTTAGATGGACATACCCTATTGATGCATCGCTATGAAGAAAGTTTGGTGGGAGGACCACCATGGTTTGGAGACTTAGAGAATAGTACATTTGGTTTGGTAACTATCTCTAAACTCCCATTTAGTTTACATGCTTTTATATAAATATTTTTAGCATGTTTTGGTTTTGTACTTCATGAGGTGAATGCTTGTTTAGATGTAGTTTTCATTAAAACTTGTGTCTATACCTGTACAAGTAGTGAGTTACACTTGATTATTTTATGTTTGTGCTTCAATGCTCATGTGTACTCATTACATGTACATGTATAACCTAGTTTTGATGATTCTTTCATTTATACTTGTTTTTCCTATCTTTGTACATGTTTTGCTTCATGTATATGTTAATTTTGTCTAAATCTAATAAATATACATGTATACCCTTGAGTCACTTGCCTTCATGCAAATTCTATTATGGACTCTTTTGTGTTTGGGATATGTATGTATACTTTTAGTTTTGATAAAACATACATATACCTTGAAGTTTGTTTTTAATGAATAATAAATTTTTTATGATTTTCATATGCCTTGATATTTTGAGCTTTATTGATTATTTTCATGAATATGTTAATCACATGATTCTTGTGCACTCACATTTTTTTTGTTTACTCATGATATTATTTTCATGAGCTTTATCAATCTTGAGTGACAATTTTTATGTACTTAGCAATTTTTCATGAGATATATATGATTTGGTTTTATGTTTGAAGGATCTTTAACTAGTTTTTCAAAATTAGTTTAAACTAGTTATTTATTCTTCATTTGATAGTATTTTCAATTTACAACTATTTTCAAATCATATTTTTGAAAACTTCTACCCAAAAGGGGCGGTTGGATGGGCGACCGTGTAGTATGCTCAAAATTGAATATCTATTTAAACATGTGCATGAAAGGGAGGTAACTATGAGATATACATGATTTTAGTATAAATTCTATTTTTGTATACTCATATGTGTTTCCTATATATGTATGCTTCAAATTTAAATTAATATCAATTTCAATTGGTATTCCCATTTTCATACATATATATTATTTGATTGTGCTTGTTTTATAATATCTTTACATTGTTAAAGCACAAATTATGTTTATGCTAAGCTTAACTAAATTTTTAATGTTAATTTGTATCTTAATAAGCTTATGCATTATTTTCAATGGGTATTTCAATTGATATCAAAATATACTTCATATTTTACATTTAAATTGGTATCAAAAATCTACCATTAGTATATTAAAATTTTGTTTATTTACAAGTGGTACCAACTTTTGTTTTGTCAACTACAATTTGATTCATTGGTATCAAACTTCATTTTGTTGACTTAAGAAATTTCAAAATTTGTTTTAAAAGTGGTTTTTCAAAAGTTGTTATGATATATATATATATATATATATAATATATATATATATATATATATATATATATATATATATATATATATATATATATATATATATATATATATATATATTGCCTATATGCAAGGGGAGCTTAACTTCTTCTCTATATATAAATTCATGTTGAGTATAAATGAGGAGCTTGACATCTCTTTTTTATGTGGTACACGTGTGTAGGGAGAGCTTAACATCTCCGCTTATACATTGTATATTATGCTTTATATGGGTTAGGGTCTTGTCATCCCTTCTTCATGTAATGCATGCATGCAGGGGGAGCTAACTTTACGTCTCTCCTCTTCATGAATGTATATTGCATATATATCTTTATTGTTTAATTTGTTTTCGCAACTTTGTTGATGAATTAACAAAAAAGGGGAGAAGAATTTTGAGAGTTTATATATGCATGTTTGTTTTCTTGTTTATGCAAAAAGGGGAGAAGAATTTGGTGAGTTTATATATGCATATTTATATCCTTGTTTATTGTATATATATTTTGTTTAATCTATGCACTTTATTGAATATCTTTATTATTTATTGCTATGCATGAGTTAAGGGGGAGCTTCTATGAAGCTTAACTTTAATCCATGCATATATAACTCCATGAGTTTTGTCATCATCAAAAAGGGGAAGATTATTGGCCCAAATGCCCATCGCTCTAGTTGTGATGATGATTAACTCATGTAGTTATATACTAATAATCTTGTATTTAATTAGTCTCAGATATTTGATCAAGATCATAGTAGGTGTTTAACTTCAACAAAAGATTTGAAGCCAAGTTTTGGAGTTAGCACGTGTTGATTCAAGAGCTCGCGCATCAAGATCGCATCAAGTACTCAGGAGGAGTCTTGCTCATTGGATCAAGGTTTGGACCAAGTTAAGAAGAAGAAGAAGATTTTCAAGAGAAGATTTTCAAGAAGATTTGAGTCATGTTTGTAAGTGTTAAGATTTATTTTTAGATAAAATGTAAAGGATAGATTAGTTGTGAATTGCTCAATTTCATATATACACACATAAAATTTATATGTGTTTTCATAAGATAGTTTTGTATTTAGAAAAATATCATTTTGGATTTATCAAAACTTATTTTAGAGCTTATTATCAAAAACATAGATATTCCATCTCATATGTGTAGTGAATCATATCCATAGACACTAAGCTTCAAAAGTGTTTAAAATATCTTATTTTTGTATTTGGAGAAGTTTTGAAAAAATCATTTTTCAATTTGGAGATTGTTTTTGAAAAATACAGATTTTTGTTTAAGGCAAAATTTCTATATTACAAAAATGATTCAAAATGTTTGCAATATTGTTGAATTTTATTTAGCTTTATAGTTTTAGTTTGTTTAAATAGTTTTTAATTCCACATTATTCATCATTAGATTAGCTAGTCACCTATTCACCCCCTCATTTTAATCATAACTTTCTCCATAGAAAGTCAAATTCAATTATTCAAGAGGCTACAGAAAGAAGATTTAAAGAGCTACAAGTCGTATTGTTAACCATTATTTCAAATTCTTTCATTTGTTTAGTCATATTCAATAACTAACACGCCAACTAGCTGCAGACAAATTCAAACTTGAAATTCCCAATCCTATTTTGGAGACAAAGGATAAAATCAAGTTAAATTAAGAATTTAAATAATACTTGATCCCCAACTCAAGAAGAAAAATATATTTTCAGAATATCCTCAATTCAAATCCAAAACATAAGGAGATAGCCTCCTATTTGGTGTACAACTTTATCTAGGGCTCTCCCTGGGTTCTACTATAAAAGCTCATGTAGAGGCATGAAAAAGATCATCTCAGAAAATCAAGTTTAGAGTTTTCGTTGGATCTTTTTTCTTTCTAAATTTTCATTATATTTTTGAGTTTTTACTTTGAAGAAGAAAATTTGTAAAGAGAAGAAGGGCTTTTGTACTGAACCAGTGACAATTCAATAAAGATTCTTATTTTCTTGCCATATCTCTTTTATTCTTTTAATTTTTGTTCTTCAATTCTTATTTGCTTTATTTTATGTATTCTTTAATCACCATGCCTACTTTAGTTATAAATATGAGTAACTAATTCTCTTCATAATTTGCTAATCTCTCTACCAATTAAGTCTAGTTCTATAAGATGAATTGATTGAATTCTATGCTTGTTTGAAACCCTAGGTTGAAGTTAAGATTTTTGAAGATTAGTGATGAATTAAGTTAAACTAGTTTTAGGATTACACTATTTAATGGTTGTTCTTAGTTTGTGCTTAGATACTTTGATGCTTAATGTTAAGTTTAAAACGATTTTTCTTATGCTATACTTAGAAACTTGATAAACTAATGTTTAATTTTATGTAGTGTACTTTAATTAAGGCTTGTTTTCTATCTTACTCATCTTGCTTGAATTTGAAGAAATATTCTAGGATCAATCTTTCTAGGCTCAATATAATGTTTATTATTCATAGACTAGTACTTAGTTGTGGTAGATGATTAATAGGCTATGATATCTATTTTTTATTGATTCAACTCTTTTGTAGCCTTATCTTTCTTTCCAAGTTCTACACAGCGAAGCCGTATCGAAATGCTTCCATCACATCTCTCCCTGCAGATCGACCCATTTAACTCTTTCTACAATGGATTAATTGCGAGAAAACAGAGAAACTTCTTAACCTTAATCTTTTCCTTTTTAACTCTCTTTTCTCTGTCAATCAACCTCCGACGGCCACTTGGCCGCCAGCCACTCCCCCCTTTCTCTCCTTTTTCTTCTCTCTTTTCTTCTTTTCTTTCCTTCTCTCTTTATCTCTTTTTTTCTCTAATGTTCTTTTTCTCTCCCTCACACTTTCTCTCTCTCTCTCTCACTTTCTCTTTCTTCTCTCCACTCCCAAAATCGTGTCCCCTCTCTCTAGTTTTCTCTCTAAACTCTTTCTAGCTCTTTAATAATTCTCTCTCATCATCCCCTGACTTTCTCTCTCCTCTTGCGTCGCGCGCTAACGGCTTGGCGTTTCCTGGAGTTCCACTGTGTTCCGGCTTTAAGCGAGTATTTTTACTTTATGAATGCGAGTATTTATTTTGGGTATTGGGCATTGTTATATATTTGTGGGTGATTGACTGTATTTGTGTATTGGTGCCTATATATATGTATCGGTGGTATGTTTATGTTGTGGGCTGTTGTTGTATTGGTGTAGCGGTGTTTGTATTTGAGTGGTGTTTTGTATCTGTAATGAATGGTTGTACTAGTGTAGACGATATTTATATGTATGCATGGGACTAACGGGGGTGCAGTTTGCAGGTAAAGTCCTCAGGCAAACCTACCCAATAGGGTAGCGCCGCTGCGAGAGACCGCTCTACGGGCTATCCAATAGGTCTTGGCCTTGCACCCTCTAGGTTTAGTGGTAACTTTGCGGAGTGATTTTGCCTACTCAACCCTCGGGCTGGGCTATCCATAGGTTTCAGCTTTATACCCTTGTGTTCATGGTAGCCCCATCGCGAGGTTGATCGATCCACAGTTCTCCATTTATTATTTATATTTATGTGTGTTGTTTGATACTAACATCTTCTGCAGGCACTTACTCAGCCTTCGGGCTACATTTAGCCTCCGGGCTCTCGTTAGCCTTCAAGTTACAGTCTATTTCCTAAAAAGGGGGTGCGCTTAGACCCTCTATGTCTCTCATGCTTCACCTGGTAGGCGAGTCTAGTGCTCAGCACTTTACCGTTAACTCAGTTAGAATTATGTTACGCCGTGAGCAATAACTGTACATTATCGTGGCTTCGCAGCGAGCGATAATCATGCCGAGAGTGATAGCATAGCGTTGTACGTTAGCTTCGCTCCAGCATTACTTAGCTCCACTTGGATGTTCACTTGCTACTCGTCTGCTTGTCTGTTTAGCCCTGCTTGCTTGTTTGTTTATCTGCTTGTTATCCAGCCCTTGGCTTAACCGCTCTGCGGTTTCTTTTGCTCCGCCTGGTAGTCAAGCTAGTGCCCAGAGCTTTATCACTAGATTTTCTCGAGTGAAGCTCTGTCCTGTATGATAGGCATAGTGGTTAGACACTCATCTCGTCACATGGGTAAAGCTCCACCGTGCGCGTCAGTGACTATCACTGCTCGCTAGCTTGACTCCAGCCTCAGACTCAGTCTTCAGATTTAACCTTTGGGTTCTCTATCCGCTCCACCGGCAGGCGAGCTTAGCACTTTGCGCTTTATTAGCTACCTCCATCGCGAGCATCACTACGCCATGTGCGATAGCATAGCGATCATACGCTGACTTCATCACGAGCGTCTAGTTGCGCCGCGAGCGTGGCTTCGCCATATACGAAGACCCAACATTCACTACACCATAGTCGTTTAACTTCGTCGTGAGCGTGGCTTCAATGTGAGCGTTAGTTGGACGATCATACGTTGCTTCTCCACGAGCGTTAGCCCTACTGTGCGGGTTTAGCTTAGAGTTGCATGTTAGCTTCACTAGCGTTATATACTACTAATACAGTCTTGTTACACTCTAGCCCTGCTTAGCCCCACTCGCTTTGCTTGTCAACTCATCTATCCTGTCCTGTCCAACTTGTCTAACTCCGCTTGCCTGCTGATTTGCTTGTCTCTAGCCCTACCTAGCTCCATTTGCTGCTTACCTGACCAGCCACACTTATCTACATGCTGGTTCAACTCTGCTTAGCCTTATTCAACTGCTTTCTCAATTGACCGCTTCCTTGATTGACTTCTTGTCGACAGCTCTGTCTAACTCAGATTGTCAGTTTGTCTATCTGGTTATGTTCAGTTCTGCTTATCGGTTTGTCTGTCTAGTTCAGCCTAACCTCGGTTAAGCTGTTTGCCTGTCCAGTCCGGTCTAATCCCGCTTGTCTACTTGCTCGCTCGCTCGCTTGCTTAACGACTTGTCTATCCAGTCCTACTAGTTTGATTGTCAGTCCAATCATGTCCAGCCTTCTAGTTTGCTTGTCTGCCATATAGCTTGATTTATTATTATTTTAATTATGGTTGTGTAGAGTTTGAAATATTCTTTTATATTATTTTCATGTTCTAACTTGCGTGATCGGTTACCTGATTGATATTGTGATACTGTACTTACTTGTACTGCTTGTGTTGTTGAACGTCACCTGACACTTGACACATGTCACCTGAATGATTACTTGCCTGATATGTGATTATCACATTACGGGGATTTAACACCCGTTATCCTGTTATGTATATAATGATCATGTACTTCTGTACCCATGTATTGCTCATGTTCCTCCTGCTCCTTTTGTTATTCACCGTTGATTGATAATCATAACTAATTGGTATAATCAGACAACTTACATGGGGATGGGGAAACTGATAGATATCATTTTGTGATCGTGTTTACAATGTCAACTATTGTACAATTGAAACTTTGATACTACCTGAGGCACACCAGGTGTTTCAATGGGGGTGTACTGGCACTACTGCTCTAAATTTCATCATTCCACGGCATACAAATAAGACCCCTTATGACTTAGCGGTCGGTTCCAGCTAAGTACCGGATGTTCCTGAGGCTGTAGTCCCAGATATGCACAGGACCCATCGTAAATATAGTTCGTTGATTCCTCATCGGTTTCCATTAACACTTATCTTATTCATAAGTGGATGTATGTTTGCTGGGATGCGTACACATACCAAAACATATGAATCGGATGAGAAATAAGACAATAATAATTTAATAACCGATCAGTGATAATATTGGGAACGTGTGGCATTTGGTCTCTCCTTTGATCAGATATTGGTACTCACATATCAGACCGAACAAGTTCTACATGAGTGTGAATTCTAGTATGGACTGCCAGTGATGTGAGACACTGGTAGGGGATGATTGAAATATCAGGCTGTTTATTATTATTGAATAGCTTATAACATTATACCTCTCTCTGCTCCTGATGTAACTTAATTACCTAACAATAATAATGTCAGGAGCGAATGTTATTCTGTCACTCTCTCATTCGAATAATGGTATTCGTATATCAGAATTCAAATGGGTTCAACTGGAAGTACGGACTCCGGTATGAACTGCCAGCGGTATGGGACACTGGAGGAGAATGAATCAAATAGTAATCAATACTGATTATTACTATTGTTGTATAATTAAGTTATCATGCTCATCTCTTGTTATTATTCCTGTTCTTCAGTAATTACTTCTGATATACTTGTTTGTTGGGCTGTACTTGCATGCCTGAACCCAGTACACTACTCTGTATTCCATATTGATACTTGTGTTATTGATTTCCTGACTTACGTGCTTGAATCATATTACTATGACTATATATTATTACATATTATCCAGACAACTCGGGTTGTATGACTTCAAATGATGGTAAATGATGGTGACATGAGGTATATGGTATATATATGAGGGTTTTTGTTTGGATTATCCTCTCGACGTATCAATCTCATAAATCCAAAGTTTGAGCTCATACAATTAGTTTTGTCCACACTTGTATTTAACGCATACTTGATGCTTCATCGCATGTTGGTGTGTGCTTGTACTTACGATACAATTTTCAATATATGCTTTTCTGATTCAGATTTATCGATGCACGTGTGTTTGCCTGAGCACACTACTTAGATTCATTTTACATACTCGTTGGGTTGCTTTCTGACAACCCTGTACCTGCATGTCCAGATCTCAGGGCTTGGAGCTTGTGAACTTCCTTATTGTCGATCAGAGTTACGCAGCGTTAGCATGGTGGATTACCGATTGACCATTCAGAGCCTCCTTTCTTCCAGCCCCCTCTTGATCGGTTCTGAAATTCCTCTTGCTGCTCAAGGTATCAGTTGTACTATTTACACCTTGTAAACTCATTGTAAATCATATTTTTATATCTCCTGGTGATATAACATTCATTTAATATTAGATCACGCCCTGTGATAACAGTGTACTTGTACGATTTTATTGGAATGTATATTACCACTGTGCTTCCGCACTCTGATTCTTACCTGTATTGATACTTAGCATATATATATGAGGTTATTTCGCCCTGTGTATGTACGACGCAGTAGCGTCTTCGTATCCGCAGGAGCGATGTATTGCATATACTTTATATTTTCTTCAGTTGCAGACTGAATATGATATCCATGAAAATATATGTCATTAAAACTCAACAAATTTCTTTTGGATTTTGGTGAAAATAAAGCATCTTTTATGAAAAAATTTTGTTCCATTTGACAATATGAAGCTGGCTTTACTAGTTCCTTCAAACAAATTTACAGGACCTGATATTGTATTGATAATTGTCTTTGTTGGCTTTAAATTGGAGAAGTACCTTTTATATTTGAGAATAGTGTGCGTTGTATCACTATCTGATATGCAAATATCCCTAGTATTGAATTTGGCTCCATTATTAGTATAATCCAAACCAAGCTTCATGCAAAGATAAATAATTTGATGAGAATAAAATTTCAAACATATTATTATAAATGAAATATTACATAATATTGACAATCATAAATAACAAAACATGGTAATATATTCATATATCTAGTTATCACTAGTATCCATAGAATCACGATGAATTGAAAGATCAACAAAATTATCAGTAATATCTGAATCATCAAGATGAGTTGAATTATCCATAGGATCATGTTCTGTGAATTTCACTTTCTTTTTTTTCCCTTTCAAAGATGCCTTATAAAGCTTACAAGGGTACTCCGGTATTCGACAGACTCGAGATCAGTGCCATTTGGAACCACATTTATAACAGGAATCTTCAGAATTTTAGAGAGAATTTTCACGGACATCTTTTTCTTTATCATGTCTTTCCATATGATGCGTCTTGTAGATTGCGTTGTTTTATGAAGGATTGTAATAACCACTTTGATCTTGTGAAGTATTGTAATAACCACTTCGACCGCATCCACGATCACGATCACGACCACGGCCGCATCCATGACTAGAACTATGCTTATATCCCCGTCCATAATTTTTAAAAAATACAGTATTTGCTTCTGAAAATACTGCTGAACCAGCAGGACGAGACTGATTATTCTTTATCAAAAGTTTATTATTCTTCTCTACCACAAGAAGAGATGACATTAGTTTAGAATATTTCTTAAATCACACAATCGATATTACTGTTGCAGTGTTACAGTAGATGCATGAAATGTGGAGTAAGTTTTCTATAGTATTTTTTCATATGTGATATTCATTCCATAAAATTTTAATTGAGATACTATTCTGAACATTACAGAATAATCACTGATTTTCTTGAAGTCTTGAAAACGCAACGCGTTCCATTCATCATGTATGGCAGGAAGCATAACTTTTTTTATGATTAAATCTTTCTTTGAGATTTTTTCACATGACACTTGGATCTCTACTGTAAGATATTCACATTTTAAGTCAAGATGTCTACGTATAAAGATCGTCACTTTTTCCTTATCTTGCGACGATGTAAAATTCTTCTCTTTTATTGTCTCAGTGAGAACCATTAATTCGAGATGCATTCCTATGCAATGATCTAAGCATATAATTTCTTCCTATGATATCAAGTAGAATGAACTCAAGCTTTACAAGATTTGACATAGTGATAATTATAACAGAATACACAAATAATTAGAATCACGAGATGATGCAGAAATTTGAAGACAAAGAGAGATTGAAAAGTGAGTTTTTAGGTTTATAATTCAACAATTTATAGAGTAAAAAACTAGCCATTTATAGCCGTTATATAGCCTTTGAAGGAGAGATAAAAGCAATTTGAATTTAATATAATTAAATATTATAATAAAGAAGATGATAAAATAAATACATATAGTACATATATTTATGAGTTATATTAATATAGGCACGCCACACTACTTGGTAGGTGTTTACATAAGCAATGGAGCATTAAGTATTGAAATAAATATTAACACACCACACTACTCGGTAAATCTTTCAGTGGGTGTTTGTACAGATATGAAGAGCAATATATATATATATATATATATATATATATATATATATATATATATATATATATATATATATATATATATATATATATATATATATATATATATATATATATATATATATATATAATGTGGTGGCTTGGGGTTTTTTCTACTCAAGCATTAATAGAGATGCTAGTAAAGTTAGATAATAACTTGAGATATTATTAACTTGTCATAATCACATCACATTACTATAAATAGGTAGCAGAACCTCCTTTCATATATACTAGTGGTGTTATATGAGTATAATTAGTATAATAATCTAACTTTTCGTAATCACATCACATTACTATAAATAGGTGGCAGAGTCTCCTTTCATATATAGTAATGATGTTATACAAATATAATGAATAGAATAACTTGTCATTTTTACTTTAAAATAGTAGAGGTAGAGGCTCGTGACAGGACTTTTCTTGAGCTAGTAGAAGTAGAGGCTCGTGACAGGACTATTACCTTGAGCTAGTGGAGGTAAAGACTCGTGACAGGACTTTTATCTTAAGCTAACTGAGTTAAATGCTTGTGCTAAACTTTTTTCCCTGAGCTGTTGGAGATAGAGCCTTGTGACAGAAGTAGAGCATTCGAACTAATAATCTATTTAAAACCCGAAAAATATAATACCGAGACAAAGAATTCTAGAGATAGAGAATTCTAGAAAGAGATAGTAGAAAGAAAAACTCTTATTGATTCCTGAAGTGTACATTGAAATGAATTAGGAAGAGTTTATTTATACAAAAATTTGGGTTACTATGCAGTCAATAGTAACCATCTTTATTATGGGTGGTTGGTGGTTGAAAGATGGATGATGGAGGATGGTGGATATCCATGTTCATAACAACACAAAACATAACTAGCAACAAAAAAATAAAAAAATTATGTAGCCAATGAAAGCAGGGGTGGCCAACGGGACGAATCGGGTTGATTCGTCCCGTCAGGCCAACGAATCCATGACGAGACGGGTTGGACCCGTCTCGTCACGAGTTCGACGGGACGGGTTGAAAACCGGGTAACGAATCGGGTCTCCTGACCTGATTCGTTACCGGATTCGTCGAGACGGGTTGGACCCGTCTCGACAATTTTTAATTTTTTTAATTCGAAATTTCTTAAATTTTTAAATTTAAAGTTATAAAGAAATTAGGAAAAATAGTAAAAAAAGAGGAAATTTTTTTTAAATGTCTAAAATTATAAAAAAAAAATAGAATTGATATTCACTAATTACAAGTTCTTTTGTAAGGCAAATTATTTTATTAATATGAAAAAATCATATACCAATCTGCTCATCACATATATAATGTACATAAAACTCATTTCGTATAATATACATAACAAAACTCTGGTGCTCATCTCATACAATGTACATAAAAACTCTGGTGGTTCTCTACTCGTCATCATCGTCCTGTTCAAATTCTTCATCTAGAATAACTTTTCATTGTGTGCGTCTTTCTGCACCGAACCAGTCTTTTAAGCAAACAGTCATCTCCAAGTGTTTCGGCGTCAGCCTGCTCCTCCAAGGTGTCAAAACTCTACCACCTGCAGAAAATGCGCTCTCGGAGCTACTGTAGAGGCCGGAGGTGTCAGTATATCTCTGGCCATGGTAGAAAGAACAGGAAATTATTTTCTCTGTTCTTTCCACCATGACAAAACATCAAATGTTTCCCATGGTTCATCATCATTTTCATTTATTTCAGCAGGCATTGTGTTCAAATATAAATTAAGTTCATCAAATTAACCTGCTCCTGAAGAGTGTTTCTTTCTAGTATTAGAGGAAAGTAAACTTTTAAAATTAGATAATCTTTTACCTAGACTACTAGAAGAAGTTTGTAATGGTGTAGGTGCCCTAAATTCAGAAGGAGGAAATAACTCATCTCTGTACAATGAGTACATTTCTTCTAAAAGAGATCTAATTTCTAAAAGTAATTTATCTATATCTTGTTCATAATTTAAACATAAAATAAAATTGTATAATAAAAGTTTTAAATTATCTATTTTAATTCTAGGATCCATAATTGCAGCTAAGTAAAATAAAAAAGGCATATTTCATAATATTTTCGAAATTTTTCTTCCATAACATGTATAGTCTCTTCAAGACTGTCATCATCTTTGTATGCAGTAAATACTTGAGCAATTTCATTAAGATTATAAAAAAACTAAGTTACATGTGGGATAATATGTACCAGAAAGTGCTTTTGTGGCAGTGTCAATTTTTTCTAAAAAAGTACAAAAATTTTCATATAATTTCCACTCTTCATCGCTAATATAAAGAGATGAACATTCATTTATTGTAAAAAATTGAATTGCTTGTTTAAAAGGAAGGCAATCTTTAATCATATAGTAGCTTGAATTCCAACGAGTTTTCACATCTGCTTGGAATAGTTTTTCCTTTAGTCCACATTGTCGGCAATAACTTTTAAAAGATTGTCTCCTAGGTCCACTGTGTTTTATATGTAAAATAATTTCTTTAACTTTATAAATATATTTGTCTAAGATTTTTAGACCATCTTGTCCGCATAAATTTAATATATGGCAAACACATCTAACATGAAAAAGTTTACCGTTTAAAATCGGATCTAATACCGTTTTCAATTGTCTTATTGAAGCAGTATTTTCACTTGCATTATCAAAAGAAATAGAAAATATTTTATTTTCTATACCATAATTTCTACAAGTAAGAAAAATTGAATTTGCTACATTTGTAGCAGAATGTTTCTCAGAAAATTTAGAAAATGATAAAATACGTTTTTGTAAAATCCAGTTATCATCAATAAAGTGAGCAGTAACACATAAATAATGAATAAGATTAAGAGCTTCCTATATATCGGAAGTTAATGAAAATTTTCTAGCATCACTAGTAAAAAGAGCCTTCACAATATTTTTTCTATTTACAAATAAATCTTCAATTTCTCTAATTATACTTTGTCTGCTAATTCTCTTATAATCAGGAGCAAAAACAGATTTAAGATAATCAACTAGTGCATCTGATTCAGTAAAAGAAAATGGAAGCTCTGCTCGAACAATAAATTCAGCTAACTTATGTTTATTTACTTCAGGCTTATATCTCCAAGTAGAGAGTGTGCCTGAATCAGCTAATATTTGTGCTTGTTGTGATGGTAAACCATGACTTTTAGCATGCTTTTTTTCATAGTGTTTATTAAGAACACCTGTACCGTATCCTTCTTTATGATCAAATAGTGATGACAATACTTACATTCTGCCTTTCTTCTGCCTTCAACAACTTTTTTTACGAAATGATTCCGCACTAGAAAAGTTTTGGCTCTTACTTTAGTGGTTGTGCTTGTGCTAGTGCTAGTTAGTTGTTGTGTTTCTGAAACTATAGTATCATGCTGTGTTGGTTGTGTATCGTGTTGTTCTTGTGTTTCAGTAAAAAAGGAGCCAGAGATTGTGCGTGCATTGGTGATGTTGACATTAAAAGTTGAGAATATGAGGAATATTGAGGAGGGAGGGAAATAGAATGCCGACCTGTACCACTATCACTGGCATATGCAACATGTGTATATGGTGCAAAACCACTGTAGTCAATTGCATAGCTTGACGAACTGTGATAAGGAGCAAATGCGGATGTTGGTGGAGCATAGTTATATGGTGGGTAAGCGGCATATGTTGACGATGAGCTACCGCCAGCATCGGTGTAAGGTGCGGCAGATGAAGGATTGTGTATTGATGAAAAGCTACACTAGTTTCGGATGAGGTACCGCCAGTACTCCAGTTGGGCTCCATTAGACTAGACTGGAAGTTGGTAGAGATTTGTAATTGTAAGAGAATAAGAGTGATTTATAATAGAAGAGAGGGTTGAGGTGAAGTGAGATGAAAATGAATGAGGGTGGAGGGTATTTATAGAGGATTAGAGGTTAGGCGTTTTTTTTTTTTTAAAAGGGCCAACGGCTCATTTTTGAGTGGCACCCTCTTTTTTCACCCCCAACGGCTCTTTTTTGAGCTGTTTAGGGTTTAAAAAAAATTAAATTCGAATTCAGGGGCCGCAGAGTAATTTTCCTCTCTAACGGTAATATAAAAATGTTGGACTAAAAAAAAAAAAGAAAAAAGAAGGGGGTAGGGGAAATTTTCCCCAACCGATTTGTCCCGTGATTTGTCACGGACGAATCGAATTCGTCCCATGTAAACGGGATGGGTTAACCCGTTCTGACCCGCCCCTAAACGGGGCGGGTGCAGGTTGACCCGTGACCCGCACTGTGCGACTCGTTGGAGTCGCACAGTGCGGGATGGGGCGGGTCGACGCGGGTCGACCCGCCCCATTGGCCACCCCTAAATGAAAGGGTCAGATTCGGATCCAATCAACAGATTAACTGTGTCCTACTGCCATCCTATTGGACCGTAAGAGTAACTCTTTTCCTTTTCCTCCATTTTTTCCCGCCATTTCCCCTTTTTTATTTGCTTGGGCTTACCGTGAGGCCCATAGTTGTGTTTGATATTGGGCCGGGCCGGGCGCCAGGCTCAAAAATCACTTAGCTTCTTTTCATTCCCCAACATAAATAAATAATAAATCCAAATAATCCTCACAGAGAGACAACGGAGGGGTTCCTCTCCCTCTCTCCCTCGCCCAAAATGGCAGCCCGTCTCAGCCGTCCATTCTCCTCGTGCCGCCCGTCGCCGCCGTCCATCTCCAGGGCCCAACGGCTCCGCGTCTCGTGCTCCGGTCATTCTTCCCTTCAGAAAGTAACGCACTTTATAAACACTCTCTCTTCCCACGATGAAATTTTTTCTTTTGGTAAAATGATGTTGTTGGTGTTGGGGCCCTCAGTTCGGGAGGCCGTACACGTCGGTGATGATCGTGCCGACGGGGGTGGGCGCGGCGATTGGGGGGTTCGCCGGCGACGCACTGCCGGTGGCTCGGACGCTCGCTTCCGTCGTTGACTGCCTCATCTCGCACCCCAATGTACTCTTCTTCGCTGACATCTCTTATCTTTTTTGCTTCCTTTGATAAGGGTAATTTGGTCTCATTGAATTTGCTAAAATTAGATTTTTGCGCCCGTGCATTGCACGTGCAGTGTAGAAAAAAAAGTTCCTAACCCATTAGATAGTTACCTAAGTTGTTGGTCTATGACTGACAGTGGGCCATCCAATGAATGATTCACCACGATTGATTGTCGTGATGTACATGCTGTATATGATTGTGTAAAAAAATCATGCAATTTTCATGCCTCTCAACTATGAACCTAGTGACTTTAAAATGATTGGTTTATCAAGAAAAAAACAAATGAGACCGTGGAGCAGGTGTTGATAGGTGTTCAAATTACACGATTTACTATACACAACGATTTAAGGCATATAGGTCATGATGAATGATATGTATCATCCACTTGGATGGCCCACTGTGAGCTTAGACTGATTCAGTCCCTCACAAACACTTTATGCTTAATAATATTGGCTGTATAATGTATATGCATGTAATTATGTGCACGTATTGGTTTGAGCTTTTGCCCCATTCTTGTTTCTTGAAAATAATGACAATAACAATATAATAATAGTAATAATATGGGTTGAATCAGAGTAATATGCAAATTGTAACATTTTCACAAACAAAAGAGAGATTTCAATTTGCATAACACCTCTATTCAACCATCATCATCACCATCTTAACCTCTTTCCATTGGAATGGGGTAAACTATGGAGCAACGCTTCATGATGAAGGATTTGACAAAGTTATATGATTATCTTTCAACTTGATGCCAATCCTCTCTTGATTAGTGCCAAATACCCTGCCTGAGAAAACCATAAAGAAGATAGGAGATTGTCATTATCTTAAAAAGACTAGTTAGCTTTCTCCATGTTGTAACGGTCCTAGATTTAACTACATTCACCAAACCCTTAACAACAGGGCAGAATGTATGCAATTATTCATCAGATGGTCCCTCAAAATTTTCGGCAGCATTTCTTTTAGAACTTGCGTCTCGTCTAAATACAATATGTATAATTTAGGGCCTTCAAGGCTTACCTTCAATCATAACAACATTCACATGGCGTATATATGTATATATATCATCCAAGCATGAAGCAATACCCACACATTTATAAATGGATAATCCTATCAAAACAAGATAAAATCTTGGCTTTCATGATACCATCTCCAACATGGCATGCCCAACAATAATACATACACCACTAATAGGATAGTTTCTGAGGATCTATCAAGTTAAACTTACATAATTCTTTCTTACACACAAAAGGGGCAAAATACACTTCATGAGTTTCCATCACTTGACATTGCACCATTCTAAAAATTCATAAACACAAGAACATGATTTCCCTTTCACTTATATACATTAAGTCCCCAAAATGGATAGAAGAGCTAAAAGGAAAAGGGCAAGCAAAATGTAGAAGAGAAATTATGATGCCATCGTTCCAAATCCTTTCACACAATTACCACCCCGTCTTACGCCGGTCTCTTACCCTTGTCATGACCTGAAACAATAATGTCAAGGAATAGAGTGAGCTTTGGCAGCTCAGTGAGTAAACCATTATCTCTAAAAAAATTTTATATATATATATATATATATAATATATATTATATATATATATATATATATATATATATACGTGTTGTAAAAATTTCAATAGATTAATTTATTATACTTATATGGTTATAAGTATTGTGGCGGTGGTTATGTCATGGTTGCCATGTAGGAAAAGCTAAGTTCTTAATCTTTATTGACTACGCTCACACTATACAAGTACTAAAGATATCACACTTTATATTTATACATACACATAGCACATGCACCACCTATAATATCGAACCGACACAAGTCCATAATCACAAACATAATGAATGCACCAATTTATAGCTCCACCTTCCTCTCCTACCGGCTCCCGCCGGCCCCTTCCTTCAATATATAATATATAAAAAAAATTTACACCGTTTTCCCCCTCCTATTGGCTCCGCCGGCTCCTTCCTTCTATGCATATATATAAGTAGTTTCATATCGTCCTCCCCTTCTACCAGCTCCTGCCGGCCCTTTCCTTTAATATATTTTATCCGCATATATATATATATATATATATATATATATATATATATATATATATATATATATATATATATATATATATATAAGTAGTTTCATACTGTCCTCCCCCTCCTACCGGCTCCCGCCGGCCCCTTCCTTCAATATATAATATATAAAAATTTCACACCGTCTTCTCCCTCCTACCGACTCCGCCGGCCCCTTCCTTCAATGCAAGAGAGAGCATATATACACAAGCGAATAATAATATGGATAACTCATATCCATGTCTAGAATATATCAATGAGACAATATCACTTCCTAGAATTTCTAACATTCTATACGAATATTAATATAAGCAAGTATAATAATGTACATACATACAATCCACACATTGCTCTGTGTGTGTGTATGCGTGCTCCACAACACTATGCGATGTACACTATTACATACCACTAGCATCACTTTACTCGTTTTGTACATAGTCGGTTTATAGATTCAACTTCCACCAACTAGTCCACTCCCTAGAAAATTAGGAATACATATTATTAGAGTTTACTTAGAACTTCTTATAATTTGAGCTTTAGAAGCATCACACCCTAAATAACCATACTTTAGTGTCACGACATTCATAACACACGAAGCTATACACCAATATAAGCATATGCCAGAGATCAAACACTACCATTCTTCTCTTTATAAAATTTTAAATAAAACAGCGAATAATTTATCATAATTTGATTTATGTCACCTACAAAAATAGTTATAAAACATTCTTATCATACTCATCTCTATCCCAAGAGCTTTTAGGTTTACTCACCTTCTTCGAGGGTTGAAAATGGTTAGATCTCACTCCTCTTGTGTCCAAACAATCATCCTATACGAGGAGAATCATGAGGGTAAATTTCTAATGCTAATACCATCAAAAACAAGGGGTTACACACTATGTTATTGGATTTAAATTCTAAAAATTTCAGTCAAAATTACCTTACTTGAGGGTGAAATTGAGCGCTAAAAGTTCAGATTTTTGCTTGAACCCACCTCCCAAAAGTCAGATCTAGCCCTAGCAAGAAGCCCCATTTCCTGCCGGCTTCTCCTCGCACATGGGCCCACCTCCCTAGGCGGCGGCCAGGCCTGGCTGCGGCCGGCCTGGTCGCGGCCTGCTGCCAGGTGCGGCGGCTGCGCCTGGTAGCCCTCCCTCTTACTTCGTGGTTTGGAGGAGAAAAAAAAGAAAAGAAGGAAAATAAGAAAGGGAGAAAAAGTAGAGATTTTTGGGTTTCTTGAGGAAGGGAGTAGATCTTTAGGGTTTCAGCCATGGGTTTTCTTTTTCTTTGGGAAGAAGAGATGAGAATTTTTCTCATCCGGGCTTTGGTAAACCCTTATTTCAACTAATTACAAGTTTGCCATGGTTCAAAATTCCCCAAGTGTCCTACACCCTGATCAAAGGCATTATGTGATATAGTCCTCTTATGCACACCTAACCCCTCCACTAACTAGGGGATAAAAAAATATATATCTTGTATTTCTATTGACTTTTACAAAAGAAAAAAATAATACTATAAGTATAATACCACTATATATTTTAGTATTAGTGTACCTATGGTATGTACGCAAAGTCATGGTGCTTGTGTCAATATACATAACTCTAGGGAAAATTTTACTTATTAATTTCTTTCATGAAGGTGAATGACTAATTAATATATAAGACTTGCTAGTTAATAATTACGAGTGTTAATTTGAGGTTATTAGTTACCAGGTGTTACATTCTACCCCCTTAAAGAAAGTTTCGTCCTCAAACTCAACATACCTTCAAATAAATGTGGATAAAGTTTTCGCATCTCTTCCTCAGTTTTGCAGGTCGCTTCTTCAACTTTTTGACTCCTCCATAGTACCTTTATCAACGGGATCATTTTGTTCCTTAGTTGTTCACCTTGTGATCTAGGATTTGCACCTGTTCTTTTGTATAAGATAAGTCTTCTTGAATTTGCAATGGCAAATAACTAAGGATGTGACTGGGGTCTGGTATATACCTCCTTAGCTGGGATACATGAAACACATTATGAATTTTGTTCATCTCTGGGGGCAAGGTCAATCGGTATGCCAGTGGTCCGATCCTCTTCAATATTTCAAATGGTTCTGCATATCGAGGATTTAACTTGTTGTTCTTGCCGATCTGCACTACTCCTTTCATGGGGGATACTTTCAGAAATGCCATGTCTCCTATGACAAATTCTAGAGGCCTGCGACGCTTGTCTGCATATGATTTTTGTCTGCTTTGCTCTGGGCTGCCTTCATCCTCTTTCTTATTAACCTGATTTTCTCTGTCGTTTCTTTCACCAAGTCAGGACCCAACAATCCTCGGTCTCCAACTTCTTCCCAACAAATGGGGGGCCTACACCTACCATATAGAGCTTCAAACGGTGGCATTCTAATAGTCGATTGTTAGATGTTGTATGCAAAACTCCACTAATGATATATACTTCTTCCAGTTACCTCCAAAATCTAATACACATGCTCTCAGCATGCCTTCTAATATCTGAATAGTTCTCTCCCATTGTCCATCAGTCTGTGGGTGTGCCGCAGTACTTGGGTGTAATTTGGTCCCCAAAGCCTTAGATAAAGTCCCCCAGAATCTTGATAAAAAAGCGAGGGTCCCTGTGTGATACAATCGTTTCAGGTACTCCATGTATCTGAACTATTTCTCGGAGGTAAATCTGTGCCAACTTCTCCATCGAGTAATTCATTTAGATGGGTAGAAAGTGTGCAGACTTTGTGAGTCGATTTACGACTACCCATATAGCGTCACGTCCTTGAGGTGATCGGAAAATCCTGTAACAAAATTCATAGTAATGTGACTCCACTTTCACTCAGGGATTGGTAAGGACATCAAAATCCCGAAGGTTTCTTGTGTTCGGCCTTAACTTGCTGGCATGTTAAGCACTTTAGCACAAAGTTAGCTATGTCCTTTTTCATTCCTTCCCATCAGAAATTTGTTCGAAGATCCAGATACATCTTTGTTGCTCCAGGATGTACCGTGTAGGAAGCATGATGAGCTTTTGCCATAATTTCTTCTTTGAGCCTTGCATCTTGTGGTACACACATGGTGTTCAAATTTCAACACCCCTTTATCGCAGGTGAAACCTTGAATTTTCTCGCCTTGAACATTCTTCAAAATCCTTCTTATCCCGTCATCCCCTTGTTGTGCTTCGGTCATACAGGTCATATTGAACACTAACCTAATTCACTCGGCTTGTTACAATCCTAGGATCACTTTATTTGGACTTCAATTGCATCCTTTCTAACTCTTTCAATAGTCTTGATTGTTGAGTTGTCAACGCGGATAGTGATTCTCCTGACTTTCGGCTTAGGGCATCGGTTATGACATTGGCTTTCCCCGGGTGATAGTGAATGGTTAGGTCGTAGTCTTTTATCAGTTCCAAACCATCTCCGTTGTTGCATGTTCAGCTCCTTTTGAGTGAATATGTATTTCAAACTTTTGTGGTCTGTATAGGTTACACATAATACTCCATACAGGTAATGTCTCCATATCTTCAGGGCGAAAACAACCGCAACCAATTCTAGATCATGAGGTGGGTAATTCTTTTCATGATTTCTTAGTTGCCTGGAGGCTTAGGCTATAACCCTTTCGGGCTGCATCAACACATACCCTAAACCTTGCTTGGATGCATCACTGTATATGACATATCCCTCGGCCCCGGAAGGCATAGCTAGGACCGGGGACCGGGACCGAAGTTAGTCTATCCTTCAATTCTTGAAAGCTTTTCTTATGGCTCTCGTCCCAAATAAACTAGATACCTTTTTTGGTTAGCATGGTTAGGGGCATTGCTATTTTGGAAAACCCTTCTACAAATAAATCTTTGATTGTAACC
Source organism: Agave tequilana (assembly GCA_038442645.1). NCBI lineage: Eukaryota > Viridiplantae > Streptophyta > Magnoliopsida > Asparagales > Asparagaceae > Agave > Agave tequilana. The sequence continues at coordinate 193,019 of JAVJIF010007044.1, forward strand.
AGCTAAGCTAAGAAACTTCTGATCTCCTTAACATTGGTGGGCTGGGGCCAATTTTTGATCGCCTCGATTTTTTGCGGGGTCTACTGACACTTCTTCATTAGATATAATGTGCCCGAGGAAGCTCACCTGATCTAACCAGAACTCAGACTTCTTAAACTTTGCATACAGTTATTTTTCTCTTAATATTTGGAGTATTATCTTCAAGTTCTCCTCATGTTCCTTCTTATTCTTGGAGTAAATTAGTATGTCATCAATGAACACTACCATAAATTGATCAAGATATGGTTGAAATATTCTATTCATCATGTCCATAAATACTGCCGGAGCATTAGTTAGCTCGAATGGCATTACAAGAAATTCAAAATACCCGTATCTGGTTCTGAAAGCAGTGTTAGGTATGTCATCTTGTTTAATTTTCAATTGGTTATTCTGATCTTAAATCAATTTTTGAGAACACGTTGGCACCCTGAAGTTGATCAAACAAATCATCAATCCTAAGGAGCGGATGTCGGTTCTTGATGGTAACTTTGTTCAACTCTCTATAATCAATGTATAATCCCATACTCTTGTCCTTTTTCTTAACAAACAGCACTGGGGCTCCCAGGGTGACGCGCTGGGTCGAATAAACCCACTATGCAATGCTCTTATAGTTGATCCTTTAATTCTTTCATTTCTGCTGGAGCCATTCTATAAAGAGCTTTAGAGATAGAGCCTGATCCTGGGAGTAAATCAATAGAGAATTCGATCTCTCTGTCCGGGGGTAGCCTGATAACTCTTTTGGAAACACTTCGGGATATTCCTTCACCACTGTTATATCCTCTAACTTTAATTCAGCTTCTTTCTTATCTATCACGACTGCTAGAAATCCTTGGCACCCTTATCTCAACAGTTTCATAGTCTTAATAGCCGATATGATCTGTATCTTCTTCCCATTCCTTACTCCTTCAATGGTAAATTCTGGGATTCCTTCCATTTTGAAAGTTACCCTCTTATGGTGACAATCTACGTGGGCATGGTGAGTGGATAACCAATCCATTCCTAAAATGGCATCGTATTCCATACCTCCTAGTTTTGCTAGATCGACTCATGTTTTTACTTCTATCATAACTTCACATTTCCTATAGCACCTACTAGCAATCATTTCTGCACCTATAGGGGTTGATATAATTAGCTGAAATTTCAAGGGTTCAGATTTCTTGTTTAATTTGGATGCAAATGTAGCAGAAACACAAAGAGTGTGGCACCAAGATCAAATAATACTCGGGCAGTATGCCCCATTATGCAGGTAATACCTTCTACCACAGCATTTGATGCTCGAGTTTCCTGCTGAGTCAAGGCATTCATCTTCCCTTGAGCTCTAAGTTGTTGCACTGAAGATGAGTCATTGCTGGTCTGGTTGTGTTTAACGGTCGTCTGGAGGTTCCTGATGGTCCCAGAAATGGGGCAGCCCCCATAGCTCGCCTTTCAGTCCTAAATCCCATGCTCGGGTATCCATGTAGGTTTGGACACTCCTTCCTCATGTGACCAATATTGTCACATATGAAACATTGCCTGCCTTGAATGCAGTTGCCCGCATGGTTCCTGTTACACCTGGGGCACCACGAGTTCCTAGTCAGATTTGGACGAGGAGAGGGTATTGATTTGGGCTCGTGCAAGAATCCTCCCTTATTCCCTATACCACCATGATATCTTGAAGCTGGTACCACCGAGGATCTTGTATTTCTATTAAATTTAAAGCTTGACCCTCCAGAGCTATGTGTCTCCTGATACTGGAAACGCTTGGTGGAGGAAATTCCTTGTTCGGGACTTCCTGGTCTTCCAATATGTTTTGTTCAACTTTCAGTGCCTTTTCCATAACTTGAACATAGATTTAGAGTTGAAACGGAACCAATTTGCTTCTAATCTCAGGTCTTAATCCCCTTACAAATCTCTTTATTCTATCTGCTTCTTCATGGACTAGCCCTGTTGCATATCCTGACAGTTGTGTGAAACTGATGTAATACTGACTCACTGACATTCGTCCTTACTTTTATTTTTGAAACTCCATGGCAAGTTTATCCTTTACTACCCCCGGTATGTACTTTTCATTGAACTTCTTCACCAGAAAATTTCAAGTGAGCTCCTCTCCTGTAGACTTAGCTCCACCCTTTACCATCTCCCATCAATATTCCGCCTCCCGTTGGAACATAGAGTGGTAAAAGCTACTCTTTGATTCTCAGTGCATTCCATAACATCTAATATTTTCTCAATCTGTCGGAGCCACTCCTCTGCTTGCATTGGGTCGGCTTCCCTTTAAATGCTAGCGGGTGCAGCTTCTGAAATTGTTTTAGAGCTTTATGCGGGTTGGTCTTTGTTGTCAGCTGTGCCAACCATTCAGGCAGTTTGTCAGAGATTCTTTGATTTTCATTGAGTTCTACCACGATCTGGTGGTTAGTCGGGGATGGACACTCCCAACTGTACTGTACGGTGGGACATTGCCTTCAGGATCAGTATCATGCGATGGAAGATTCAAGTCCATCTACTCCTAAAAGAACAACCAATCTATTATTAATAACATTCACAATACAAAACAAATTATTTATACATAAACCACTATTTCTATTTATAACTTCAAAAAGTGTTACTGCAACAAGATTTACATTTATGTGCATTTATACAAAACATACAAAAAATATCATGACTAAGCGCATTGTCCACATGCATTCCTTACAAAATATATAAATCCTCCAACCCAAAAAGCTCAAAAAAAATAGGCGAGCCAAGACATTCTTTTCCAAAATACTATACATCCCATTCTTATTCAGGGATATTCATTAGAACCAGTGAGCTTCCATCCTTACAGTTATCCTCTGATTCCTTTCTTTTTGGGTTTTCTTTCTTAGGATCCTCTTCCTCGGGATCTTCCTCCTCTGGGTCTTCTTCATCTGAATCTTCTTCTGGGTCCTCTTCACCTCTTATTATGGTATCATCATCATCTCCAGTAATTATGATCATTATATAGATTTCAGTTTTAAGCGCAACTAGAGTTCCACCAAATACCTCCAAAAGATATCCTTTCTTGGGACTCTATCCCATCATTAAGGGCGGCATCAATAGCCCGGTTATTGACAGATCCCCGATGACACTCTCAGCATCAACCACTATATCTATATCTTTTCTTCCTCCATGCTTACCTCATCATCAATGCCTATAGGGTCATGAAAAATCATCTCTGGATCAGTCTCGTCTGACTAGTAATCCCAGTTTATAGTATCTGCTTCCCAACTCGAACCATCCCTGAGCTACCGGATGAAAATCCTGACATCTCAGAATCTCCCATCTACAGAAGTAAAGAAGTCTTATCAGGTTCATCCGCATATATAAAATCTCAAAAAATAAACCTATTGGGAGTCACCAGATTTGCAATTCCTTAAAATTTTTATTTCCTAGAGTCGACTACGTTTAAACATCCTTACGTTCTGAAATAACTTTGACTTGCTTGATATTTTAGCCGCCCTCTCATTCAGTGTCTCATATCACTGGTGATCTATACAAAGGGCCCGCACCCTTAGCATGATACATCCGAATCGGAGTATACGGGTACTCAAATTCGAATATAAAAGGACCGTTAAATATCTCACATTTCAGAGTTAGTCACATTCGTAAGAATCCACTATCCCCCTTAAACGACCCACATCGATTGTACAATCATACATACAATATACAAACAATTACACATCAATTCTAACCCACTGCACCTATTTAAGTTACCCTTATGTCAAAACTACGCTCTGATACCAACTGTAACAGTCCCAGATTTAACTACATTCACCGAACCTTTAACAAGACAGAATGTATGCAATAATTCATCAAATGGTCCCTCAAAATTTCGGCAACATATCTTTTGGAGCTTGCCTCTCGTTTAAATACAATATGTATAATTTAGGGCATTCAAGGCTCACCTTCAGTCATAACAACATTCACGTGGCGTATACATGTATATATATCAACCAAGCAACACTCACGCATTTATAAATGGATAATCTTATCAAAACAAGATAAAATTTTGGCTTTTCATGATACCATCTCCAACATAGCATGCCCAACAATAATACGTACACCACTAATAGGATAGTTCCTGAGGATCCATCAAGTTAAGCTTACATAATTCTTTCTTACGCACAAAAGGGGTAAAATACACTTCATGAGTTTCCATCACTTGGCATTGCAGCATTCTAAAAATTCATAAACCCGAGAACATGATTTTCCTTTCACTTATATACATTAAGTCTCCAAAATGGATAGAAGAGTTAAAAGAAAAGGACAAGCAAAATATGAAGAGAAGTTATGATGCCATCGTTCCAACTCCTTTTTCACACAATTACCACCCCGTCTTACGCCGGTCTCTTACCCTTGTCATGACCTGAAACAATGAAGTTAAAGAATAGAGTGAGCTTGACAGCTCAGGGAGTAAACCATTATCTCTAGAAAATACACACACGTGTTGTAAAAGATTCAATAGATTAACTTAATAAGAAAGCTTATACTTATATGGTTATAAGTATTGTGGTAGTAGTTATGCCATGGTTTGCCATGTAGGAAAAGCTTAGTTCTTAATCTTTATTCATCTTGACTACGCCCACCCTATACAAATACTAAAAATAACACACTTTATATATATACATACACATAGCGCATGCACCACCTATAATATCGAGCCAACACAAGTCCATAATCACAAACATAATAAATGCACTAATTATAGCTTCACCTTCCCCTCTTACCGGCTCCCGCTGGCCCCCTCCTTCAATATATAATATATATAAAAAAAATTTACACCGTCTTCCCCCTCCTGTCGGCTCCCACCGGCCCCTTCCTTTTATGCATATATATAAGTAGTTTCATACCGTCCTCCCCCTCCTACTGGCTCCCGCCAGCCCCTTCTTTCATTATATTTCATCCCGCGTGCGCGCGCGCACACACACACATATATAAGTAGTTTCATATCGTCTTCCCCCTCCTACCGGCTCCTGCCGGTCTCTTCCTTCAATACAAGAGAGAGCATATATACATAAGCGAATAATAACATGGATAACTCATGCCCATGTCTAGAATACATCAATGAGACAATATCACCTCCTAGAATTTCTAACAGTCTATAGGAATAGTAATACAAGCAAGTATACTAATGTACATACATGCAATCCACACACCACACACACACATATTATATGCGTGCTCTACAACACTATGTGATGTACACTATTACATGCCACTAGCATCACCTTACTCGTTTTGTCCATAGTCGGTTTATAGATTCAACTTCCACCAACTAGTCCACTCCCTAGAAAATGGGAATACATATTATTAGAGTTTACTTAGAACCTCGTATAAATTTGAGCTTTAGAAGTATCACGCCCTAAATAACCATACTTTAGTGTCACGACATTCATAACACACGAAGCTATCACCAATATAAGCATGTCATAGACCAAACATTACCATTCTTCTCTTTATAAATTTTATATAAAAACAACGAACAATTTATCATAATTTGATTTATGTCACCTACACAAATAGTTATAAAACATTATTATCTTATTCATCTCTACCCCAAGAGTTTTTAGGTTTACTCATCTTCTTCGAGGGTTGAAAATGGTTAGATCCCACTCCTCTTGTATCCAAACAATCACCCTATACAAGGAGAATCATGAGGGTAAATTTCTAATGCTAATACCATCAAAAACAAGTGGTTACACACTATGTTATTGGATTTAAATTCTGAAAATTTCAGTTAGAAATTACCTTAATTGAAGGTGAAATTGAGCCCTAAAAGTTCAGATTTTTGCTTGAACTCACCTCCCAAAATTTAGATCTAGCCCTAACAAGAAGCCCCCTTTCCTCCCGGCTCATCCTTGCGCGTGGGCCCACCTCCCTAGGCGCGGCCACTCCTGGCCGTTGCCGGCCTGGCTGCGGCCGGATGGGCGGCTGCGCCTGGCATCCCTCCCTTACTTCTTGGTTTGGAGGAGATAAAAAAGGAAAAGAAGAAAGGGAGAAAAAGGAGAGATTTTTAGGTTTCTAGAGGAAGAGAGAGGAGCAGATCTTTAGGGTTACAGCCATGGGTTTTCTTTTTTCTTTGAGGATGAAGAGATGAGAAGTTTTCTCATCCTGGCTTTGATAAACCCCTATTTCAACTAATTACAAGTTTGTCATGGTTCAAAATTCCTCAAGTGTCCTACACCCTAATCAAAGGCATCATGGCCCTTGATCTAGTCCTCTTATGCACATCTTACCCCTCCACTAACTAGGGGGTAAAATATATATATATATCTTGTATTTCTCTTGACTTTCACAAAAGAAAAAAAATAATACTATAAGTATAATACCACTATATATTTTAGTATAGTAGTGTACCTATGGTATGTACACAGAGTCATGGTGCTTGTGTCAATAAACATAACTCTAGGGAAAAATTTTACTTATCAATTTCTTTCATGAAGGTGAATGACTAATTAATATACAAGACTTTCTAATTAATAATTACGAGTGTTAATTTGATGTTATTAGTTACCGGGTGTTACATAAGTACTCTTAGACTGGGGGAAAAGTCTAGAAGGAAAAAGATGATAAATTTGCTGTAAGGCACAAATAGAGCCTAGAGAGAACAAAACACATTCCCATACCACTCTTACACAACCCATATTATTAAATACGGGGAATAATTTCGTATACAAGTCCTTTACAGTTTATACAACACATTATTATTAAACAAAAGAGAATGTTTTGTTGCACTTTGCTTTGGTATTTAAGTTTCATTGTTAAACTTATTTGTGGTGTTCAAGACAAATTTGGCTTTACTGTTTGAAACTAAAGCTTTAGAGTTGTTCTATGAATTCTGCTTTCCTTGGAGCTGACAACTTCTTTCTATTCTCTAATATATTAGATTTTGTTGTTGTCAGAATTTGAGAGAAACAGATCTAAAGAGTTGTAGATTTTTCCCTCAACACTATTATTTATAGGCAATTACAAATACAACTCATATTTTGAGTATAACTCCTAAAGATATAGAAATTCCTACTAAAACAAAAACTCATAGCATAAAACTAACTATTCAAGTGTCTAACACTCCCCTCAAGTTGGAGCATAGATATCTATCATACCCAACTTATTACATAAGTATGAAAAAACTTTAAGAGAAATAAGTTTTCTAAACATATTATGAGCTCTTCAAAAGATAGAGTGAATAAAGTAGAAAATCAATTCTCGAGAGATTGCATCACGAATGCAATAGCAGTCCACCTCTATGTGCTTGGTCTCAGGAAAGACATGATTGTTGTGTAAATAGCAGGTTGATTATCACAGTATATAGGCATTAGACTATTCACGTTGAATTCGAGTTCTCACAATAGGGATTTCGACCACATTATCGCACATGTTGTATGAGCCATCACTCTAAACTCTACTTTTTACTCTTCTAAATAACCAGATTACCTCCAACATAAATGTAGTAACCATAAGTAGACTTTCTATCTCTTTATCCCCTGCATAGTTAGAATCCAAAAAGCTTCAATTTGCAGATGCCTATGGTTTTTATACAATACTCCTTTACCTGCCTTTGATGTATGTTAGAATTCTCAGGGCAGCCCTTAACTGAATCTCTCTAAGTTTGTGCATAAACTAACTCACCAGTCGAAAACATAGGGAATATCTAGTCTTGTAACTGTGAGATAAATAAGTTTACTTACGAGTCCCTGTACGAAAAACATTCTCAAATAAAGGTCCAATCTCATCCCATAAATTAGCATTAGAATCCATGGAAATACACACTGGCTTATAGTCAAGCAATCTGGTCATTTGTAGTAAATCCAAAGCATACTTTAGTTGAAAAAGAACTATTTCATGTTTACTATAAGCAATTTCATCTGAAGAAAGTACCTTGGTCTGTCAATGTCTTTGGTCAGAAATTGAGTTTTAAGATACTCTATTTTCCAAAATACCATCATCACTTCCAGTTAGTAGAATGTCGTCAACATAAATAGCAACAATCACAAACCTAAAGGAGTTGCGAATGAAGATAAAATGATAAGAATAACACTTATGAAATCCCACTTCACAGATGATACATTAAACTTATCAAACAAGACTCATGGACTTTGCTTAAGACTATATCACCTTTTGAGCTTGCACAACATGTTCTCTCTGTGAGCAACATACCCAGGAGGTTGCTCTATATAAATCTCCTTTTAGGTTACCATATAGAAGTCATTCTTCACATCCATCTGCAAGACATGGATAAAGTTAAGATGAGCCACATTAGAGAAGATCTCCAGATAATTCACTACATATGTCTAAGTAAAGCTACGAGCAATAGATAAAACCTTATATCTATCCATTGTTTATTTGGATGTTACTTATAATAAACACCCAGCGCCAACTGACTATAGGTAGTCCAGATGAAGTAGGCACAAAATCCCAAGTCTGATGTTAGATGAGAGCATCCATCTCGTCATTCATGGCATGCTTTTATTCTTGGTACATCAATATTTTGTGGGAAGACTTAAGTATAGAAATAGAAGATATAGACAAAGCAAACTAATGAGACAATCATGTAAGACGATCATAAAAAATAAAATTGAAAATAGGATGCTGAGTACAAGATCATTTACCCTTTTGATGAGCAATAGGAAAGTCCAAGTATGAAGGAGTAGAAGCACTCATCATAATAATAAGTGGAGGAGCAATGGGCAGAAAAATAGAATAAGAGGATCGTGATCAACAATGTAGATTCTGGATTAGCAGAGAGTGAACTAGAGACCACATTCTTGGAATGTTTGATATACACCTACAATAATTTAGATATAATCTCTTTCTCCAAATCCTTAGAACTAGATATAGGCCAAGATAGAGGATCAGAAGCATTATGAGCAAAATACACTACTGACTCAAATAAGGTCATATTAGTAGAAGTATAAAACTTTCGGTGTACACAATCAAAACATTTGTAGCCTTTCTGTTCTCTTGAATAACCAACAGACATATTTTAAAGCTTTAGATTCTAGCTTATCCAATCAAGGTTGAATATTTTAAATAAAACAAGTAGAACTAAACACACAAGGAACAACAGAAAAGAATGTTTATCAGGATACATGCAAAAAATAGAATTTTGTTATAAAGTATAGAAGAGGGCATTTTATTTATTAAATGACAAGCACAGAGAATATCTTCTGCCTAAAAGTTTTAAATACATGCATGTGAACTAATAAGGTGCGAGTTACATCTAGAAAGTGTCTCAGTTTTCTTTCAGCAACCCTATTTGTTGTGAAGTGTGTGTATAAGTAGTTTGGTGTAATATACCATGAGATGCATAAAAATGAGAAATTTCTTTTTAGGTATACTTAAGAGCTTTATCAGTGTCCAAAATATGAACAACAGTAGAAAACTGGGTTTTTATTTTAATGATAAATTTTTTGATAACATCATTTGTGAGTCTTATCTTTCAGCAATACACTCGAGACATTCTAGAATAATCATCCAAAAAATTAAAAATACTTAAAATCAGAGATAGAAGTAATACGACGTGGTCCCCAAACATCAAAGTGGACCAATTCAAAAATAGAACTACTATTATTGACATGACTAGAGTAGAAAGCATGATGATGCATTCCTAACTAATAAGACATAATTTTAAGTAGTTATAAAGGACTTGATAGATAGTACTTGACGTAACTTTTGCTAAGAGGGATGCCCCAACCTATGGTGCCATTGTAGTGGAGTATCAGAAGGAGAAATAACAGCTAAATTAGAATGAAATGTACTATCATTCAAATAATAGAGGCCACCATTTCATGACTCAAATCAATCATCCCAATATGCAAATCCGGAAACATACAACGGGAAGGATAAAATATAGCACAACAGTTTTGTATTGTAAGTTTATTGATAGATAGCAGACTAATAAGGAATTTTGGAACAAATAAGACAAGGTTAGTAATAAAGAAGAGGTAGCAGGAACGACTCCTTTTCCATAAACAAAGAGGTATCATCAGCAATATTAGCAGGAGAAAAATTATCTAGAAAAAAGAGGAATTTTCTTTGATACCTTTCATATGAGTAGAGGCTTCTAAATCTAAAATTCAAGGTTTATAAATGGGAACAGTAAATGCACTTGTACTTGAAGCAGGCCCTGCATGGTACTATTAGCTGATTAAGATGGCCAAGTAGGCTGAAGCTGAAGTAAACAACTATAGTCTGCCTAGGAGATCTACACAGTGGAAGTAGTAGTGGAGGGGATAGTAGATGAAGTGGATGTAGATATAGAATTAGCAACTTGAGCTACTCATGTTTACAAACTTGTCTCAACACTTACTGGATGTTTGATTGTTTCTATCACATTGTGCATAATAACATGGATCCTTATCTATGCGTCCATATCCACCCCCTGAATCACGGCCATGATTACAACAATGTCCACTCTGCCATGGCCTCTGGCTACTAAAGCGGAGTTTTCAACACCAACAGAAATAACTAAAGAAGAATCACCTCTCATAGAAATACAATGAACTCGAGATAGAGTGGTAAAGAGAGCAAGAACTGTACCACCACAACAAATCTTCCTCGAACTTGATTACCTAAGGAGCTATGTCGCTCAGCTAGAAACTTAGCCACTGCTACCTCATCACGATACCGTTGCAGCAACTTCAAATCCAGTACAAGGGGTTGATAAAAATTTAACTTATCGAGAGTCGCGGTCAACTCAGGATAGTAGTAGAGATGAGTGACTTTGTGGGAGTGAAAATAACTTCTTATACAGATGAGCAACAAGACAAATATTCTGCTCGTTGGAATACATCTCTTTAAGAGTATGCCGTATCTCTTTGGCAGTTTTAGAATCACGACACTTGTACTAACCTTCTCATCCATATTATTGAGTACCCACATCATCACGCTAGAGTCACTTGCCACATAATCATTATAGACAATAGTACCTGTTGCTGGAGGATCCTCTGTAAGACGCTTTAATTTTTTTGGCAAGCCAACAAAGAGACAAAAAGACTAAGCCCAAAGAAGATAGTATCATTGAGTTTGATGGTGGCAGCCAAGAAATGCTTAGGAACAGGGAAATCGAAGGTATGTTTGATATCTTGGAAAACATCAGTTAATAGTTAGGTAAACATGAGCAAGTAGATAGATAGCATCAGACACGTGAAACATCAACGACATTCAAACAGTGTAGTAGATAGCAGTAATGAGGATATATGATATCAACGAACTTTGTACTGGCATCAAAAGGTCACTGGTAGGCACGAAAGAGTAGCGGGAATCTTGGTGAGGTCATAATCATGTAGCAGGTCTCACGAGGTCACATAGACAGGCAAGAGAGGTCTTCGATTGGTGGCGAAGGCAAGAAAGGAGATGGGTTGGTGTTCAAGTGACGATGAAGATAGGAGAAGGGATATTGTTGTTTTTTTACTTGTTCACCGCGAACAGTGCTGTCGCGATACTTTCACGTGAACAGTAACTTTTTTCCTATCTTGGTGGTGAATAGGGTTAGAGTTTTGGCTCTGATACCATATTAGAATTTAAAAGAAAAAGATCTGTGAGAGTTGTAGATTCTTTCCTCAGCACTTATTTATAAAGCAATTACAATACTACTTGTAATTTGAGTAAGACTCCTAAAGATATAGAAACTCCAATAAAGTAAAGACTCATAATAGGAAACTAACTATTCAAGAGTTTGACATTATATATTGAATCATTTCACTCTTGACTTTTATTTAATGGTATTCTTTATACCGTTAGTTAAATTTATTTTTATGTTTGCACTTGGAAATTGAATCTAAGGTATTTTATTTATATTAAGAAAAAGAGATTAAAAAATGCCTCCATACCTCGCTATTTTCTTCACATTTGTTTTCTTACTTTTTCTATTTTAAGCATATTTTTATTCATGTCAAAATCAATTTCTAAGATGTGGTCTCCTATTTAAGAGAAAGGTAAATCACGAAGAACATAAGGCAAGGACAAAACCAAACAATAAATAAATCGAGGGGCGTGAAAAAATAAGTGAGAAAAAGAGGGGCATATATGCATTTTTTCTCTTCCTTAAAGAACATCTTGGGCTACTTTGCTTAGAGCTCAAATTCCATAGAGAGTCGCTACAAAAAGAAAGTGAATAGACTCACAGGCTGAAAATAAATCCGTCTTTTTGATCCATGAAGTTAAAAAGACTTTAGACTCAACATTTCACTTTGGCTGGATAAGAATAAAGGTGGAGTTTCTTAGAATACATATCTCAGATCTAGACAAGTGGCCCAATTAGGGTGAGTTGATGGGTTAAAAGGAAATAAGGTGTGAGATTAGTCCCACCGAGTAGGGAGATAATTAAATAAATTGGACTAAGACTCTATTAGGGGTTTGTCCTGCTGGGTCAAAGTAGGTGTTAATCTTTATAAATTCATTTAGTTGTGCAATTTTCATATCAAGTTTAACCAAATTCCTAACAAGGGAAACCCAATGGTTCTAAAGCTAATAGAACCGAACTCGTTGCTCCATGTTCCTAAAATTAGTAATGAATCGACATGTGACAATGCAGGGCAAACACTATTAGCTATTGCTATTGCTTTGGAAAGTTTCAATTCCAGGTGAAGATTAGAGAGTGGACGACATCCTGGTGAATACAACTGTGCTGGTTGAACGTTGTCGGCTATTGTAGTATGGGTACTTTATTATGAAGTTGTACCTATGTCAAACACGCCGGCACCTCTTGTTGGACACTAAAATTTCTTTGAATATTCCTCGATTACTTCTCAAACTTATTCTTAATCATGTACAAAATTTTTAATTTAGGATTCTCCTGGGCACTTCTTGGACGCATGTTCTATGTTTCTCTTACACTTCTTTTGTCAAATTACATATTTAAGATATTTATTTAATTCCCTTTATGTCTCAAAGACTATACTTTCGTACAAAAAAATGCCATCGAAATATTAACTTATATAAAACTATGATAAGTTTAAATATGTTTCGATATAAGAAATATTGAACTATATGTATGAAATTTTAAATGCAAAGATCGGACTCTGCACGTATGTATATGCACTCTTATTATTTTTTATATACATATTCTAGTGTCATGTCACTGTGTTCCCGTGCCATTTTTAAGAAATTGTCATGTTCCGCATCCGTGCTGTACCCGCATCCTAAGTTCGTGTCCATGCTTCTTAGTCTGCAAGATAATTGTATTGGCAAGTTCAAACTGGAGTGGACTTGACCAACCTTGACAACATACATACCTTTATGGTCATTGGCTAATTGACAACTTGAATATTTATTTGTTGGACTGTTGGTCATCGAAATACATAAAGATACAAATTAGGGTTTGGATTCTTCACTTTAACCATTGCATGACAAATATAGGCTAAGGTAGAAATTGTTGGAAATTATATCTTGAGATTATCTCCCAAATTCTATTATGAATAACTATCAATAGAGTCCATATTCATTTAGGAATGGACTTCGTTTTAATGGTTACTATGTATTACCAAATTAGGATTTCATTAAGTTTCCTAATCAAGTTAGAATTAAATTTTAGACTCTTAATCAAACAAGGATTACTTGTGTTTAGAATCATGGAGGACTGGAGAGCCTTTGTATCGGTCATTTAATGCTTGTTGCTCAAGGGGTTTCTTAGAATTATAGGTAAGAGATTCTTTGAAAGAGCGATTCTATTTATGAGGCTTTTGAGGGGAATGTGGTGTTTCTTTGATTGTACACTTCTCTTTTCAATCGTGCAATGGTTTTGGTTGCTTTCACCAGCAAATGTAGCCTTTTAGGGTGAACTATCTAAAATTTGCATGTTGGTCTTCTCTCTCTATTCCTGCTCTAGTTATACTTTCTTTGCCGTCCTACTGCTTGGCATCTTGTACTCTCTGCTATGATGTTCGCCTACAAACCTTTCTTGATGATAGATTATACATCCAGGTGGCCTAGAAGTATTGTTTGAAAAGGCTTGTTCAAGGCTCACCTCAAGGCTCGCTTCTGGGCATTTCAAGGCTAATTTCCTTGAGGCGCAAAAGAAAAATCATTTACCCCAAGAGGCATATGCCTCATTACTTTGAAGCACATCTAAAAGCATGCGCTTCGCCCCCCATGAATCGCTTCTTCAATGAAGCATACACTTTAAGAGAAAAAGAGTAAAGAAAGGGGGAAAAAAAGAATTTTAACTTAAACTAAAAATGAAAAAGTAGACCTCATACCTATTCTTCTTAATTTTTTTTCTGCCCACTGGAAACACGATTATCATTTATTGCTTTCACATCTGTGGAATTTGGTGTTGCAAGCAACTGTGTTTCATTTGTTGTCGCAGGTGATCATCTAGTTTGTATTTTTTGGTGAATATATCAATCTCTACTTTTGTGTTGTATTCAACTTATATTTCGGTAATTTTGAATTGTTTGATTTCCAATTTTTTGTCATTTTTATTTGTAGTTGAATTCTCTATTTGATAACTAAGTATCGCATTTGTTTGAAATGTCACTTCCTGTCATCTCAATGTAATTTTTATTTTGTTTGTGTTTTATGTGAACTCTTTATCCACATGGTCTTGAGCAAGACCATGTGGCTATAACAAGACAGTTTGATTTTTTGGCTTTTCTTTATCCAACTTACATCGTGGTTGTTGTGTTATGATTGTATAATAAGTCTAATTCATTCTTGGTTAGTGTCTTGACTTCATTTTATCCATTTGTAGATTATTATTCCATTTCATTTAATTTTATAATATTTATAAACTTTAGAAAATAAAATATAAAAAAATCTTGAGGCCTACGCCTCGCTTATAAAAGGTCCAATGCTTTGTCTCCACACTTTTGCCTTTTCAAGCACTGCCTAGAACTAACTTTTTAGCTTTTAACCATGGGCATGGAATGTTAATTTTCCTGGCACTAGTATTTTGCTGTCAAAAATTTACAACAGTCCTAAGCCCTAACTGGTCTTATTGCTTATGGTTGTCACATTAGTGGGTATGTTGGGAGCAAAACAATTCAGGAATTGCTAAAATCATGAATTTACTTCAGTTATAGTTGATTTCTTGTTGTATCGCCCAGAGATCAGTGTGTTAGGGAATTTGAATCATATATTGGATGAGCATTATACAGAAGTTGGATTTTCTAATCAGCAAAGCTAAATAAACATGTACACCTTGATACCTAGTGATGTAAAGATGTTTCTGTACATATCATAGTGAAAGTATATGTAACTTCTACAGATGTACTAAAAATTGTATCATTCGCATAGATCCATTTGGATCATGCATCACACAGAAAATATATCTATATTTTTAACATTATTCATGAGGTGCAGGCGCATAGGTTCAACAAGCTATCTAATATGTGAAGCTGTTAAGTCACTAGTTGATTAAGAAGATCATTTTATGCATAGAGTGCTCATTATTACCAGTGCAGAAAGTTTCCTGGCTATTGAAGTCATCATGTATCCTAGATTTTTGGATCATACTTGTTGAGCGCTCTATGGAGTACATACACCTTTATGTTTTATTTTTTATCATATATTTCTATAATGAAAAGTGTGAGCTGCTGAAGCTTTGGTCGAAACTCTTGCTGGGTTGCTTTTATTTATGTCACGTACTGTACACAATGCAAAATTTTCGCATGAATTTCCATATGCCTCCAATCTTGTTGTATCAGAGTCTTTATTTGGTGCAGACTTCATGTTCATAGAATTTCCTGTATGAGTGCTCCTAAACCCTGCATGTGGTGAAATGGTAGGTGTTGAATGCGGCAATGCTTTACTGGCCAATGACAAACTCACTTTATGTGGAGGGATATGCACTCGATAGATTTGCTGACGGATCTTGGGCTCTCCAACCTGTACACCAAAATAAGGTATATTAAAATAACAATCCTACTATGTAAGCACCAAATAATAGTCATAACTTTTATGGTCAAGATCTTATGGATGTTGTGGGTGGAGTGGTGCTTCTCAACTCCTTGGCATTATTCAAATATAAGGGCTATTGTTATAGATGTATTTTGAAAACAATGGTTTTGTTCTGATTTGATGATTCTTTGTTGTAAAAATTATAATCAGAAAATGGCTTGACAACTCACTTTATGTTAACTTTTATAACTAGATTTAGTACCTTTTCCACCCTGATATTGCTGTAGAAGCAGTGAACCCAACATTATTTGGTTACTCACTCTCCTCACATTTTTAAATCAGAAACTGGTGCAATTCATTTTGGAAAGTTATTTTAACATAAACTCCCTAGTCCAACTCATGGAGTGTGTAACATTTTGGCTTTTCTAAAAGAGTTGCATTGTCGCGTCTGTGTAGGATATCTATGTGCTGTAATAGAGCTGCATTCAAGCAGACAAGGGAAGTAAGTTGAAGTTTTCTGGGGAAATTGAATGCAAATAAGTGGAAGAATGCAAACTTGAGAGAGATAGGAGGGAGAGATGGAATGTTTCAATTTACACTTTCATTTGAGGCAGATATGATATAAAATCCGACAGGACCATTATACATTCACTACATCAACAAACAACATTTCCTAGATCAGTGGAATTTAAATGCTCTCCCTTGCCCGGTTCTCAAGCTATTTTACATCTCTTTGGAAGAAAGGAATACTCCAAATACAGATAGGACGACAGAAAAGATAGACCACTTAGAATCAGTTAAACAATCAACTTAAATTAAGTAGTTGGTCATTGATGAACAGTATTGCTGCATTTGGCAGCAGCTAGTTATCTTGCCGCATTAGTTAGCTTATTTAAGCAGATAATACCTAACCTCAGAATTACTGAATTAATTTCCTTATTTTTAGGATGGTGACTGAGACTATAACACCAGGGTGAGCATTTTCTGTTTTCATTTGCTTTAAACACTGTGTTTTTCTGTTAATCGAATCCTCATTCCACAGAGATGATGCGTAAGAAATGCAATTGTCGTATCTTTAATGAATAACCAACACTGTTGTCGAGATCTAGGCTCATATACATATAATCATCCAAACTTATGTGCTTTGCAGACTAGATATCTTTTTACTAATAAAAACTATTCAATAAACAAATTAAAATGTAATTCATTAATACATTTATGTACCTAGAAATCTTAACCATGGCTGATCAAAGAAGCAGCTCTTGCCTCTAGCTCTGTATTTCCCGTCTTCAGGTCATTCCAACTATGGATGATTGGCTTGTCTAACTCCATTCAGGCCAGCTATCACCGTATGAGGGAAAGGATTAAATTGAAAGTTCGATTGGTTGTAATTAACGTTTACACTGAGAGTTACTGAAATATAATAGGTGTAATTTGCAAAGTTGCTTTGATATTAAAATTCCCATTAATAGGAAGAACTTATGAAGGAGGATTGTAAGGCTGTTGCCAAATAATTTAATCGGAGGGTTTGATAATTTAATTATTATTATTAAAAAAATATATAAGCTTGAAGATCAAATTATTGCCCATTGCATTTTGTGAAACATAGTTAACTCAGAGTCTTAATACACTGATAAAAATTGTTTTATTGGTACCCTAACAAGATTCTTTCTACTGGAATGTAGGTAGGTTTAGTGCTTGATGCTGGAATGGAGGAGGAACTTCGTATTCGCCATTTACAGGTTGCCGATGCCACAAGAGCTTCCTTAGGCTTGCCAATTGTGGAATATATTGTCACTGATACACCGATGGAGGTGCTTACTGAACTCATTATGCACATTTCGTTTCAAGTAATTTGGAGGACAGAAGAGCCACATGTAATTTAGATGCACCAACTTATTCAGTTTGATAATGGTTTACTTTTTCTGTACACCACAATACATAGTGTAGTCTCAAAATAGATTTTCCCAATACAATTCTTTATCTTAATCTAATTGTTGAGAACATGTCACATCATTTTTACATTCTTTCTTTTCAACCAAGTCAACCCGAACAAATTGTGCATTGATATTATGCTAAAAGAAATAGTTGCTAAATGTATCAGCATAATAAATTCTATATTCCATGTTAAGTGGAAAAACTTGCTTGATAGTTAATCCATAACTCATGAGTGTAAGCATTTGGGTGAAGTGGTCATCTAACATGATATCACAAGAAAAAAAAGGGAGGTCTTGGGTTCAAACTTAATCACTTGGTGACGCGGACATTTAGCACATATGGGGTGCCATAGATCGATCTATTTAGTTGGAGCCTGTATTTTTTTATACTATTGAGTCATTTGTATTTTCTTCTTATTTGTTAGTCTTGTTTTTAATTTTTAATCTCACATCGGATGTATGGAGAAAAGTCAATAATTGTAAGTCTATTTAAAGACATGATATTGTATTGAAAAGGAGAAAAATTTTGTTAATGAAAACTTGGATTTTTTCAATGCAGATTTTCTTTTATGAATTTGGATTGAAATCTAATTCAATTAAGATTTGTATGTGAATCCAAATCTTAGTTATCCTCATTATCTCTTATCCCTCTCAAATCCTTATCATATACTCAAATTCCCACCATCAATCCTCTCAAATCTCAACCACAAATATCAATCCATTTCTTTCCCAGAATTTAAAAAAAAGAGAGAAATACAGAAACCTAGCTTTTCTCTCTCTTCCTCTACTCCCACATGATGTAGTCTTCTTCTTCTTCGTGTAGTCCACCAAGCAAACCCTTCTCCCCTGATCCTCCTCTCGCGATCACCAATCGAGATCACGCCTCCTCTTTGCGCATCTCGTGCACAACTG